>CM069859.1:147506020-148083520 GCA_036172795.1 Pelodytes ibericus | reverse complement strand
ATCCCCTGCTCTATGCTCCGAAAACCTCAATCTTGACAGTGGCCCACTAGGCGCTCGCATTCCACGCCCGGCTCCAGGCCAGCGAGCCGGGCTTCTTACCCATTTAAAGTTTGAGAATAGGTTGAGATCGTTTCGGCCCGACCTCTAATCATTCGCTTTACTGGATAAAAGTGCGAAGCGGTGAGCGCCAGCTATCCTGAGGGAAACTTCAGAGGGAACCAGCTACTAGATGGTTCGATTAGTCTTTCGCCCCTATACCCAGGTCGGACGACCAATTTGCACGTCAGGACCGCTAAGGACCTCCACCAGAGTTTCCTCTGGCTTCGCCCTGCCCAGGCATAGTTCACCATCTTTCGGGTCCTATCGCGCGCGCTCAAGCTCCACCTCCCGGATGGGGCCGGCAAGACGGGCCGGTGGTGCGCCCGCCGCGTGGGGCGGCGGGATCCCCCCTCACCTTCATTGCGCCGCGGGGTTTCGCTGGGAGCCCTTCCACTCGCGCGCGCGTTAGACTCCTTGGTCCGTGTTTCAAGACGGGTCAGGTGGGTCACCGACATCGCCGGGGACCCCTGGCGCCCGTGGGTCGTGGGCCCTCCCGCCTCATCTTGAAACATGGACCAAGGAGTCTAACGCGCCCCGAGGGACGACGGGACGGGACGGTTCTGCGGGGGGAGGGCGCGGAGGCGGTCTGCTTCCTCGGCATCGGGGGACGGCGACTCTGCTGCCTGGGGGGGGCTGTAAAGCCGGGGAGACGGACGGGGCTCGCGTCCCGCGCCCTCCCGGCCATCTTCCCCCCCGGGGCCGTCCCGCCCCGGCCCGCTCTGGCCCCCCGCGAAGGGGGGCGGAGGGGAGGGCGGCGGCGTCCGCGGGCACCGGCAACAGCCGGCCCTGGCCCGCCGGGTTGAATCCTCCGGGCGGACCACACGGACCCCACCCGTTTACCTCTTAACGGTTTCACGCCCTCTTGAACTCTCTCTTGAAAGTTCTTTTCAACTTTCCCTTACGGTACTTGTCGACTATCGGTCTCGTGGCGGTATTTAGCCTTAGATGGAGTTTACCACCCGATTTGGGCTGCATTCCCAAACAACCCAACTCCGAGGAGACCGGGTCCCGCCGCGCCGGGGGCCGCCACCAGCCTAACACCGTCCGCGGGCTGGGCCTCGATCAGAAGGACTTGGGCCCCCTAGCGACGGAGGGGGGGTCCGGTCTCCCTTACGCCATATTTCCCGCGGCCGCCGATTCGGCGCTAGGCTCTTCCCTCTTCACTCGCCGTTACTGGGGGAATCCTGGTTAGTTTATTTTCCTCCGCTTAGTAATATGCTTAAATTCAGCGGGTCGCCGCGTCTGATCTGAGTCGAAAAGAGCCTGGGGTTTCCCCGCCGTGGCCACGATCCCGTCCGCGGGCAGCCGTGTTTCCACAGACAGCCGCGCGGCAGCGGGCAGCCGGGTGGCCCGCTGGAGGCGCCGCGGCGCTCCCCCCTCCCCTCCCCGGGACGGGGGCAGACGGGGGGGTGGGGGTGGCGACGATTGACGGGAGAGCGACCCTCAGACAGGCGTAGCCCCGGGAAGAACCCGGGGCCGCAAGGTGCGTTTGAAGTGTCGATGATCAATGTGTCCTGCAATTCACACTAATTCTCGCAGCTAGCTGCGTTCTTCATCGACGCACGAGCCGCGTGATCCACCGCTAAGAGTCGCGAACGACTCCTCTCCTTCTGGAGAGCTTCTTTGCACTGCCCGCTACGGTCTGGGGGGGGGGGGGCCTCGAAAGAGTCCTGTATTGTTATTTTTCGTCACTACCTCCCCGAGTCGGGAGTGGGTAATTTGCGCGCCTGCTGCCTTCCTTGGATGTGGTAGCCATTTCTCAGGCTCCCTCTCCGGAATCGAACCCTGATTCCCCGTTACCCGTGGTCACCATGGTAGGCACAGAAAGTACCATCGAAAGTTGATAGGGCAGACATCCGAATGTATCGTCGCCGTCACGGGGACGTGCGATCGGCCCGTGGTTATCTAGAGTCACCAAAGCGGCCGGGGGACGGGCCCCCGGATTGGTTTTGGTCTGATAAATGCACGCATCCCTGGGGGTCAGCGCTCATCGGCATGTATTAGCTCTAGAATTACCACAGTTATCCAAGTAACAGATGGAACTATCAAAGGAACCATAACTGATTTAATGAGCCAATGAGCTGGGTCCCTCCTCCTGGCGGTGCTGGCGGGAAAACGATAGCGCTCCGTGGCGGGGAGGTCGAGGGGACGGCGGTCGGACACGCGCCTCCTTCTGCGACCTCCCGGGGTACGGCTTCGGGCCTCTGCGCCTGCCGGGCCTCGCATACTCAGGGTTGCCGGGGTGCGGGCGAGGGAAGGCCGCACGGGGCCCTTCCCTCCTCGTCTGCCGTTCCTGGGTTCGGGGACCCAGGGACCGCTCCAGCGGCCGGGGAGGAGGCGACCTTTGCCTGTCTCAGGGGGACACCAGGGACCGCCTGAGCAAAGGTCTCCTTCCCGGCGCGGACGCGGGGTACCAGATTGATCGGAGGAGTAAGAGGTAGGGGCGACTTGGGGGAGATTTTTTTAATATTGTTCTTTCTTAGTTGCCGAAAGGCAAAAAAACAAAAAACAAAAAAAAAAATTCCACTTTCCACCATCGGGGGGCGCCGCCGGGTCATCCCAGACCCCTGCACAGGTCGTGGGGACCCGTGGCACAGAGATCCCAATTTGGCCACGGGGGGCGCTGTGGGTCCCGGGTGACCTCGGCCCCATCGCTCAGGAACTCTTACCTAGGCACAGACTTCCAGCACTCACCCCTGGCAGATTCCAAAATCTGTGTCTCATCATATTCTGCGCACGGCTGCCGCCCAGACCCCCGTTAATCTCCAACTGCCCCTCATTGCCGGAGACCGTCCCATAAAAGCGTCCGAATGCCTGGAAGCGACGGCCGGCCTCAGGGAGCAAGTTCGACCTCATCGGGACTTCCATAGATGGGACTTAGTCTCTGACAGCTCAATAGAGAAAAGCTCCATAGCCTTCAGGGGACAGGACAGCAAAGCAAGGCCCAGGCAGAGTTCCAGAACGGTAGCAGCTTTGTGCCGCTCGCCAGACCAAGTCTCCCACGAGGGAACAGACCGCACGACGGGGCCCAGGCAGAGTTCCAGAACGATAGCAGCTTGGTGCCTCTCCCCGGACCAAGATGCCCAAGGGGTGCAAGGACAGTTGGTACACGAACTGACAACCCGACGAGGCCCCTGCTTGGTGCCTCTCCCCGGACCAACATGCCCAAGAGGTGCAAGGACAGTTGGTACACGAACTGACAGCCCGACGAGGCCCCTGCAGTCCCCCAGTGTGCAGGGAGGGACGGGGGCCATGCCGGAGGAGCCCCCCACCAACCCCCGGAGCGCGCTGAACCCCCTGCGGAGCCCCCCGGCGGCCGGATTTCAACTTTCTCCCTGCAGTGAATTAATAAGCCCCGCAAAAAAAAAAAAAAATTGTAAAAGCTCCATGACCCTCGGGGGACCGGACCGGCCGGCGACGCCCAGCCAGAGTTCCACGGAGACGGGCGCTTTGTCCCGCACACCGGACCCGGTTCCCCACGCGATGCGTACGCACAACATGGAGCCGTTGAGCGAGCCAGCAAGTGAACATACAGCCCAAAACATGCCCAAGGGGTGCACGGACAGTTGGTACATGAATTGACACCTAAAAAAAAAAAGTGGTTTTAAAAAGCTCCATGACCTTTAGGGGACCGGTCAGGCTTGCGACGCCCAGACAGGGTTCCACGACGACGGGTGCTTTTTACCGCTTACCTAGTCCGGTAAGGTGCACTGTTACTGGAGGTGGTCAAGTGGTTCATGACCCCGACACCGGACACCGCCTTAATACCCTGGCCCATTTTCCATGGCCACTACTGTATATATTATTTACACACGTATCACATGCCTTTATATATATATATATATATATATATTTATCTATACATACATACATCTCTCTAAAATGACCCACGGTTACTTGCCATTAACATATGCAACAGCCAGTTTGCTCATTAAAATATGTCACAGTTTGCCCATTAGAATGTACAATTGTCTGTCCATTCATATGCCACAGCCAGGCTGTCCATTAATATGCCACTGTTAGTTTGCCCATTAAAATGTTTATTTTTCTTTCTTCTCTCTCTCTCTCTTGAGCGAAATATTAATTTGGTATTATGTATAAAGAAGTATGGGTAATAACTGCTGAAATTATGTTATATGCAAAGGCAGATTTCCCCCCTTTACTAAAGGTTATATTTTTTTTTTCTTTCACTCTGATATAAATTCTAAAGTAGCTATATTAATTAAGGAACGAGAGTTATTTGTAAATATAGATAAAATGACTACTGTCACTATTTTTGCACTTAGAAGAGAGTTATTAAATAAACAAAGTGGAAATAGAATGAAAGAATGATTGGTTAATAATAAACGCTAATTTCTAGACGTATCGAAGGGATAGAATAGTGGTTATAGAGAGGTGAATGGAAACGGAGTTCTGAAGGAGATGGAGTATTTAATTAACTTTGAAACAAACGTTAAAGTAGAGGCATCAACTAATGATTGTGGGTCACTAGTATATGTAGATAAAATGATTATCGTAATTACTATTGCACTTGGATGAGAGTAATGCATAAACAATGTGGAAATAGAAGGAAATAATGTTTAGTTACAGTACATTAATACCCACATACATACCATCTGTCACACACACAGTATATGAATACACACATACATACCCTCTCTCACACACACAGTACATGAATACACACATACATACCCTCTCTCTCACACACACAGTACATGAATACACACATACATATACTCTGTCACACACACAGTACATGAATACCCACATACATACTCACTCTCTCTCACACACACATGCACACACACATACACAGTACATGAATACACACATACATACCCTCTCTCTCACACACACAGTACATGAATACACACATACATATACTCTGTCACACACACAGTACATGAATACCCACATACATACTCACTCTCTCTCTCTCTCACACACACACACACACACACACACACACACACACATAGCAATGTGTGATGATACTGCTGTTATTGCTCAGGAGCCAGTAGGACAGCATTTCAGTAAAACATTATTTTGCAGGGAATTATCAATTTTAGGTGCTTCAGCCCCTCAACTCCCCCCAGCCACACGTGCTACAACAAAGAGCTTGGTGTTCCAGTTGTGTTTTCTTTGTGGTATTTGTATGTTTTAATATTTATATCTACAATTAAAAAAATCATATTTTTAAAATAAAAAATGGGCCACTCTCTCCATTAATATGCCACTGTCAGTTTGCCCATTAATATGCCACTGTTTGCCCACTACTATACCACAGCCATTTTCCCATTCATATGCCACTGTTTGCCCATTAATATGCCACTGTTTGCTCACTAATATGCCACCGTTAGTTTGCCCATTAATATGCCACAGTTATTTTTTCCTTTAATATATCACTGTTAGTTTTCCTATTAATATTCCATTGTTAGTTTGACCATTAACAAGCCACATCTAGTTTGCCCCCAAGAAAAATGAAACTCTCCTCCCACTGCATGCAGAGGAGGAGGGAAATTGCTGCCAGATATGAAGTGATGTAATATCCGGCAGCAGTGACAGAAAGCCAGGACCACATCCACTGGATGCGGCTGCTGACCTAGCTTGACCATCTCTGTGTGATTGTGTTGCTGGTATCAGGGGCCAATGGGGCAACTGCTTTGGACCCCCCAGGATTGACTGGGCCTGGGGCAGTTTCCATGTTTCCCTGCATGATATTTGCCTCAGCCCCCAGATTGCAATCATAGGACTGGCCCAGCATCTAGATTGCAGACAGTGGATGTGACACAGCGCTAAGACTGCACATACTGGATTTGCCACACCACACAGATTACACACATGAGATTTTCCCCAGCACCCAGATTGCACCAACTGGACTTGTCACAGCACCCAGACTGCAAACCTAGCGTTACCATCTTGCTGGGGCAAACATAGGATTTGCCCCAGCATCAATATTGCAAACACAGGATTTGTCCCAGCACCCAGATTGAAAATATATGGCTTCTGGGCAGCGCACAGGCATAGGGCCTGCTCTCTCGTCAGCAGTGGAGCGTATTCCACGGTAGGTCAATTTGTGTGCCAACTTGCCATTGGTTTGCAACCAATGGCTTAGGTTTTCATGGTGAACAAGATGTAATTGTGGGTGAGATCTGATGACTTTTACTTATAAGGTTGTTATTGCTGTAGTTAGTTACATTGTGTATCATCATTTGGATGTTGCTTTTTCTTTGTCTGAAAAAATAGTTTATATATATGCAAACGTAATTTAGACAGTTTGGTTATACACCATAATAATCACAGCTTTAATTCATTTTATGGAGACACATACTATCATTTAGAAATATAGAGTAGTACCCCACATTACAGGAATATTTAAAAAGTTGATTTGGGGTAAAATATAAGTATGACATCGGCATGAAAATCCATCGACAATTCTAAAAAGAAAATTTCAAGTAAAATTGGTCTTACGATTTACATAATGATAGACAATCCAATTACAGTTTTGACTGAAGAACCATGTGTATAAAAATGTTCAATGAAAACAAAGTCATAATGGCATCATTTCAAATGACCAACCTTTTAGGATACTGGTGAAGAGATCTTGCAAGATTATCCAATCCTAATACCAGGGGTGTCTCCATGTAGGTTTGCAGTGAGCTGGATGACAATAAAGTGTTTACATCAATATGATAAGGAATAGCCTAAATAAGTTTTTCCTGAGCAATCATTTTCATTCTCAGTTAGTTTACTCTTAAAAATCAACGTTAAGAAAAAATATAGACAAGAAAAAAATGTATGTATATCATCATCTTACTTTGGAAAGCAAATTATGTTAGCATACTATAGGTGTTAATAACAGGGTTAGATGCTAACAAATGCTAATTATACTGTGAATGAGACAGAAGGTATTCTGCTTTATGACAGATGGTAAATCAGCTGGTAACCTTCAGGGAACATAGTTTTTCTAGCCATGACTTTCAAAATATACTATTTCTGGAACAATGTGTTATTTTCTGTTCTGTGTTACAAGAGAGATCTATCTGGCTGTTGCAATCAGATTGTAGAATAGATAGTTGAATAAGCAACTCTTTAACCTTACCTAGTTTGAGTTGTAGTCAAGATATAATTAATGTAGTTTCTTAAGATCAGCCTTTGGACATGATAAAATAGGTAATTGTGTGTATGTAAAACAATACAAAAAAAGGTTAAATGAGTCTTTTGGTCAAATTTATGCCAAGCAAGTGGAATACTCATGATATTATTTGTTTTCAAATAAAAATCATCAGAAATATAATGAAATGTTATGGGCTTTGTTCATGAAAGAGGGAATTACATGGAATTAACAAATTGACAAGACATTTTTACCTTGACTTTCCCTTGGTGACAATGGCTGTTTTGACATTTCTGGGGTGTTTGTGTTTAGCTGTCATTTTCTTCTTACTCACATACTGTACCCACACAAATTATATGTTGTTTTTATCATCATACGATACCATTATGATCATATATTAATTAGATACTATTATGTTCATCATATCTTATAATTTACTACAAAAAAAAAAAAATCATAAAATATGATGACAATTTTTTAAAAACCCACTTTTTCTAACTTTGACCTAAAATATAATTTACACAAAAACAATCATTGAAAAAATGCCATCTAAATAGTTTCTAAATGTTGTCCCGAGTTCAGAAATATGCATGTTTCCATATTTTTCGGGATTTTTTTTTTTGTGTGAGTTATGGGGAAAAAAACAAAAATATTCTTTTTTTCTTACATTGACCTTTTGACCCCAACCCGAACCCTAAATGTAACCCGAACCCTAAATTTAACCCCAACTCTAACCCTTATGATATCCCTTAATACATTTTAATTTAATTTTAACCCTATCCCTTATGCTAAAAATTATTAATTTTAACCCTATATGCTAATCTAACTATATTACCAGTTTTAAGCTAATTATTATATTTTTTTTTTAACATTGCTATGTTGGTTGCTGCCTCTAGGGGCAATCAAGCAGCATATTCAGAGTGACGGAAGTGAATTTACTTTCACTTCCGAAGCTCAGACCACAAGAGGGCATAGCCATTTGGTGCTGGCTATTACCTAGACTAGCACCGTTAAAGGAGATTGTTGATCTCGAAAACCGCTTGATTCACCGCAAGACAGAGTTCCCCTCAGGATGTGCCTGACATGTCCATTGTCGCAAAGGGGTTAACAAGGGCATTTCAAAAGTAGCTGAACTGGATAATTTTTCCAACTATTCTACTTTGGTCTTATGTTTGAAATTCTTTCATGAATAAAGCCCTATACCTTTGTACAGTTTAATTTAGCTAATATAAGGGCTTACTCAATAAAAAGCAAATTGCAGTGAATTAAGATGGGAATTTCAAACATTAGGCCAAAGTAATTTGTCCAGCTACTTTGACATTAAGTTTGAAATCCCTCTCTTAATTCCATGCAATTTTTAATGCATCTTTTTTAGTAGACCCTATAATTCTTCAATTCTTAAGAGTCGCTTTCAAGTAATTGCATTTGTGTTTACAATCATGAACTCTTTATATTTTCTGTTGTATATCAATACATATTGTGATGTGTTTGTAACTCCAATCTAATATACTAATGTGTTTCTGGATTTAATCATGTTGATATTACGCATAGCACTAGAAGAAGATTAATTCATCTACTCTCTTTAATTGTACATACTCTGCATTTATACTTTTTTATGCGGAACAGTCCTGATTTGGGACTACTATCCTGTGTCCTAATTTTATTCTCTGTCTTGTACATGTGGAATAGCTCAGACACTGCCCCAACCATGCTATGTCTCCCAGCACAGGGCATGTTGGTAAGTATGCTTGCAACCTCATTACATAATCGATAATGTTATGAAATATCTACAAACTGTAAAACATGTTCCTTCAAAAAAAACAAAAAAAACAATGGCATGTTAGTGATAGGATTGTTACCTTTTATTTAAAAAAAATAACAACTGATAGGATCAACTCCAAATTCGGCCCCTCGTGCTTGGTAAAGTTGGGGGAAAGATTTGGGAGAGAACATAGATAGTGAGAGCTGGAGAAACTCGTGGGTGGAAATAGGGAAAGTAAACCACTGCTTACAAGAACTCCATTTTAAGATCATCAATAGATAGCATTTAGTCCCACAAAGATTAGCTAAAATGTCCTTAAAATTGCTCAATGCGGGAGATGTGGGGAACAGGTGGTCACTTATTCCCATATATGGTGGAGCTGCAAAAAAATTGAACACGCATGAAGAAAAATATTTGACCTCATTTCAGATTTGGCAGGTAAAACCCTAACGCCTGACCTGTTAAAAGCCCTATTCAATCTGAATCTGGAAATATTGACACCTAGTAATAAAATAATAGCAATTCAACTCTTCATGGCAATGCAACTATGTATAGCCAGACGCTGGAAAGAACACGGGGAGATTTAATGGGACATGGTGCAAAATCAATTTAACCTCCAAGTGATAATGGAGAAGGGTTACTACTCAGTCAGGCAAAAAAAAAAACGAAAATATAAAAAGATTTATATCAGAGTGGGAAGAATGGGAGGGCGGACTATAGGAGGGAAGGTTGCGAACCGTGTTGTAGAACTGTTTAAATATAAGATCTCCAAGGTATCGGGACCTCCTGGCCCACCCAATGCAATAAGGGGTGGGTGGGTAGAGGGGAGCAAGGGTTGGGTGAAGGGAGGAATACTGTCGATAAAATCTAGTGTAAACTTGTATAACCATGTGCGAATTGAACCTCTACATACACACACAGGTTAGATAGATTAAAACACTTAGAAAGTAACTCACAAAATAATTTTAACTTGAATTTTGATACTATATGATATTATAAAAAAAATGTATGATGGGATAATAAGCGTGATAAATAAAAGAAAGGCCAGAGGATGAAACATTACTGGCGGAGAAACTAAAAAAAATAAAAAAAATAACAACTGTTACCTCCATACACTTAATATTGGCTTTAAGGCAATGTTTTATTGACCTTCCGGTAATTTTTCCAGCCCCTGGATTCCCCTATGGATTCTCTACCTATGGGTAACCCTCACACCCCTATAGGAAATGGGTCTGGGAGATGGACTATTGCTCCCAGGCTCCTATAAAATACACAGGGGCAAAGGCAAGTAGCCTTGGATGCCCCTAAAATCACTGGGACTAATAGCTTCCCAAATGGTTCCCAGTCCCCCTAAAATTAATTAATTTTTATTTCTGGGTGGCCCCTTCCCCTGAGCCAAAGATGAGAAAGTGAGGATATCTCATAGTGATGCTAGACGTCTGGATTAGGTAATATTTTCTTTGCAGAGCAGCCCCAGGTTAATTGATGCTAATCAAGGTCTGTGGGCATTTTCCCTGCCTTCAGCCCCTACGGGGCCAATTTATTTTTATTGGGGGGCTCAGAGTAATTTTTCCAGCCGTTGAACCCACTTTGTTATATGGGGGGCATCCGATCTATTTTAGGGATGAGGGAAACCATTTTGGTGACTGCCAGCCCTGGTCATGTTAGGGGAGACCAGGGCTACTGCTTCCAGTACCCTATAAAATACATTACAGATCCCTATAAAATACATGGAAAGGCCAGGGCCGCCCATGTAGTGTACACAGGGCTGGGAGCAATTGCCCAGCTCCTTGTCCTGATCCTCCATGCGTGTAAGGGAAGGCTGGGAGTAGTTTGGCTGGTTCCCAGCCCTGTTTTTGATAGGGAAAGCTCAGGGCTGCTTGCCCTGGCCCTCCATGTATATTATTGGAACTAAGGTCTTCCCTAATTTTAGTTGCAGGAGAGGTAATTATAATTTATGGGGCTAGCGGTAGTCTGTGGACCCCAAGGTGGAAGAAGGGTTTTTTTTATATCGATTTTCTTTACATTTTAACTTCAACTCTCCTGATAAAATCTGGAGAATTGAAATGCCCAAATGCGGCTATCTTAGAACTCAGAGCATTGAATAGACGAAAACTAGTGTTGAGCGAACCCGAACTGCACTGTTTGGGTTCGTACCGAACATTACGGTATTCGGACCCGGACCCGAACACGGACATTCCACTGCATGTTCGTGTTGGAGTTCGGGGTTCGGCTATAAACCGAAAGACTATAAACTGAAAGACATTCGGTTTATAGACTTTCGGTTTATAGAATAGCAATAGCATTACATTTATTCCATAAACCGAAAGTCTATAAACCGAAAGACATTCGGTTTATAGACTTTCGGTTTATAGAATACATGTATTCATGTATACATGTATTCTCTCCAACACTCTCCCCTCAATGAGGAATGTTTGTTTACGGATCAGAAAGTAAAAGCAAACGGCCAGAGCTGCTTCCGGATACCGGCGTGGATCTGTCCTCACGGCGCTCCCGCTGCACACAGCATGAAAAAGACAGGAACCTTGTTCCAGGTTGCAGTCGAGGCACCTCCAGAGGCCGGTAAAATGAAGATTTCTGAACCAGGTAAGGTTCTTGTTTACGGATCACCCTGACTCTGAGGATCCTTTGGGTATGGAGTCTCATTACTCCTCGGCTGAGGAAGACGGTGATACGGGAGTCATCCTTGATCCTTCCCTCATTGGTTCGGTGAAAGCTACTCTGGGTATTGCAGAGACTCTTCCCACGGTGGGGGCAGCTGACAAGTCTGCATAGAAAACGGCCATCTTTTCCTGTACATGGTTCGATTGACGAGTTGATTTCATCTGAGTGGAGGACCCCGGATCATAAGGTTTCTTCCGGCCGCAGGATCTCCGGATTGTACACAGTGGCGGCTGTGGATGCTGCTTCCTGGTCCTCTCCTCCGGTTGTGGATGCCCATGTCATTCGGGTTGTCCGACGTTCGTCCCTGCCTCTGGATGGCCCGGCACTCCTGACCGATCCCATGGAATGTCGGATTGATGCCTCACTCTCTAGAGCCTATGTGGCTACAGGAGCAATCTGTCAACCTACGGTCACTATGACATCAGTCTCTTGTGCCCTGAAATGTTGGGTCCACGACCTCCAGGAAGATATTGAAGGAGGGGTCCCCAGGGAGAAGCTTCTGGATTATCTGTCTGACATTAAATTGGCAGCTGAGTTTTTTATTGAGTCTTCTTCGGATATCTTGAAGCTGGCGGCCAGATGCATGGGCTTGTCGGTTTCGGCCAGACGTGCCCTGTGGTTAAAGCATTGGCATGCCGATAATGCCTCTAAAAACTCCTTGGTGTCCATTCCGTTTGATGGGAAGCTATTGCTCAGGAAGGTTCTGGATGATGCCATTCGTAAGGCCGCAGAAGTGGCGAAGGTTTTTCTGCCACAGGACCAAAGGTGCCTTCCCAGAGCCGTTTGGAGTGAGCATCGCAATTTTCGTTCCTCCTTTCGGGATTCCAGGCAGTATCGACCTGGCAGAGAGGTGGCTCGATCCTCTACTAGAAGGGGCGGTTTCCGCGGAGCTGCGAGGGGTTCCCGTTCCCGCCCTGCCTCCTCCTTTCGTGGGAAGTTCCAGTCATGAAGGTTTTCCTGCCCTGGCCCCCTCCAGTCGGCGCTCGCCTTCTGGCATTTTCAGCGGTCTGGGCAGGATTTTCCTCGGACTCTTGGGTCCAGACCGTTGTTCACGAGGGCTACAGTCTGGAATTTCACTCCCCTCCGACTCCAGTCTTTATCAAAACCAAAATTCCTTTTGAATTTTTTGCGGTCCCTTCTTCAGGACGAGGTTATAGTTCCTGTCGATGGGCTCGCTCGCTTCAAGGGAAACTACTCTCCCCTGTTTTTTGTCACCAAAGCATCGGGGGACTTAAGGCCGTTCCTCGACTTTTCTGTTCTAAACAAATCATTGGAAGTCAAGAATTTCATAATGGAGTCCCTCCGATCCATTATGCCGTTCATCTCCCTTGGCCATTGGATAGTCTCCATCGATCTCCAAGATGCCTATTTCCACATTCCCATCAGGGTTCAGCACCAGTGTTTCCTGTGTTTTGCCATTGGAGACAATCACTTCCAGTTTCGAGCTTTTCCATTTGGCATCTTCCATTTCGGCTCCTCGAACTTTTTCCAAGGTTCTGGTGGTCTGTATTTCAGAACTTCGCAAACGGCACCTAACTATTTTCCACTATCTGCATGACATCCTTATCGTGGCCCCCTCTCCGGACCTCGTCACCACCCAGAGGGACGAGGCGTTGTGTTTCCTGCAAAACGTTGGGTGGAAGATCAATTTCGGGAAGAGACAACTCCATCCATCCCAGACCCTGGTCTTTTTGGGGGCAGAATTCAACACTCTCACCGCTACGGTTTCCCTGTCCATGGACCGTCAGTCCCGTCTGGTTTCAGCCATCCAGGATGTCAATCTTCCCGGTTGGTTGCCCATCAGGAAGCTTATGTCCCTGCTGGGGGTCCTGGTCTCGACTATCGTCCTCGTTCGTTGGGCCCAGTGGCACACCCGTTTTCTCCAATCCATCCTGCTACCTCATCTTCCAGTTCCCCAGTCGTTGCTGGACAGGGAAGATATTTTTACCCAAAGTAACCTCTCATCATCTGGCCTGGTGGCTGAAGGTCCATCACCTCGGGAGGGGTTTTCCCCTGACAGATGTCATCTACAAAGTTATTACGACGGATGCAAGTGCTCACGGTTGGGGGGCTCATTTGGATGGTTTCTACGCCCAAGGCGAATGGTCCCCAGAGGAACGAGGCCTTCATGCAAATATCTTAGAACTAAGGGCAATCTACAGGGCTTTACTGGCCTTTCAACATTCCGTTCAAAACCATTGGGTGAAGATCCAGACAGACAACAGGTGTGCGGTTGCCTACATCAACCATCAAGGGGGTACCAGGAGCCTGTCCCTCAGCAGGGAATTCACTCCAATTGCCCTCTGGGCCCAAACATGAATCGAACACCTGTTGGCAGTTTACCTTCCGGGATCCGAGAACACGGTGGCAGATTTCCTGAGCCGCACCGGCCTCAACACAACAGAATGGAGGCTCTCGTCTCATGTGTTCCATCGTCTTTGCCAGCTGTGGGGTCTTCCAGCGTGGACCTGATGGCCTCTTCCTCGAATGCTCAACTTCCTCGTTTTTTCTTGAGAACTCCTGTCCCAGGGTCCGGTGTTACATCCTTGCCCCCACACTCTTCAGCAAGCGGCATGGCGGTTGAGTGGCAGTCACTGCGGTCCCGCGGTCTGTTGGACGATGTTGTCTCTACCCTGCTGAAGGTTCGGAAACCTAACACCTCAGCCACATATCATCGCATTTGGTCCGCCTTCCTGGTTTGGTCCGAAGGTAGGGTTTCTGATCCGTTGTCCCCTTCCCTGCCGGATGTCCTGGCTTTTATCCAAGCTGGCCTAGATCGCGGTTTGGGTCTGAACTCCCTCCGTGTTCAGGTTTCTGCCCTGTCTGCCCTCACATCCGTGCGTTGGGAGCTGGATCCTTTGATTATTTGTTTCTTCAAGGCGGTTCGCAAACTCCGTCCTCCGGCCCGATCATTTGCGACCCCATGGAGCCTTCCTTTGGTGCTTCAAGCCTTATCAGGACCTCCCTTTGAACCCATGCAGGATGCCTCCCTATGGTTGGTAACTTGAAGACTCTTTTACTGTTGGCCTTGACTTCCGCTAAACGTTGTTCCGAACTGCAGGCTTTTTCAGTGGACCCTCCATACACAGTCTTCTCTCCGGATCAAGCCATCCTCCGCCTGGTCCCGGAATTCCTACCCAAGGTTGTATCCATGTTTCACCTCAATCAAGAGACAGTCCTGCCTGTGTTTTTTCCTAATCCCTCGACTCCTGAGGAATCCCTCTGGCATACCTTGGATGTGGTACCCTGTCTACGGCTCTACATTGCCGCTTCTTCGTCTTTAAGGAAGTCTTCCAGACTCTTCATCCTTCCACTGGGTTCCCGCCGGGGCGAAGCAGCCTCTGTCTCTACTCTACGCCGCTGGATTGTGGAGGCTATATCGAAGTGCTACGTCTCCAGCGGTGTTCCAGTTCCTCCCGGTCTCCAGGCACACGCCACTCGGGCTGTTTCGTCTTCATGGGTGGCTGAGGCTGGTTTTTCTGTTGCTACGGTTTGCAGAACTGGGAACTGGTCGTCCGGCACTACCGTCTGGATGTCCGCCGGGCGCAAGAATCTTCATTCGCTCACTCTGTTTTAGCCTTCGTCTCCTCTCATTAAACCTTTTTTCACTTTGCAGCATTTCTCGGGTGTCTGTGTTTTTCTTGGTTTATGTGTTCTCCCATCCCTATTTTGTTTGCTTGCTTGGGTATGTCCCATACGTGACTGCTGCCATGGTTAGCCAGGAAAATTGAAAATTGTTTCATACTTACCGTAATTTTCTTTTCCTGGTTATTATCCATGGCAGCAGTCAGTGTCCCTCCCTTTGTTTGTTTTTTATTATGAGGAGCTGGTTACTAGACTGAGGAGACAAGGGGTGGGGGCTCTCTTATAGTTTAGTTTCTGTCCTGCCTACCTTGAGGGTGGAGCTAACCCATACGTTACTGCTGCCATGGATAATAACCAGGAAAAGAAAATTACGGTAAGTATGAAACAATTTTCAATTATTTGGCTGTTGAAGGGGCAGATGTATTTATTTTCATAAGTGGAAATTCTGAATACAGTCTGGTTACCCACCAACGTGGATACAGCATTAAAAACAGGGAAGTGAACTTAAACTACTTATATATGCTAGCAAGTACACCTTATACTTTACTATTGACGGCAAAAATAAAAACTGTGTCTACTTATAAATTCTGAAAGATTACTATATACAAAAACCAGAGGTCAGGAGATATAGAGGTAAGAGAGGAGGATTACACAAGAAGAAGGGAAAATTTATACAGACGATAGACACAACTGGAATTTTTAATATCTCTGGCATACAGCTGAGTGAGATCCAAAATAAAGTTTTAAGTAAAGGTCTGAAATATGCCCCCACGCGCACCCTGAATAAATTTGACACTTTTATAGACATTAATAGGTTTGTAAGGAAAGCAACACTAAAGAGGTTCTTTATAGGGAAACAACAAAGAAACATGAACCCCAGTAGAGAAAATAATAGGATTCCTATAAGTGTGAACAAAACCCCTCTAAAAAATCGGTCCACGTTTTACCCAACCGCCTGTAAATCTGGCCCATTAGAAGTTTTTGAGAAGTTGGTTATGGAAGATATAGAAAAGGTTAAATACCATAAACTTGACCATACCAACTTCACGAGGGCAGAGAGAGAGGCCCTGGGAGCTTTGAGAAAAGATGAACGCTTGGTTATTAAACCAGCAGACAAAGGAGGAGGTATAGTGATCATGTCCAAGGAATTTTACCTGAAGGAAGCACATCGGCAGCTTAGTGATACGGACGTGTATACACGCCTCAAAAGTGACCCCACCCTGGATCAAAAGAAAAAGTTAACTAGATTCCTAGATGAAGGGAAGAGAAAAGGTTTCCTAGGGAAGGATGAATTTAACTACATTAATAATATCCATCCAATCATCCCAGTGTTTTACTTCCTTCCCAAAATACATAAAGATGTATTAAATCCACCAGGGAGACCGATTGTCTCGGGGGTGGGATCATTATATTGCAATCTCTCAGAATATATAGATTTGATCCTACAACCCTTTGTTAAAAAAGTCCCATCATATCTAAAGGACACCACAAGTATTTTGAATACTCTCAAAACTGTAACATGGGAAGAGGGAATGGTGTTGGTCACAAGTGACGTGACATCTCTGTACACTATTATTGACCACGCTAAAGGCTGTGGAGCTATAGAGAAAGAACTGTTAGATAGCAAACTGATTGAAGAAGACTTTATAAAGTTTGTGGTGTCTGGAATAGACCTTATACTCCATAATAATTTTTTCTGGTTTGGAGATGGCTTCTTTCTGCAGAGACGAGGAACAGCCATGGGAACGAAATTTGCCCCCAGCTATGCCAATCTCTTTATGGCAGAGTGGGAACAGGAGTATGTATTGTCCGAGCATGGCTGGGGATCAAATTTGGTATCCTATCACAGGTATATTGATGACCTGTTTTTTATTTGGAAGGGGGATAAATTGGAACTAATGAAGTTCCTGAATTATCTCAATACTAATGATTGGGGCATTAAATTGAATACCGAGTCTGACGATCAAAAAGTTAATTTTTTGGATCTTGAGATCTACATAGAGAACATGAGCATTAAAACCAAAACCTTCTTTAAGCAAGTGGACGTAAATAGTTTCATAGGTAGAGATAGTGGACACTACTCACCTTGGCTAGAAAACATCCCAAAAAATCAGGCCATTAGACTAAAACGTAATTGCACAGAGGACACCGTGTTTGATGAACAATTAAATCTGCTAAAGAAACGCTTTCTGGATAAAGATTATTCGGAACATAATATAGAGAAGGCTTTTAATGCAGTAAGATCAGTAGAAATAGACTCTCTTCTTAAATATAAGGAGAAACAGGATAACCAAGATAAAGAAATCGCCCTACCAATAATCCTTGATTATAATAACAAAAATAAGGAGTTAAGAAAAATTATAAACAAACATTGGTCGATTTTAAAAAAGGATGATATCCTGAAAGAGATCATCCCCGACAAACCAAAAATTATATTTAGGGGAGCCCCCTCCATCAAAAGGTGTATAACATCTAGCTTTACCAGGGAAAATACTAATAAAAAGAAGAATAACACTTTCTTGAGTCAGAACCCAGGGTTTTACAGGTGCAACAACTGTAATGCGTGCAGACAGACTAGGAAACTACCTAAAAAAATCAATAGTTTTACCTCCAAACATACGGGGAGGACTTATGTTATTAAGGAGTTTATGAACTGTGATTCCAGTGGGGTGATCTACCTGCTGGAGTGCCCGTGTGGACTCCAGTATGTAGGTCGCACCACGAATGGAAAATTAAGACAAGGATGGGAGAACATTGTGGTAACATTCGCAATAAACTCTTAAACCATTGTGTCCCCAAACACTTCTTTGAGCATGGTAACAACCCAAAAGATCTGAGCTTTTTGGCTATAGCCAAATATTGAAAATATTGGAGAGGAGGAGATTCATGGAAAGAGCTGGGTAAGCTCGAAATGAAATGGGTATACGAACTACAAACCCTGGCACCCAAGGGGTTAAATGCGGAGTTTGACCTATTCAATTTTTTATGAATCAATTGGAAGATGTCTCTTTATATATATTTTTTATAAACAATCAGTATGTGTTAGTGATTTTATGGACTGTGTATAACTTCCTGAACCTCACGTCTCTGATCAGTTATCACACACTGTCAGAGACACTAGCAGCATCCAGCCCCTCCCTCTGTCTCCCCCCCCCCCCTTTTTAGTTTAATATCAGTGGATGTGGGTGGTGGGTACAACAATACAAAGGGTAGCTTTATATAAGTCTTTCTTTTTTCCTTTTTTTTTTTTTTTCCTTTGTTATGGAATAGGAGATGCTTGGTGCTGTTGGTATAAGATTTTTCGTTTTTAAGGTGTTTACATTTGTTACTGTCTGCCTATCTGCTAAAAGCAATACTGAGATCTTGCCTCTGCCTATCCTAACATTGTTATATAACCACTCCCCCTTATCTTCCAAACGGCATGTCTCTCTGTTTCTGCTGAGACATTTAGCCCAGTCAGGCAGAGAGAAGGGGGTGTGACAGCAGGATTAATCAGAAATGAAGGGAGGAGACGAAAAAACGCGTCTCCATGGCAACGGAGACACGCAACACGTGGGAGACGCGATGAGGATCAATTATGCGACACACTATTTAAGGACCCAGCTGAGAACACATGAGGACACTTGAAAAAGCCTCATTAAAGAGGAGAAACGCGTTGTGTGCTATAGGAAACAAGGGATGTGCAACACTGGACTCTTTTTCAAGGATTTTTACCATTTTTACTGCTTTTAATGAAATTGAGGACTCTTCAGATTTTAACTGTAAGAATTCTATGTTTTATTTGTATTACATATTAAACAGTGTTCATTAATATCCTTGCCTTCCTTCTTCCTCATGTGTTTTGTGGAGTCTTCATGGATGAAGTAACGGAACATCATTAACCCTTTCCCTGGGCTCCCTTATGCTGATATCCCTGAGCAAGTAGTTGCTCAGACGAATGTGAGTGGCCACTTGGCACCATTCATTCACTTTATTTCACTTTTTCTTTGATATATTACACTATTGTGTGTTTTATTCTTTTATTTTTCATATTCCCTTTGTACAACACTGCAAGATACATACTTGTTCTATGGATAAATATAATTATTCAGATTGCTAACAGCACAAAAATAAGGAGGAATTTACCTATTATGCAAGTTCCAAAAGGCAGCATAAGGAACTCGATATTCACATTAAAGAAGCATCAAAGCAGAATTTACAGTCTGAAAAAAAAATGGGGGGGAGGGGGAGGGAATAACACATACATTGTTGTGAGATAATTGGCTTTTTTTTTTTCTTTTTGCTGCTTCTCCACTCATTAACCCCAGGAGGAAACAGAGGGGAAACATAATACTGTTCACCACAAAGCACTAGACCCGTTGCTTTTTTAAAACCTGTGAACAGGTGTGGAAAAACTCTGAAGAGGGATTTGCACACCGTGTTTTTCAGACAGGGTAAAATAAAGAACAGTTGAATTTGTATCCAAAACTGGAAAGAGAAAGAGCACGGGAAAGAGAAACTCTCTAGCAGGGACTGACACAAAAAAGTGGAGTCTCCGTCTATTATATATATTATCAACAAAAGAGAGGATACTCTGAGGATCTCTATAGGAGGTCTCTTCTTAATTCCAAAAAGAAGCTCTCATCAGGTTTACTCAAAATAGAACTATAGAAATATATGGCGTGGACTTCTCCTCACTTGCAGCTTACCTAAGGTAATAACAAAAAACCTTGATAAATTGCTTGATGTACAGTTTAATAATGGAGATCCAAATCACAGGACAAAGATATGCCTTGGGTCAAGGACCATGTGTGAAGTGTTTGAATGAGTATGAAGTGTGGAATGATTGTTGGTGCATAGAGAAAAAAAGCACAAAGAATTTTAGCACTCAAAAAAGATGTCTGATCTAAGCTTTATTACCATAAATGCACAGGGCTTAAACTCCCCATATAAAAGAAAAATGTTAATGGACACAAGAGAAAAAATAGATATAACCTTTATCCAAGAATCACATTGGGTAAAAGGCCATGGGAAGGTACTGTATGATGAAAAAAAAATGCACACATTTTCACTGAAAATTATGATGCAACAATTAAAAAAAAAGTGTAGTAATATTAATTAGAGACACAGTAACTTATGAACTTATTCACAAAATCACAGATAATAGAGGTAGATATATAATTTTAATATGTAAAATAAACAATGTCGCGTACACTTTAGTAAATATATATGCACCTAATGAAATTGTAATTTGGTTTTTGGAAAAAATAATAGGAAAATTAAAACTAGTGGCACAGGGACAAATGATAATGGGAGGAGATTTTAATTTAGTGATAGATACACTATTAGATTAATAAAAAACAAAAAATGTCAAACCAATCTCACCAAATTTAATTTGGGGGAAAGACAGTCCTTGAACCACGTAAAATAGCAAGACACTTTGAGGAATTCTATTATAATCTGTACAATCTGGAAAACTAAAAAAATGCAAATAATAAAGAAAGCATCCAGAAATACCTCACAAAACTTAAATTTCCCAAATTTGAAGAATCAGTTTAAAAAAAATTAAATATACCTATTAAAAATGAAGAGGTCAAAAAAGTAATGAGTAATCTAAAAATAAATAAATCACCTGGCCCAGATGGGTTTTCAACTTTATTTTACAAAGTCTATGCAGACGAGCTTTGTCCCATTCTGACCACTCTGTTCAATGAAACAATAACAACAAAATGCTTCAGGAAAGAAATTCTGTGGGCAGACATTGCTCCAATATTAAAACCAGGGAAAGATAAAACGGATATCAAAAATTATCGACCCATATCATTGATTAATGTGGATACTAAAATATACTCTTTGGTTTTGGCCGATAGATTGATGGAGTGTATACACAAACTTATCCACATTGATCAATCTGGATTTATACCGGGGAGATCCAAAACAGACAATATTCGAAAAACACTTGGAACAATGTTTTTGGCCCGTACAAGAGGAGAACCCATGCTGACCCTGTCATTGGATGCAGAAAAGGCCTTTGACAGGGTCGGCTGGACATTTATGAGAGAATCCCTCAGGGCCTTTGGTTTTTGGATGCAATCTGGGCCCTATACAATTCCCCAGAAGCAAGAATAAAAGGATCGGGTATACTTTAATCATGGTTCAAAATTTCAAATGGAACTCGTCAGGGTTGTCCGTTAGCCCCGATGCTTTATGTACTATCAGTGGAGCCATAGGCCCACTGCATTCAACTGAATGAGGAAGTGGACGGACTCTTTTGCAGATGATATAATGCTTACTCTTACAAATCCATCAGAATTATTTACCAATGTAATGAAAGTTTTTTTCAGAACTATCACAATACAAATTAAATATTGAAAAGACACCAGCTCTACTTATAAATACAAGAAAGAACAGAACACCTGAAAAAAAAACATTTCATTTCCAATGGCAAAATAAATATATAAATTATCTGGGTATGGCTATCACCTTTTACAAGGAAGACATAATAAAAATTAACTATCAGTCATTATTGTCAGATCTGAAAATGAAATTAAATGAATGGAGTTCTCTGTATATGTTGTGGATCGGAAGAATAAATGTCATAAATTATTATGTTCTCCCAAAATTGCTGTTCCTTTTTTAGATCTATTCCAATTCATGTCCCAAATTTAATGTTGAAATAATTTTAAAAACTATTTAATACATTAATTTGGACAAACTAAAAATCCCTAGGATAATACTAAAAGTAACCTCAAGAAAACCAAGAGATGGGGGCTTGGGAATACCAAATATATTGAAATTATATCAAGCCTCAATAATGACCCATATAGCTCCCTGGCTCAAAGACCATCCAGAGAAATACCCCTGGTATAAAACTGAACAGGAAGGTTTAAAAAAGGTGGAATTAAGGGCACCAATATGGATTCCAAATTTGGTAAAAAAAAAAAAAAAAGTGAAAATCCAATAGTGCATGACTTAATAAAAAACTGGGAATCAATTCTGAATTCATTTTGGCGAAATTATAATATCAAAATAAATATGCCGATAAAAATATTGTAATATTTAAATCTGAATTTAAGATTAACAAAGTGGATACAAAAAGGAATTATATATATAAAACAAATAATAGAGATGTAACTGAAAGTCTACCGGATGTAGTAGACCCTCTGTCCATTTTGTGGGGGACTGGTAGGCTGCCTTGGTGGGTTGCTGAGTGGGCAGAGACCAGCGGTACTCTGCCCTGGTGCCAGCACTACCACGGAAGTAGCTTGGTTGGAGCCTGGTTTCTCGAGGGGGAGACTGAATGTCTCCCCTTTGGATACAGAGCTCTGCTGCTGGAGGGGGAGATTGATTGTCTCCCCTTTGGACAAGCCACCATGCTGCTGTGGGGGGAGACCGACTGTCTCCCCTTTGGCTAAACAGGACTGTCCCTACCCCCTGTGCTGTAAGTGCAGAGACCACGGTCCCATCTGCATGGTTGTGGGGCTTACTGTCTCCCCCTGGTACATTAAGCTGCCACTGGGGAGAGGGGGTAACAAGCTCCTCTTCCATACATACTCCCAGCCGCTGGGGAGGGAGACCGACTGTCTCCGCTCCCAATACAGTGTCCTGCTGCTGGGGAAGGGAGACTGGGCTCTCTATTCCCTGCTGGACACTCTGCCACTGGGGAAAGGAGGCTGGGCTCTCTATTCCTTGCTGTATCTGCCGCTGGGGAGGGAGGACAAGGCTCTCCTCTCCAAATAAAACACTCTGCTGCTGGGGGACAGGACCGACTGTTCCCTGCAAATCACACTGCCACTGGGGAATGGAGACGGGGCTCCCTATTCCCTGCATATCACACTGCCACTGGGGAATGGAGACTGGGCTCTCTGTTCCCTGAAAATCACACTGCCGCTGCGGAATGGAGACTGGGCTCCCAATTCCCTGCAGATCACACTGCCGCTGGTGAATGTAGACAATGCTTTCCTCTCCCTGTTGGGCCAGTAGAGATACCTCGGTCCCATCTCCACTTGCCGGCTTGAGGTCCTGCCAGTACATCTCAACAATATCCTCCCAGCTGAAGGGCTCTGGACCTTGGTCTGCCACAATGCTCTCCTATCCTCAATGGAGCACAACAGGTGTTTGTAATCCTGCTCCAGCTGCCATTCCAGGGATACTAGGTGTGTCAAGTCTGGTCTCACTTTGTGGGGGTCATGCCAGTCTTGCATACCCCCCCTCCAGTCAAAAATATCTTGGAACCGGGTCTCGTCAGGGCTCCCAAAGTCAGGTTCTGTGAAAGCCTCCCACAGCAAGCCAGGGCCATTAAACTCTTCTCCCTCCGGGTTATCATGCTCCACTGTCCAGGGTGTATACCGAATTGTATACCACCATAGTGCCTGGTAGGCATCCTCTAGCCATAGCTCCTGCCATACCCGGTGCTTGAGCTCCTTTACCCATTGCTCCAGGGGCTGCTCTCCCAGGAAGGGCATCCGCAGTGCCTGTCACATCTGCTGTCGCTGCTCCTCGCTGGGGAGTCTCTCGCCCCGCTGATACTGTACGTTATCCAGTGCCTGGTACCAGATGCCTTTCCTTATTGCATCCCGGCCATCCAGGTCTTCCTCCTCATATGGAACTGCTGTTTGGGTCCAGCCTGGTTCCATCCTGCTGCTGTCAGGGTCAATGTACTGAGACATGCGTTGCCCTCAAATTATAAATCCAGGAAATGGTGTTGCCTTGTAGCTGTCCTTCTGGGCTGTGAGAACCATCCCGTCGCTTGCCACCAATTGTAACAGACCATCTACCGGATGTAGTAGACCCTCTGTCAATTGTGTGAAATCACCTCCTTAGCCCCCAATTAAAGCTCAGCATTCACCCAGCAAGTCTTTCCTGGACCCTTCCTCTTTGTACCCAAATAGACAGGACATCCAGCAGTTAGGTACAGCAAGATTGAACAACTCCTTTATTTTTCAGACAACACAGACTTATATAAAGACATAAACATGACATCACAGACATTAGTATACAATGGGGGGGATGGAACTAAACATAGTTCTCCAACTTACTGGGGCTAGGAACACATTAGACATTCAGACTGAAAATCAAATAGGAATTAACAAAGAGTGAGTAGACCTAATTACAATACATACAGTAATGTACACAACATAATCAGTTTACCAGTTAATCCAGTTAATACAGAACAATGGATGTTGGAGTAAACTATTGGAGTCACTGTCACATTATAAACCTTCAGAGTGGTCTACTCACAGAATTAAACATTACACATAAACCAATATACTAACAGAATATAACTAACTAACTAACAATAATAACGTATAGTGTTATGGCACATCCCTTACACAGGTGGTCCATTCATTCACGAGTTGGTTCGGTATATTCAATCTACCGAACACCCAGGCAGAAAGGCATGAACAAGCCTTTCTGCAGGGGAAAATACAAGCTTTTACCATGGGGCCATAGTCCAGAGGCAGTAGGCAGGCAACCAGGCTTCTCCAGAACATAGTGGCGAGGTTGGTTCCGCCACAAGAGACAAATATAAAAGTCTCAGAATTTAATACTCTAAAGAACAAGTACTTACTCGGACAGGATGAAAATTATAACTATCTGAGAATTAAACATTACGTGAAAAAGGAAATATTATCGGGTAATCACGAGGAAGATAATATGCTGGAGGACTTCCTCATGGGGAGATGGCAGGGGGAGTTTACAAAAAAAGCGTATGAAAACAAACCCAACCCCAATAAAAACTTGTTCACATATAAGTTCATGGGAAAGAGAGCTCTCTCTGACAGATCCCGAAGAAGATTGGTTAAATCCAATAAATATAACAAAAAAGTGTGTCCATTCAGTAAATTTGATAGAAACTTTTTACAAATTAATGTTCCGATGGAATTTAATAGCAGAAAAAATAGGCCACATATATCCAAATGCCAATGCTGGAGATGCGGATAATATTGAATCAAATTGAACAGGAAATATCACATATTTCCTGAAAAAGCATATTGGTCCAACAATGGAAAATCTTTATTAACATATGAAGGAATCAGGCAAAAATGGCTTAATAGGAAAAACAGTACATAATCTACACAGTTTGTAGAATGAGAGTGAATGGAGTATGAATGGAATAGAAAGGAAGACTGGATGAAACGGAAAAGATTACCCAAGATATGTATTTATTGAGATTTAATCAAATTGTTATTGAATTGATGATTTTAAAGAACATGTATTGTGAAGCTTTTTCTATGCTTGATAATAAAAAAAATAAAAAAATGTCCTGTTCTTAACACCTCCGATGCTTCTTTTCCCGAACAACCTGAACTGCTGATTTAGAACAAATTTATGTATATTAAGTAGCCACATTTTTAATTTGTCAAATTTGCCTATCATGCACAATACAAATCTGATTAGGGACGGATTGGTGCATATGGAGCAGATCCTTTAGTCATTTAGATTTTAAAATTTAAGTGCATCTTAACACAGTACAAAAATCTTTAATCAAGATAAGCTACATATGTTAATGTTTTAATACATGTCTTAACTGTCTGTGTGCCTGAACATTGAGTAATGCATTGATTTACTGTGTTTTGCTCATCCTTCTGACTTAGAAACTTGGCTTAGAACAACATAAGGAATGTGAAATTGAGACTTTTAGATCTACAAGGTATTTGGCCTGATCTGGGACAATTTCGAGCCAGATCAGGGCATATTGGGTAGACCCCTGTGTATGTATCTCTACATTATGTATCCAAGTATCAATTATTAGCGAAAATCAAATCTTCAGGAGCCCATCACATCACTTTGGTGAGCTTAATGCCCCCTAAAGTTGAGCTACTCTACCATTTTGGCCAATTTTCGTGAAGACATTTTGGTAGCCGAACTTCTCGGTATTATTTCATGTCCACAGTGTAGATAAACCCATTGTTTGTCAATGCCCTATTGTCCACTGTGGATATGAAAGGGTACTAATACATATGTGAATGTGAAGTGGCATGAACAGGAATGGTGTATGAGATATGTGTGTTTTATTAACTACAGATTGATGTGGTAATTGTACCATTTATGCCATAATAGCATATGTTAATAAAAAAACGTAAATCAGTAATTCAATATGCTATTATGGCATATCAAAACAATTACCATGCCAATTTCCAATTTTTATAATTATATTATATATATAATATTATCACTCAGGCCAAGTTGATTGGATTCCAGCCCCTTAAGAGTAAGCGGAATCAACAGTATTCACAAGATCAATCCCCCCGAACGTAATGTGGCTGAAAATCGCACCGAATTCTGCAAGTCAACTCATATGCAGGCTCATCCAGGCTGTATCCAGCAATTTGCTTTGCTCGTTTGTTTATGATTAATGCTGGCTCCTATATTCTTGTATCGTTCCCTAGTTCGGCAACAGAGTGGCACCTTCCCTAGTTCAGCCCCAGAGTGGCAGCTTCCCTAGCTTGGCAACAGAGCGGCACCTGCCCTGTCCTGAACTCCCTTTAGGGGAATGCCCTGTTTGAGAGCCCTGCCAAGGGGCTGCCTGGAGTCCTTTTTAAGGGGCAGCCCTGAGACCTTTCTAAGTGGCTGTCCTGTGTCCTGTTAAGAAGCTGCCCTGGGCCCGGGTATAGTTTTGCCCTGTAATAGAGCCCTGTTATAGATTTGACCTGTCCTAGAGCACTGTTATAGTTTTGTAGTGTTCTTGAGCCCTGTTATAGTTTCCCCTGTCTTAGAGCACTGTTAGGATCCTCTTCTGATTGCTGTTAAATGGTTTATCTGTCCCATGCTTTTTTGTTCCATGATTCTCTTGCTTTGATTCTTTTTTGCTATTTGTTGTGCTGTTGTTCCATTCTGGATTTTCTTTGTCTCCTTTTGCTTTGTTTCTCTGTTTCTCTGTTTAAATGCTGCCACATCCATTTGTTCTGTTTCATCAAGCTTCCAGTCGTTGTAGCTACAGGTTTGTTCTATTTCTGTGTAGTTTTAGTTATTTGATTAATGTATAGTTTATTATTCACTCTAGTTTTAGGGGATTGCCATTGTGAGGAACCTTGACACTGGTTGGCAAGCTTATCCTCTTCTGGACATCAGGTGTAACTAAACCCTCATCAGTTACATCTCAGAGTATTAGTCTAGTTCCTGTATTTATGTTTGTATGCCTGCTATGTTACCTTAGCCCTATCCTTTTTTTGTTATTTATTTCTATATGTGTGTTTGTGTATTTCTTCACTGTATTTGTATTTAGCTCTCTGCTCTATATCACTTGTCCTTAGTAGTGTTGAGCGAACCCGAACCACACTGTTCGGGTTCGTACCGAACATTACGGTTTTTGGACTCCGGACCCAAACACGGACATTTCACTGTATGTTCGGGTTGGAGTTCGGGGTTCGGCGATTTAATGGCTCGTTTTGAAAGGCTGCAGGGCAAAGCATTACATACATATATATTGACATTCGGTTTATAGACTTTCGGTTTATGGAATACATGGAATGCTATTGGCTTTCTATAAACCGAAATAGAGTCCCCATTCTTACGAATAGGTCAATTGACTTATTCATATGAATGGGGACTCTATTTCGTTTATAGAATAGCAATAGCATTACATGTATTACATAAACCAAAAGTCTATAAACCGAACGAGATTCGGTTTATAGAAAGCCAATAGCATTACATGTATTCCATAAACCGAAAGTCTATAAACCGAATGTCTTTCGGTTTATAGACTTTCGGTTTATGGAATACATGTAATGCTATTGGCTTTCTATAAACCGAAATAGAGTCCCCATTCATACGAATAGGTCAATTGACCTATACGTATGAATGGGGACACTTTTACCCACATTTTACTTAATTTTGCAGCCCTCTAGCCATTTCCAGGACTTTTTTAGAGGCATTTTAGTGGAGAAAAGTTTGTGTCCCCATTGACTTCCATGGGGTTCGGATTCGGGGTCAAGTTCGAGCACGGACCCGGACATTTTTTTGAAGTTCGGCCGAACCTGCCAAACCCGAACATCCAGGTGTCCGTTCAACTCTAGTCCTTAGTTTGGTTTCGCTTTGTCCTACTCATGTTTGTTTTAGTTTTGCTTCAGTCCCTTCTTGGCCCTGTAATCTGGAGTTAGTTTTGATCCACCTCAGTTTGCTTTCTGCTGTTTTGCTCTGCTTGGTCTGCCTGTTATAGCATGCAGCATCCTGTGTATCCTGTTAAAGAGTCATGTTCCATGTTTGCTCTAGGATGTTTGCAGGGTAACTTCAGTCTCTGCTTTGATTATACTGGATACAGCAGCTGCTACCTCAGGGCCTTGGTGTGTGGCTGCACCAACCAAGCATCAAAGGTCCAGAGGAGTGTGGTTACCCTGCACAAGTCCCTGTTATCTATACTGTAACTCATTAATACAGGTGCTAAGGGTCCCATGTCACCTGGACCCCATTCATGACAGGCTAATACCCCAATCTTAAGAGATTAAGCCCCATAAGCAACAGTATTTAGTGTTAGGACCCACCAATATTGGAGTACTTTGACGTAGTGGTGGGCTTAGCAAAATATGGCCTTATATGTGACTAAATCTGCAATTTTTTTTATCTTAGTAAGACAGGTGTTTTTAAGTAGCTTTAATGAAACCTATAGCTTTAAGAGTTTTTCTCCTACCTGCTTTGAGGTGAGTGCGCTGATCTTTAGATTTTGTATAAATATTTGGTCTCAGCAGCACCCCTTATAATAAATGCTAGTTTAGGTGAGTGCATTCATTTTGGATCTGTTTACATTATATATAAATATATATATACTCTTTACAAAAACTTACCTCATGTAATCTTTAATAGACAATTTATTGATACCCATTTTGCTTATGTAACCTATAAATGAAACAGACATTGTTAATCAACAGACATACATCTTCAAATATTCTATTACATGTTAAGTATTTCCTTATCCAACATGCTTGGGACCAGAAGTATTTTGGATAACAGATTATTTTCACCATAAATTTATAATTATGCCTCTTAGCACTCATGAAATAGATGATGTAGCTATGATGGGAGGCATTGTTAGTAACCTGCCGTTGGCAAAATAGGCCTGCAAGCGTAGCATTGTATGACTCACTGCGGGAGTGGGGGAATCTGGGTATCCATGGAAAATCTATGTCGCAGCTTAAAGGAGCCAGAGACTGAATGCATTCAGTCCACTGGATCTCCCCTCCATAGCCCCGAATGGAGACTCTGGGGCTAAAGTATACTAGACTCCAGGGCTATCATTTTTACTGTTGATTTCAATTCCCATCATGTTCAGCCAACATCATGTGGATGTTTAGCTGGCTGAGCATTATGGGAACTGTAGTTCACAGGTAATTCATGTTTTTTTTTTATCTAGTATTGATTTATTTTCCCATCATGCTAAGCCAGCATCATGGGGATGTTTAGCTGGCTATTCATCATGGGAACTGTAACTCCCACATTATGATCTAGTGGAAGCTGCATTTCCCATTATGCTCAGCTAGCACCATGTGGATGTTTAGCTGGCTGAGCACTATAGTTTACAGGTTTACAGGTAACACCTACATTTTACTCTAGTGCAATTTCCCATCATGCTAAGCCAGCATCATGGGAATGTTTAGCTGGCTGAGCATCATGGGAATTGTAATTCCCACATTCTTATCAAGTATTAGCTACATTTTCCATTATGCATAGCTAGCATCATGGGGCTGTTTAGCTGGTTCAGAATCATGGGATCTGTAGTTGATCGATAACTGTTACATTTTTATCTAGTGTTAACTGCATCTCCCATAATGCCAGTCCAGCTCATGGGAGCAGGATCTAGCTGAGCCTCATGGGAACTATAGTTAAAGGGACTAAGTCACCTGAACATTGCCTATACTGTCAATGTAGAGAATAAAAAAATATTGGCAATCATCCATACACTGTGTTAGCAAAACTGCAAGATAATGTCTAAGTTAGGAGATAAATATGTTTTAAATATGGCTGTTTATCACCTGTGGCCTAATAAGCAAATAAACTGCGTTTCAATGGGAAATGTGTAATTTCCATAGTGGGCCACAGGTGTGGCAGCACATTACATGTGCAGCCCGTTTGTTAGGGAGAGCTAGAGATCTCCCTAGAGGAAATCGAGCTGTAATCTCAGACCTCGGTCAGTGGTGCCTATTAAATTTTTCTATTACATTTTTCCATATTTTATATCTTTACTCTTGTAGCTTTATTGTGTGTGTGCTCCTCCATACCTTTTTATTGTATAGGAAAAAACAAAACACAGCCACCGAACAGGTAGCCACAGGACACCGTACCACAAATATCCAGCAGCTGACAACACAGGGGAGTGCAAATCACATACGACATCCCATACCGTCACAGATATGAACAAAAGATGAATTGAGCAAAGGTGCCCCTCTCCCGGAAAGATAATAAAGTAGCAGCAGCAAACTACCTCTCTCCTGGCCAGAAACGCTTTGATAGTGCCACCAATTGGTCCTAATCTACATTTTTCTATTCCCATGCAAGAGAAATGTCCCAAATTCCCTCCTCCACATTCTTGAAAGTGGCGATTTATGTGTTCCCTCATAAGAACTCTTAGTTTTCTACTTGTTCAACTGATGTACTGTATCTTAAAGTTAATGCCTCTACTTGTATCACAATTGATGTATTCCATCGTATCAAACTCCTTCTGTTTGGCAGTAGATTTATATTTTGTAGATACATTAACAAATTTACAATAGGGGCACCTTTTAGAGCCACAGGAATACATGCCTATTGTTTTAATCCAGGAGCACCCATGTGAACGAATGTTTTTTTTAGCAACTTAGCTGGGAGACAGCATTTTTATTTATTTTTTAAGACACTCAGACTTGAGCCACATAGATTGACTTGGTTATATCTCTCTTAGTGTTCTCGCGTTTCATCTTTGTGTCCTTTCCTTTTAATGGGACAATTTCTTTCTTTTCTTGCTTGTGCACTACTAATTACTTCCCTCTCCGTTTATCTATATAAAACCAATTAGATCCTTTATTTAACCTCCCTGTGTGTTTATTGGGAACCCCCTTCGACCTCCTTAACCTTCGGAGATTGACTGGGGCCCCCACAATTAACTACCTATTAAATACAATACCTACATACAACATGGACATACATGACATACAACTAAGTCACTGGGGAACGCGCAAAGGGCAAATTCTATTTCTTAGGGTTCTCTCTGCCTCGCCGGTCTTATATCTCACAGATCGCTTATTTTCTTTAAGGAGACAGCATATTTTATAAGGAACATGTTCTCCTAGATACAAATTTCACTTCAAAATCTTTTTCAAAGATATTTCGTATGTTTTTGTCTGCTTTTAATAAAACAAAATTTAAATGGACATCAGTGGAGTCTGGAAATGAAAACATAGCTTTTATTAGTATTCGATAAAAAGGAGTAGTTAAAAATAGGTGTACACAGAACAAACTGATGAAAAAATAGTGAATAAAGTGAAAATAAAATAAAATAAACTTAGGCTTGCTTGTCCAGATAGATAGTTAGTATGACTCTGGATAGGAATATAGAATATCAAGCTGTTAATTGGAGATGCAAGCTCAGTGATCAGACAGTATTCAGTGTGAATATATACTTATGTCCATATCTGACAGTTGATAGTGATAGAAAGAAAAACTGATCACTGAATATATAGGTGCTCAGTTGTCCCTGCCTGAAAAAATGCACCCTTTGCCTAGATGATCCACAGAGCAAATGCACCAACACCCTATACACTATCTGCAATCATATGAGCCTTATATGAGACTTACTGGGTACAATCCACAGGAGCTCTCTATTATAAGCGGAGCATGTGCAGACACATATAGGAATTTATTCCATCCAGACCCTGCTGTTTGCATGTGTTCCACTTTCACCTGATTATCCTTAACCCTATGAGGTACAAATTATCTAATAACAATATCCTTATTCCTAACCCTCGCTCTCTACCCTGTACATATATAACATATATTCACCTTTACTTCCCTATATCTCCAAAGAGAAAGTGGGTAATAAGTTATCTCTTTAAGCTTGGGGCTGGGTTATGCCATTTGCTCTGTGGATCATCTTGACAAGGGGTGCATTTTTTCAGGCAGGGACAACTGAAGACCTATATATTCAGTGATCAGTTTTTCTTTCTATCACTATCAAATGTCAGATATGGACAGAAGTATATAGTCACACTGAATACTGTCTAATCACTGAGCTTGCTTCTCCACTTAACAATTTGATATTCTTTATTCCTATCCAGAGTCATACTAACTATCTATCTGGACAAGCAAGCCTAATTTTATTTTATTTTCACTTTATTCACTATTTTTTCACCAGTTTGTTCTGTGTACACCTATTTTAAACTACTCCTTTTTATCGAATACTAATAAAAGCTACGTTTTCATTTCCAGACTCCACTGATGTCCATTTAAATGTTGTTTTTCTATTCAGGGTTACCCCCTAGTGGTAGTCTCCTTACTTAGCACATTTTCTATTTGTGAGATCCATTTTTTTCTGCTTTTAATAAAGGAAGATTACTCTGTACAATATGTAACTTTATAAAACTCTGCCCTAAAATCTGTGACAAAAGTGACTGATGTCTCCTGTTGGGTAGCTTCTTTGTTCTTATACTTATTTCTATTTTGGTTGCCTTTGTTATTCCCTCCTAGAAGGGAAGGGAATGTCTCTCCCTATATTTAGCCTTAATATAGGCATTATTGATAATTTTCAAGGGGTAACCTATTTCTGCAAATCTCGTTCTTAAATAGTTAGCTTGTTTTTCAAATTCTAGAGGGGATAAGCAGTTTCTTTTAGCTTTCAAAAATTCTCTGTATGGAATTTTACGAGTAACATGTTTGGGGCGACAGCTTGGTTTCCTATAGGTGGCTGTAGTTATTTTGCAATTATCATTTGATAATGTAATATCCAAAAAGGAGATATTATCAAAACCATATTCCAGTGTGAGTGACAAATTCATATGATTGTGATTCAGAAATTGCAAATATTCGTGTAGAGTACCAAGATTGCCTTGCCAAATAAAAAGCAGGCCATCGATGTATCTGCCATACAAGACCACCGATGACATGTATGGGTTATCATATCCAAAGACGTGGGGCCACTCCTACTAACCCAGAAAAAGTTGGGCATACGAGGGAGCAAAACATGTTCCCATCACAGTCCCACGCCTTTGGAGATAAAAAAACAATCTGGTGGCTATTAAGCCGTATTTGTGTGGAATGGAGGAATATAATGAAGCAAAATTAAAAGTATTATTATTTTTCTTTGTAGAATTACTGTTGTTAATACCTATTCTATGTAAGAAAAATAAATAAAACCAAATAAACTATGATTTTTTTTAAAACGGTCATACCTCTCCCAACTAGGTTAAATTCAATTGGGCTGGCTATTTGAGCTTTTGTCTGTTCTCACTGAGAGGGATTCCACTTATTTTTTTTTACCTCAAATAGTGCAAGTTACAAGGAATGAGGAACTAGCTGATTCAGGTAGGGACCTAAGCTTGGGTGCTACCCAGATCTAGCGAGCAACAGAGGCAGAAGGGAGAAATTGTTAGAGACCAGGAACCAGACATAGACAGAAGGTAAAATGCAAAAATACCTTTATTAATAATAAATAGCAAAATGGTATAAATATTCCAAAAAGCAATATCCAGGAAGCAAGCTGGAGTCAGGAACCACAGTGGGTAGTCAGACAAGCCGGGGTCAGGAGAACGGAGATAAGCAGGGTGAGGAACAAAGCCAGGAATCAGAAACCAGAAGAGAAGTCAGGAACACAGAAAACCAGGAACTGTACTTGGAAGCCAGAAACAATGCAAGGGCAAACAAACTACTAAGACTAAATTCTTAAATACCTGCTCTGAGTAGCAAAGGTGCTGGCTAATAGCATCAAGGTAAGTAACCATGGTAACAGTGTTGAAAGGCTCTGCTCATTAATACCAGCTGGTTAACTCACAGAAGGAAAGTGTTTCTATTTAAAAAACCAGCAGAGAAACCCTGACAGTACCTCCCTCTCAATGACCCCAACCCCACCCCAGTGGTCCGGGCTTCAGGGGAATGGGGCATGAAATGAATGAAGGAGGTCTGGGGCATTCCATTGGAGGCTGGGACTCATGAGCATTCTTCTGGACCATAGCCTTTCCAGTGGACCAAGTATTGAATGCGCCCCCTGAACACACGTGAGTCAGTGATGCTGCATTTATCACATTCCTCGTGGTTATTGTGACGAAGTGCCCTTCACAACTTGGTCCTGGAGTGGCCTGCTTGCAAGCCTCCTCCCCTGTGACTAAGGCCCTGGGGTGTATGGCCCTTTAAGAAGCTGTATTGGGGCTTATGGACTTTTATGGGAATGGTGCTAGCACTTTAAGCACATTTTTGGGGCATGGTGAAAGTCGGAACAATGCCCCTTTAAGATGGTGTCCCCAGAGTCCCCAGACTAGGAAAATGTGCTTTCGGTCGGTCATAAAGGACTTCCAGCTAACTTTTGAACTACTGGGTGGAATTGTCTGATTTTTAGTTATGTTCATATTTAAAGTATGCTGATTCTGAAAATGTATGTTTTATGTGAAGGTGATGCATACTTTGAAAGTTATTAATATTGTGTAAAAACTGTATATTTTTTGTCTGTGATAATTATTATTTTTTTTAATTATTTTTTTATGAGTTCCATAACTTTTAATAATCAGTGTAAAATAATGAGTGAGATAAAATAATAAATAAAAAACAGGATTAAATCCGAATCATTCACACCCTAGCAGACACCTGGAGAGCACAGAAATTCAAGGCATTCAGAGGCTCTACTACCTGACTTATTTTCCCCCACACGCTGTGGTTTCATCAATCTTCCCCTTCCCAAATCCTAAACTTCTGCTACTCTCCAACTGTCCATCAAGGTGCGAACAAACTGGATTTCATCCCGATTGGGGATATCAAAGGTCTCCGTAAAATTGCTTGAAATGTAACCTCTTTTTTCTTTTTCTTTTCACTGGCGAATTTGGGACAAGTGTATGTTTTTTTTTATATTTTATTTCATCAACATTTTCCTTTACTCTCCAAGAGGTCCTTATTCATAACAGAGCTTGGACATAAAAACAAACCCGAAACAAGACACAAAACACAAATACGTTCATTTTGGACACGACAGGACGAATTTGCCAGAATTGAGATAATATTAATATCGGTTTAGGATTGTAATCTACAGTCAACATACCTATTATCTGGTCCTTAATGATCTCGGGTTAAGGCCTCAATACATTGATTCCATATTTCTTTGTTGGTTATTTTTATAGTTTGGTTATAGGAGATTCCTCTCTCCATTTTTATTTTGGTATTCCAATTGGATTTTTGTTTCCTTCCAGTTAGGGATCAATGTTGTCTTCCATCTCCTTGCGAATGACATTTTTATTGCCACAAGAAAATGCAAGACAAAGGCTCTTTCCCATTTTTTTGTTCCAGGTAAATTCAAATGGAGTAGTGTAGTCCCAGGATTCATTGGGATGTCAATATTAGATAATTGAAGACACTTTGTCCTCATTTCCTCCCAAAGCTTTCTAAGACTAGAACAGCTCCACCAAATGTGGATAAGGTCGTCCTTGTGTTTATCGCATCTCCAACATTTATTCAGGCTATCTGGGCACATTTGTGCTAATCTGGCGGGTACTAGGTACATTCTGTTCCAAATTTTGAAGTGCATTTCCACCAGAGTGAGACATTTCACCAATTTATACGTCTCCTGGAGTGCCTCAACCAGCTCTTTTTCTTGGGTTGGTACTCCTAGTTCCAATTCCCATTTCTTAAAGGCTTTAAATTCATTATGCCCCGAGCACTGAACTATCAACTCCTTTGATTTTTTTAGTAGGTTCTTTTGTGTATTATCTCTTATAATTTTTTGGAAACTTTCAACAATCACTGTTTTAAAGGGAAATATATGTTTATTCAAATATCCTTTTATTCTCAGGAAGTTTGACGGTTTCTCCTTTCAGCCCTGGGTATCTATCTAACAGCTCTTGGAATGGAACAATTTTCTTGTCTCGCCATATTTGATCGATCCTATTTAGGCCGCATCTATACCATTTAAAAAGGCTGATATCATTTATGTTTTTTTCCAGAAGACGAAGCGGGAGATCTGGCAGAATATACTTCCCCAGCTCCATATTCTTTTTAAATTTAGACCAAGGATTCAGAATGTTATTCATAACCACAGAGTTTCCTCTGTTATTTTTTATATAATTTTTTTGTTCTCGGCCTGTAGGCCAAAAGAATTCTATTAGGTCTCCTCCTCTTAAATCACTCTCTATTAGATACCAGGGATCTTTTTTAGATGACTCAATCTGAGAGGATAAAACATGTGACAACATGCTAGCCTAGTAGTATTCCTTTATATCTGGCATGCCTATTCCTCCCTGAGAGACTTTTAGTTTCAGACAGTCCAGGCTCAGTCTAGGTCTCTTACTCTGCCATATGAAGTTCCGAAAGGAAGCCTGAATAATCTTCAGCCAACTGCTTGGAATCTCCAGGGGGATTAGCCTAAACAAATACAGCCGCTTAGGTAAAATGTAATTCTTAATTATATTACTTCTTCCCCACCACGAAAAGTAGGAACGCCTCCATTCTCTCAACTGCCTAGTTGTATCCCGCAGTAGAGGAAGGAAGTTAATCCCCACTATTCGCGATGGGTCAGAATAGATTTTTATGACCAAGTACAAGATATGTTTTGCTGTCCAAATGAACCCATATTTTGTCTCTATCCTAGTCTTCAGACTCGGCAAGATACAGTTTGCCAGGACTACGGTTTTACTTGTGTTTAATTTATATCCGGACACAGCAGAGTATCTTCCTAGCTCCAACATCAGTTCGTCCACTGAGTTTTCTGGATTTTTAATGGTGATTATCACATCATCGGCATAAAGGCTTAGTTTTAAGCTCATTGTGAGCCACCGTAGAGACGTATCGTTACACACCAGAAAATCACAACGAGGCACCTAAGCGCATGGAGCCGTCGGTTTTTTCTACTGGGACTGTGTTTTATACATACGGACTAGATCCGGATAGCAGATTTTTATTGTCTATTTCTACCGCATCCAAATGGTTTTTTATTATTAAAGGATATATCTTCATATACATTGGAGAAGATTTTTTCCATGATTTGAAAGCAGCTATCCCTGGAGGTGGCAAGTATATTATCTTCCATGCTGATACCTAGCTCCCCAGTAGTTGGGAGCTAATCTTGTGAGTTCATAGATTACCTTTGGTCACACCAATACCTTTATACAGGTAATATTTGCACTATTTTGTGTTTCTATTTTTGTTACAGGTGTACAATCTCGAATACCTGCAGCAAGTATATTGCATTTTATCGATTATTATTTATTATTTTTTTGGCACTTGTATATATGCACTTATCATACCACGTATGCCTATACAAGTTTGAACATATATATACAAATTATTGTTAGCCATTTATTGGTTTACACTTATTGAATAGTCTGTCACCAATGATATTCACACAGATTGTATGACACACAGGTGTTTTATGGTAATTAGCTTTAAGTGTCTAGGAACTGTGCGCTGGAACTACCACTTGTTTTCTCACTTATTTGAACAGCCTTAGAAGTTGTTGTCACAAGTTTTAGCAGCCGGTCCCAAGTGGACACAACCACGTATTTCACCTATCACTACATTTGTTATATTGTAGCACTTGTATTTGTTTGCTCATCCACTCCACTTTTTCTAAATTGCTTTTTTCACTTCTTATTGGATTTGAGCACCGAAACAATGGCTGCAGGATATAAAACTAATAGCAATATTTTTGATAGACAGTCTCAGAGAACTATAGATTGGGACTTAATTTCAACACACGATAGTGAAGATGAGGACTATGACGACAGTCAGAAAATGAAAGATTATTTTTGGGATCTTAAAAAAGTACTAATATCAGACACCAAAAAATGTCTAGATTTGGAGCTTATAGAGAAATATGTCTCACACAACATCATACCAAGGGGTCTGAGAATAGACAAACTGCCCACTATAGGAAGGGAGGATGAGGAATTCATGGACCTATGGCACGAACAATTAGAAAAATGTTCTTTGAGTTTGATGGGCTTAATAGTCAACAAACACAAAAAGGATATGAAATTCTCGCAAGAAAAAATAGAAAATATCAAAAAGGAATTATTGCCCTTTCAGGAATCAGGAGAATTCCGGAAATTAGATGAAGATCTCCAAAGAACTTTGGATGACTTAGAGAAAAAAACGTTGGCAAACAAAAAACGCAAATTTCTCAGGGATAGTGAGGACTATAAAAGAGGGTCACAGAGAGATAGGAAAAAAAGACCCACATACGCTCCATATAACAACAAAATTAGTGAAGAAAAATCAAGGGATTCATCGATTAGAGATCAAATCCCCTATAGACGTCACACCCAGATTAGAGGACATGTATATAACTCCAGGCTAGATTCCCTATATGCCGACAGAGAAAATTACAGATATAAGACGAGAGAATGGGACAATAGACGAACATACCAAACTCCGTATGGATACTACGAGAAGGATTTTTCATATCCATCAAGAAAATATAATAGATCCTATCAAAGAAGTCCGCTCCAAGAAAGATATAAATTGAATGAAAAAAGATCAGAAGACATGTCCATAAATAGAGATTTTTTAGAGAGGGGCCCACATACCCCAGTGAGAATAAAATCATATCCAAAAACACACTCCCCAAAAAGAATGTTAAGAACAGAACCTTTAAACTTAAAAACAAAAGATCTGGCAAAAAGAAAAAGGTGGGAGGAAGAACCAGACGAGGACACAGAGGACAGAGAATAAATAAAAATAAAAATAAAAATAAATATAAAAAAATTCAGAATCAAATCAGTATTTATAACATCAGCGGTCTCAAACTAACAGAGAACCAGGAGAAAGTTCTCAACAAAGGCCTTACATTTGCACCCACGAAATTGCCTAATAAATTTAATCTTTTCATAGATGCACAAAAATTCATCAGAAAGCTGGCAATTAAACGATTATTTGCCAGAAAGGATCATGATATTGGATCGACAGTCACAGACAATTCAACCTCGGTTTTGATAGAATCTACGTCTAACATTACACATACCAATCTTAAGGACAAATCCTCATTTGTTCCTACCATACCTAAGGGCACACATTTAGATATTTATAAAAATTTGGTACTCAAAGATCTGGAAGCCCTAGATCTTTCAAAGATAAAAGTCAAACAGAACCTCACCAAAAAAGAAAATGAAGCTTTGAAAGAACTCAAAGAAAATCCTGATATTATTATTAGATCAGCAGACAAAGGAGGAGGTGTGGTCATCATGAATCGGGATGGCTACCTCAAAGAGGCGCATCGCCTCTTGAGTGATGACAACACATACCAGAAATTACAAGGAGATCCCACCCTAAAATTCCAAATGGTCCTTAAGAATCTAATAGACAAACGTAGGGAACAGGGAGTGTTAAACAAACAAGAACATGAGTTCCTTTCAGCTCCAAACCCAGTGGTCCCTTATTTTTATTTTTTACCTAAAATACACAAATGTATAGATAATCCCCCGGGCCGCCCCATCATTGCAGGTATAGGATCAATGTCATGTAATCTATCACATTATGTCGACACATTCTTACAGAAATATGTCGTACAAATCCCATCTTATATCAAAGACAGTACCGATATCATTAACACACTCAGAACAATAAACTGGGAACCAAATTTTGTTTTAGTGACAGCAGATGTATCTGCCCTATATACATCGATAGGGCACTCTAAGGGAATAGAGGCCATTAAACAAACTCTAGAGAGAGATGAAAAAATTGACCTCAGGCAGTCCCAATTCCTGCTAGAGGCCATAGAATACATTTTAAAATACAATTATTTTTTCTTCGAATAGAGTTTACAAAAATGTGGCACAGCCATGGGGACCAGGTTTGCGCCAAGCTATGCAAATTTATTTATGGGCCAATGGGAGACCAAATATGTAGGATTAGACAATCCTTTTGGCGCAGACCTGGTCCTCTGGAGAAGATACATTGATGATATTATTATGATCTGGAGAGGTACAGAGGAGAATCTACAAGTATTTGAGAACTATTTAAATGATAATCCATGCAATTTGTCTTTCACATTCACACATAGTCAGATAGCTGTAGATTTTCTAGATCTCAGCTTTTATGTCCACGAAGGTGTATTAAAATCAAAAACCTTCTTCAAAACAGTGGACAGTAATAACTATATCGACAGAAACAGCTGCCATAATCCTCAATGGCTAAACAATATCCCCAAGGGGCAATTAAGAAGGATAAAAAGGAACTGTAGTGATATAGAGGCATTCAAGGAGCAGACACAAACGTTAAAAGAGAGATTTATACAGAAGAACTATAGAATCGAACAACTAGAGAAAGCAGAAAATGAAATAAAAACAATGGATAGAGAAGATATTCTCAAACCCATAGTCAAAAAGAAGAATCATACTAAAGATTTTGGGATCTCTTTTATCTCAGAATATAACATAGCAGCTCCTCAAATAAAGAAAATACTTTCGAAACATTGGAATGTTGTACAGGGAGATGATGTTCTTGCAACTATCACTGACAACAGACCCACCGTTATTTTTAAAAGGGCCCCCAATTTAAAGTCAGCACTAGCACCCAGTGTAATAAAAAAGGTTCCTAAAACAGATGGGTCAAGTTGGCTAAAGAACAACATAAGCCATGGTTTTTTTTAGGTGTGGTAACTGCAAGGCATGTGTTAATCAATCAAGGAAAACTATAGAATTTAAATCAAACAGCACAGGCAAAACTTACAAGGTGAAGAGTTTTATAAACTGTAACACCACACATGTAGTATATCTAGTTGAATGTGGATGTGGGGCACAATATGTAGGGCAAACAAAAAGACCCCTCAAGGTAAGAATACTCGAACACTTCGGAACACTGTGCGGAAATATGTAACAGGCACATTTGATTCTGGTGTGGATTATGTGGCAGAATGGACAGAGAAATGTAAATATGAGTTTCTATTCCCCACGGATGGGTCATTTGATTTATACTATCGCAATATGTGTCAAAGTTTTCTAGATGATCCTGATCAAGGTGATCCAAGTTGGGAACAGCCATTCACAACACTGTTTTTAAAGTTTTGGATTGTTGTGTGTGACAATGTTAAAATTCCCAGTACTCTCAAGCCAAAGGGAGTGAAACTGAATAAAGGGAAAGCCAAATTCCCAAAACAACCTGAAAACCCCAATACTTTTCTTATGCCCTCCGTGGATATGGGATCACAGGAAAAACCTAGCACCCCTCCCGTATATGGGAGTGAGAAAAATGATTTAACCCCTATAGTGGTGGCTGCATCACAGCTGAAATTGTACCCCAAGGTCCCGAAGGCGGTTGAGCCAAAAACAGAAACCTATACGGGACCAGTCACCAGAGCAGTATCTAGCAAAACTGTAACCCTATCCTCCCCAGCCAAAAGTGAGAGCCTGGCATCAGGTTCAAATGATGAGGGATCATATCCGTTTATGTTGGTTGGTGAGCAGGTAGTGCTGCAATCTGTTGATGCTAATGTTGTCAAGGGTTGGATCGTGGGTTGTCCAGATCCATATGTTAACCCTAAAGGGGCAGTGAAGTATCTCAAGAGATGTACTAGTGGTGTGTTGTTCACGGGAGCTGATATCAGATTTTGTCTGGATATTTTATCTAATCATAAGGATGTGGATTGGCCGAAAGAGGTATCTGCACTGAACCCTAGGTATGATATTGCTAAAGCTGAGGAAGCATACGCGTGGTCCTCTGACACGCATAAAGATAGAATGTGGGACGGAATTGAAGCGTTTTTTGAAAGGCAGGGTAGAACTCGAATGAATATGGGAGTTGTTATGGCTTTGAAACAGAAGCCAGGTGAAAGTGTTAGTGATTACTGTCGCAGGTTTCATACTGAGTGGACCACTGCAGCCGGTATGACGGTACCAGCTGATCAGGAGAAGGAGAGATGTAATATGTATAGTCAGACGTTAATGTCAGGTCTTGATGAGAAAGTACAGCAAGTTGCTAAGATGTTAGTGCATAACTGGTGGGAGTATACTCCGACGGCACTGGAGAATGACTTGTACATGAAGGAAGCAGCAGTTGTTTTTCCAGTAGCAACAGCTAAGGAGCAGGAGTTAACATTGTTTAACAATTCAGACAGCTATAAAGGCAAGGGAAAGTACAGACAAGGCGCACGAGGACGTGGCAGAGCCCCCCCTCATCGAGGGGGAAGGAGGAATCAGTCAGGAGGGAGAGATACGAGAACAGATACTTGTTTTAATTGTGGTAAAACAGGTCATTGGGCTAAGAAATGTCGAGAACCCAAATCAGAACAGAGACAGGGAGATGATCTTGCTACACCACATGATTCACAAACACAAACACAAACCACGCAGTTTCCAGTACCCTGGAAAACTGCCAACATCCGCTAGGGATGCCCGGGGACTATAACACCCGTCTGTTTCGCAACACAACTCACAAACACATGGTCAGAACTGCCTAATTATATTCTGCAGATTGATGGATATGATGTCAAATTTCTAGTTGACACAGGTGCCACCAGTTCTGTACTGAACGGTGCCTCTTATTCTGGCCCTATATGCGAATCAAATATGTCCTCAATGGGAATAGGGGGTGTAGCTACTAAATGCTATGATACACCAATTCTAGCAGTTCAGAAGCCAAATAGCACTGAAATTATCAAGCATCCATTTCGTTTTATTCCCCAGTGTCCCGTAAATCTCCTGGGACGTGATTTGTTGGGGAAACTGCATGTCACTATTACAATAACTGAGAAAGGTGGCATTACATTGGAAGCCCCAGATAATCAGGAGTTGATCATGTTCCAAACTCCTATCATGCATTATGAAGGTAATCTTAATGTAAGTGCACTTTGTCTCCCAGAGGATGTAAGGCAAAAGTTGAGAACTCTGGTTGAGTTTGCTAAATTTAGCAGTGCATATATTACCTGTGAATTTCTGAATCCAATTTCATGCACTGAGTATGATCCTGAGAAGGAAATGCAGAATGAGAGATCTAAAGACACAGTAAGCATAACAGGTATCTGGATGTCCCCAAGCCGTGTCTATATCTGTAAAGACAAACATGCATATGTGTGGGCTCATGGTCAGGACCTAGTGCTACAACACACATTCTTACCCATGGATTCTATCCATGACATAGAGTACTGTATGCCCTCCACACTGACACAGGTGCCAAAATACCTTGCAGACATAAACACAGCTTTATGGGCTCAGGGATCTACTGATCCTGGGAATATCGATTGTTCACCATATCAAGTTACTTTGAAAGACAATGTGTCTCCAGTGTATATCAAGCAATACCCGTTGTCAGATGACAAGGAAAAGGGCATGGCACCAGTAATTGCGGAATTTCTGGAAAAGAATATCATACAGCCCACCATGTCACCTTACAGCACACCCATTAATCTGGTGCCTAAGCCAGGGAACAGAGGTTGGAGGTTGACACAAGATCTGAGAGCCATCAATAACTTAGTTCAGCCACTTGCTCCCCTGGTCCCTGATGTGACTGCGATACTGACAGCGATTCGTTATAAGGCTCGTTGTTTTACAGTAATTGATTTGAATAGCACATTTTTCAGCATCCCAGTGCACCCTGATACAAAGCCCCTGTTCGCATTCACGTACAGGAATACCCAATACACTTGGAATCGTCTTCCCCAAGGTTTTTGCGATTCTCCCACTGCCTATAGTACCGTAGTCCGTGCGACCCTGTCTGCATGGCACCCTGCTCGTAGTTCCGTTCTCCTGCAGTATGTGGACGATTTGTTACTCTGCAGTGATGACGAAGCTTCGTGCATGGAAGACACACACAGCTTGCTAGAACACCTGGCAGTAACAGGACACAAAGTTTCACTGTCAAAGATGCAGCTGGCGCAAGCAGAGGTCAAGTACCTAGGATTTATACTCTCGCATGGTGAAAGACGTCTGTCCCCAGAACGTGTTAAGACATTTGCAGCGTTCCCCAAGCCTAAAACAAAGGAGGCATTATTATCTTTCCTGGGTATGGTGACTTATTGCAGACAGTGGATACCGAACTGTTCTCACTGGGATAATATTCTCAGACAAGTAACATTACAGGATGCTCCAAAAGACATTCCCTGGACATTGGAAAGAGAGAAATCTTTCAAGGAATTGCAAACAGCTCTTTGCACAGCCCCGACTCTGGGCTTACCTAACTATGATTTGCCATTTCATCTGTACTGTGCAGAGACGGGTACTACAGTAGCGGGGGTGCTAGCCCAGGAACACGGGTGCGGGTATAGGCCAGTGGCTTATTTTTCTAAAAAGAGTCCAAGTGTTGTGCAGGGTCTGCCGGCATGTCTGAGACAGGTTGCGGCTTGCGCTATGATGGTGGAGTCTGCCCAGACTCTGGTGTTATCACACCCTTTGATTATACACACATGTCACCAGGTGATCAAGATACTGACTAATCTAACTACCCAACACATGACAGCCCAGCGCAGATCAGGTTATGAGGCGATTTTGATGGCCACTCAAAACCTAACTATTAAATATTATCCTTCACACTCTGGCCCTGCTGTGGTACTAGCTGCTATGCTGAGATACACTCCTGACACAGACGATGACACTGACCATGATTGTCTTGCTACTGTGCAACAGCAAACAAGCGTGAGGCATGATATGAAAAGTTATCCCTTGCAAGGGGAGGCAGATAATGTTTTTGTGGATGGCTCATGTTTCAAACCTGCAGATGGTGTGTATCTGACAGGATTTGCAGTTGTCACTTTGGATAAAGTGCTGGTAGCGGGAGCGTTGCCTTTTGTATCTGCACAGGCTGCAGAACTTGTTGCCCTCACACAGGCTTGTAAGCTGTACAAAGATAAACGAGTAAATATCTATACTGACAGTAGATATGCTTTTGGCATAGTGCATGATTTTGGACTCATTTGGCGTAACAGAGGATTTGTTGCTGCAGATGGCAAAGGGATTTCTCATGCTCAGTTAGTTAATGAACTTCTTAGTGCATTACTTTTACCTGCAGAAATAGCAGTGATCAAATGCCGTGGCCACAGTAAATCAGACTCTACGGAAGCCATTGGCAATGCTCAGGCTGATAAGTCCGCAAAGGCAGCAGCCCAAGCTCAGATTATGTGGTCAGAATATCACACAGACATAGACACACAATTACATCTCCTCTCTGAAATCATCATACCTAGTTATGATTTATTGACCCTGCAGGAAGTTGCTGATGACAAGGATGTTGAGTATTGGAAGTCTCAAGATTTGAGTATTGACCAATTTGGGTTATGGTCAAAGAGTGGAAGGGTAGGTGTGCCCAAATCTGCTAGTCCACTGATTATTTCCACGTACCATGGATATGGTCATAAAGGGAAAAAGATAACTGAGGAAATGATCAAGGAAAGGTTTGTTGTCAGAGATTTATCATCCACAGTTGAATTGCAGTTGTCTAGATGTTTGTCATGTCTGCAGAACAACCCTAACACAGGCACTAAAATGCAAAGAGATCACCTGCCGCCCCCTGATGGGCCATTGCAGCAATTACAAATCGATTTCACCCATATGCCTACAGCTAGAGGTGGATTGAAATATTTGTTGGTTATTGTCGATCAATTCAGTAAGTGGGTGGAGAGTTTTGCAACTACTAATGAAAGGGCGAGTACAGCCGTAAAGATACTTGCAAAAGAGTGGATCCCAAGGTGGGGAGTGCCCCTCCAAATTAATAGCGACAATGGTTCACATTTTATTTCCCAGGTGACACAAGGTTTAGTCAGAAGCCTTTACATTGACTGGAAATTCCATATGCCATATAATCCACACGCTGCTGGTCAGGTTGAGAGAACAAATAGAACAATTAAAGACAAATTGAGGAAGGGTACCAATGGTACATTCCACAACTGGCCAGATCATTTACCTGCTGTACTAGCAGAAATCAGAATGACCCCCAATAAAACTACCAGACTGTCCCCTTATGAGATATTAATGGGGAGACCGTTCCCTACTCCATGGGCTATTGGTAGGTATTGCCCTGTGAGCAGTGAGAACATAGAGTGGGCTCAGGAAGAATATGTTAACCAATTGCTGACAAAATTTAACAGTATCTATGGTAATGTGTCGTTATCTCTTCCGTTACCCGCAGAAAAACCTACTCACAATTTCAAGCCAGGACAAAGGGTCCTCGTCAAAAAGATCCAAAGGGACAAGCATAAGGATACAGTGTATGGTGATCCAACTACAGTTCTTGCAGTAACCAGAACAGCAGTTCTCACAGAAGAATCACCATCATGGATACATGCATCACGTATCAAGTCCATGCGCAAAGCAAGAAGGAGGAACAAGGACAAGATGGACAATTGTTTTCTGTGCAACAGGACTGATAGCCGTAATTCTGTTTGTTATCATCCTAGAACAAACAGAGCATTACTCCAGTACAAGTAACAGCACACACCCACGAACCTGTAGAGCAGTAAAATTGCTCGAGCAAGGGGAAAATTTGTGGGAACATTTAGCACATGATATTTTAGGTGTATCACATTTTTGCTTGAGTTCTATGACTAGTACAACTGACATACTAACCTCTAGTCTTAGGTGTATGGTAGACAAGGCTTTTTCCCCACGACAGCGACGATCAGAATTGTATGCTTACCACAATATCTATAGACGAGCATAGAATAGTTATCTATTTAAAAATAGATAAAAGAGTGGTATTGAAGGGTTAATTTGTATCTGTGAGGGTTAAAAGCCGACAGTGTGTCTAAGAAGCTGATGTCTGCAGCAGTTTCTGGAAGGCCAGATCACGCCAGTAGCGTAATTGTTATTAGAATGGTCTTATCTTACTATTCCAAGGCCAGAACAGAGGTTTCTGGAACATCAACAAGTTGTCTCTGAAAGTTCTGTAATTTTCCATAAGAACGACTTTTGTAACACTATTTTACATATGACGTTTTAAGTGCATTTTCTTGTAAAACACGCCTTTCTACATATTAGAATAACCAATTATATTGCAGTAACTAATGCTTTTATCTTCGTTTATATACGCTTGTCTAAACAATTAAAATCAGAGTTAAGGAACACGAAGCATTGTCTAGTCTTTTTCTTCGTCGTCCTTTGCTCTCCAAGGCCTTGCCTGGTCTCATCATCAGCACGGTAGTTCACATCAATCTGGTGTTACAGGTCTTAGAGGTGGCTGAACAGACTACCCCGCAGTCGGTCCCTTTCACTAGTTATGGATCCTTCCCCTCTTTCAAGATAGTAATTATATTTGCCTTTAACATTTCGCCAGGGATATTTTCCCCCTTGGCTATAAAGTTAAAAGTCAAAGTTAGATCATGAATTATTTCTTCCGTGAACACCTTATAAAACAAATTATTAAAACCGTCCGGTCCAGGTGTTTTATTTAATTTTAGTTTGTTAATACAATTTTTAACCTCCGTCTCCAGAACCGGTTCGTTAAGGGTGGCCAATTGTCTTGGGGTAATTTTTGGTAGATTTAATTGTGTAAGGTAGTTCTCGATCGATTCCTTTTTTGGTTCATCAGGGAGTTTATATAGTAACTGATAATATTTGTTAAAGGCTTCAGCAATTTTAGATGGTGTCATAACCAGCCCCTCTTCTGTTTTTATTTTTATAATATTTTTTTTAGCTTCTTGTTTTTTAAGTTTTGCCGACATTGATTTATTCACTATAATATCTTTATAGTACCAATTAGATTTAAGTCTTGTTAAAGTAATATTCACTTTCTCCAATAATTGATCATTAATTTTCTGTTCAATGAGGGTAATCTTGTCTGACAGTTGTAGAGAGGGGGCGTTTTTATTTAATGATTTAAGAGAATCTAAAGCAGCATAGGATTCGGCCAAGTTCTGGGAGTTAATTTTCTTTTCCTGTGCTCCTAATTTGATAAGATGTCCTCTAACTACTGCTTTAAAAGTGCACCATATTATGGGAGTGCTGACATCGCTAGTCTTATTTTCCTGAAAATATTTCCTCATTACTTCCTTTATTAACTCTATATTTGATTTGTTGCCTATTAGTTTACTATTTAGCTTCCAATTAGTTCTTTTTTTTGAGTCGTCAATCTTCAGGTACAACCAGACTTCTTCGTGATCGGACCAGCTCACTTCTTTTATAGATATTCTCTTGACATTCTGAGTGATCCCTCTATCTCCCATTATCATATCAATTCTTGAATAAGTTAGGTATGTTCTAGAAAAACAAGTAAAATCCAATTCTGTTGGATGGAAAACTCTCCAAAGATCCAGTAGGGGGAAGGTTTTAATCATATCTTTTAATCTTTTAGCATTATTTATAAGATTTGTATTCTTCCTTTCTCCCCCAGTGGATCTACTGTCCATAACACAGTTAAAGTCCCCCATTACAATCAGGGCTCCATGTTTTATCCTTTCTACTTTGTCTAGAAGTTTTCTAATATACGTAGCTGGAGACTGATTGGGGGCATATAAATTGACTAAGGTATATACTTTATTTGCAATCCTGCAGATGAGTATTATATATCTTCCCTGTGAATCTATTTCTGTATGTATTATTTCAAGATCTAGGTCCTTTGCTATTAAGAAAGACACACCTCTTTTTTTTTTATCTGGTAAAGAAGCGGCAATAATTACAGGGACATCCCTAGACTTCATTCTTTTATCATCTCCCTGTTTCCAATGTGTTTCCTGAATTGCCGCTATCTGGACCTTTTCTTTTCTAAGGAAATCCAAAACCATCTTTTTTTTGGGGGGGGCGAATTTATGCCTCTTGCGTTGACTGTAATCATTTTTATGTTAACCATATGGATCCCGATATTCCTCTATTCCGCCCTGTCGTATCATCCATGAACGTAAACATACAAAGACATAATAACCCCAACGTAGTAAATCCCATACACTCTGCCTAGTGCCCCAGTATGGGATATCCCATATCCCATCCCCTTGGCCTTTTCCACCTAAAAAGTGGAAATAGAGCCAATATATGAAGACCATAATAAATATGGACTATGTTTGCCTCTGGATCTTTCTGCCTCCGAGTGCAGAAATGAAGAAGGAAAAGAAAAGAGAAGGAGAGAGAAGAAAAAAACAAAAGAGGAGAATTCCCCCCTTCTTTTTATTCTCTTTTCTAGTCAACATCAATTATGTATACTCATTAATAAATGCTTATATAGTCTCTTCAGAGTGTGTTTAGAGGAGTATTTTAATGGGGAAAAAAAAATCTCTATTTTAATCAATATCAATTATGTGTACTCATTAGTGAAATGCTTATGTGATCTCTTTTACCTCCAAAAAAAAATAAGGGAAACCCCCTGTGTCTAATGCTATTATTTCCATCAATTCATGTGTTTAAAAGTATAACATGTATATTTATAGTGCAAAATACTTGTGTTATTCTTCCGTTACTAATCTTTACAAGTGTCGAGTTTACAATGCAAAGTACTTGCATTGTACCCTCAGTGTAATATCTCTGTATCAAAAATACGTTTATAATACAAAGTACCTATATAGGTCTTCAATTATTTGAAAAGTGTGAATTATAATTTTATAGTGCAAAGTACACGTGTACTCACAGTGTATTAAAACACACTTTCAAAGGGAAAGGAAAAAGGGAGAAAAAAAAAAGAATGTCCTTATATCAAATATATATTTACAAAACAAGTTCTTGTGTTATACTTTCAATTTATGTCAAGTATGAAGTATAAATCCATAGTGCGGAATACTTGTGTTATCCCTTAACAGTATGTTAAGACAATAGTAATTAGGGGAAAGAAAAATGGAAAGAGGAAAAAAAAGGTGTCCTTATATCAAATATATATTTACAATACCAGTTCTTGTGTTATCCTTTCAATTGTGTCAAGTGTGAAGTATAAATCCATAGTGCAGAGTACTTGTGTTATCACTTCACAGTATGTTAAGACAATATTAATCAGGGGAAAGAAAAGTAGAGAGAGGAGAAAAAGAAAGAGAAAAAAAAAAAAGAAGAAAAAAAGGGTGGGGTGGGGGGGGAGGAGAACCAACTCTCTAATTCAGGTTTTTCTCCTGTATCCACTGTGCTAATCTTTGGGGGCAGTGGAATACTTCTCGTTTGTCTTCAAATGATATAATAATCTTTACTGGAAAGCCCCAAGTATACTTTATTCCTTTTTGTCCTGAGGACCAATGTCTGTTGTGCAAATGCTCTACGAGCTCTTCTGGTATGTACCGAGAGATCAGGAAAGAATTGTATCTGTTCGTAGCCGGAGCCTTTAAGGGGATTTTCTGAAATAAGTCTTGGTACTAGTAGTTTACTTTTAAAGGAGTGGAAGCAGACAACCGTGTCTCCAGGTAGGTGATCTGGGACACCCTCTGGCTTCCCAAGTCTATGGCATCTCTCCAGTAGATTCGGGCAGCTGTCCTATGTGTGTAAATAAGCCTTCCATGTATTTCTCCAGGTCTTTATTAAATACTTTGACCGGAATTCCCCGTATCCTAGTGTTGTTTCTTCTAGATCTGTCCTCCTGATCCACTACTTTGAGTATTAAGCTCTCCACCTTTCCTTGTAGTTTTTTGGTATTTTCTTTCTGTGTTGCAAGTTGTAGGTCTGTGTTAAGTATTTTAGCTTCTACCTTATTTAGTTTTTCTCCCATATTGCTCAGTTCCTTTTTTATTTCCAACATGTTGATTTGAATTTATTTTTTTATCATTTCGGCTTGATCTTCCAAACATTTTTTTATAAATTCCGGGGAGACAGGCTGAGGGATTTGAAGTTCTTGTGCCGGGTTCTCAGTGTTAAGTTCATTTTCCATTATATCACTAGGGGAGTTTTGTTCCCCTTCGGTCATATTAGGGTCAGCTCTTGTTGATTGGGGGGAAAAAAAACGGACAATCATTTTTCTGATTTATTCTCCACCTTCTTATCTCTCTTCACGTTTTGCCGAGATTCAGCTTGCTTTTTTGAGGCCATATTAACCCGTTGATCTCTCTCCGCAAGATAAACTTAGATCTCAATCTTCTTTGTGTTTGAGTTTAATGTTTAATATTTCAAGCCCCTTGGCATTACAGCCTGTGAGAAGTAGGGAGATTATTTGCAAATCGTTACAACCACCTCCGCTTCCTTCAAAGCGTCTACTTTATTTAGCTTTTATATAGACAAGAGAGAGTAGAGCCTGTGTTCAATTGAATAGGGATTGTAAGATATATTTTAGGATATGAAGTTTAGAACCCAACTCTCCTGCTTATCCTAAGATTTTTAACCGTTGAATAGTATTCCTGGATTCGTTAAGCACAGAGATTATCTGCAGAGCTACTACGTCCTCTAGATCTCGGGTCGCTTCCCAAAGGTAATCCAATATCTCCCGTATAATCAATCAAATCTAGATACTGAAATGCTTCTTCAATGTCCTTAGTTTACAGCTCTTTTTAGGATTACAGTCAATGGTAGGTATTGAGAGATTACTGAAAGACAATTATAACTGCTTCTTATTTCTTAATGGGTTCTGCTTAATTTAACCCTTGTGCAGCAGGAGGGGAAGGAGGCTGAGTTCAATTGGGTAAGGATTATAAAGTCTATTTTAAGATGTCTGACTTAAGGAACCGGCTCCCCTGTTATTCTCAAGATATCCACTTTAAATACTTAAGCGGCAGTTCTGGGTTCCTTAGGCACAGAGAATATATGTGGAGCTGTTACTTTGTCTGCTCTTCAGCCAGCTGTCTAAGGGCGTTCCAGTAACCCCTATAAATAGGTCAGGTCTTGAAACTACAATTTTCCTTTAAGTGACCTTATTTTAATCTCTAAATCCCTTTAGAGACAAAGATTGCTTACAAGCTAGTTATTGCTGCTACATCCTACTTCAACAGCTTCTGCTTTATTTAGCCTTGGTACAAGCAGAGGGAAAAGAAGGCTGTGTTTTAGCTGTGTAGAAACTGAAAGTAAAAATCTGGGTGTTAAGGGTTAAAATCTACTCTCCAGCATATTTCTAAGAGCATGGATTTTGGCTATTAAGCAGCAGTTCTGGTTCACCAGACACAGACATGTAAACACTTAAGCTGCACGGCTGTTATTTCATCTGCAGCTACCCGAGATGATTTAACAGTTCCCACACCGACAGCTCACATCCTGTACAGACATAAAATACAAATTTCTTTACACAGGTCTGTAGGTATTTGGTGGTTTTAAAGTCAAAGCTCAGGCAACTTATGCAAGATCATTATGTGGTTATGGTTCTGTGATTATTTAACACCAACGAACAGTGCTTACGTTTGCGCTGCATCCACATTGATTCTTCTACTTTCTCAAGTAATTTATGACCGATGAGGATGCCTGCCTACCCCGCTGTATCTTTAACGTTGAAGGTGAACTCTCGACAGCTGTGTTATTCTTGGGAGAAATAGTTCCAAGTATTTAGTATCTTCTGTTAGAAACACGGACGGTTCTTGCCTTTTGCATCGGATACTGTTTAGATAGATCACTAATCCTAATCGGAGGGCCGCTTCATCTCCCACTCGGAGGCATCCCGCTCCAGAGGCCAAACAGTCCCGTGAGAAGACGTGCCTCCGTCATCACGCTCCACCTTCCGATGCAATCTCTCCTGTCTGTGATAATTAAGTTAGTCTATTGTGTGGAGATAATTGTATCACTGGAAGAGGGGGGGGGGGGGGGGTTGCTGTAATTGCTGGGTGTGTCCTGAGAGTATTGTACATATTGATTAGTTGTTCTTCAAAACCCTGTGGGTGGTCCTATGTGTGGAAAATGGGCATAAAAGCAGAGTGTTTGATTAAAATACAGAGATCTTCTTGACCCTTAACATGTAGTCCTATCTTTTGATTGAAGGGGAAAGCTATACTCACACTGGGGATTGCTATGTTCTTCATACTCCCTTGAGCTTTTATCACTTAGCTCCTTTAAGAGCTTGTTCCTGATACGCTCTCCTGGAGGAGAGGTCTTCCCCAAACGGTCCTGAAGGACAGAAGCTTATCCAGGGTGGACAGAAGATGGCGAGACTCCAGTTAAGCTTTGGAGGTTGTGGAGTCTGCGGTGGTTGTGGTCCTCGGCTTGTGGATTATCGGCTAATCTACTGGCCGAAAGAAATAAGGAAGGTGGTCTAAATTTTTCAATTATTAGGAAATGCTACCAAGCTAATATGCTGCCACATATATACAGATTACATGATGAGTCTAACTGAATCTGAAAGTGTGGGGTGTAAGAACTTAAACCAGTAAATGTGGATGAACAGTGGTAAAAAAAAAATCTCTGATTCTTTTCTCTTGTCCAGCTCCATATTAGGACAAACAATACAAAGTTGGCACCAGATCAAGAGGCGTATGTGTCTTCACAATAAGATAATTGATTCTTGCAAAATCAGTGTATTACAACTCATTATGGACAATATTTCTTTGGACAGATGGATAGAACAGGCGATCATACCTATATCAGATTTACTACACACAGGCAACTTGATTCCTTTCCCAGATTTAGCCCAAAGATTGCACCTTCCCAATGGCGAGAAATTCAATTACTTACGGATTAAAAGTTTATCGTCTTCATCTCTATTTCAAACTCATCAGGAGTTAAATCCTAGATCCTAGCTCATAAGACTATACCTCAATATATCTTGCTGATGTGCATCTAGAAAATGTAATAACCAGGCACTGTTAGAGATTCTGTCACCTAGTTATTGCTTGTACTGTGAATGTAGAAAATAAAAAAAAATCTAAACATTGTTTTTGTAGTATTGCAAGCAAATTAATAAATTAAGATAAAAACATGTTTTCAGTGTGTCTGTGCTGTATCTTGTTTATGACATCACCTGTGGCTTGATATACAAATAAACTACTTTTCAATTTTAACCCCTTCATGACCAGACTGTTTTTGGAATGTTGTGCGTTAGTGACCGAGGCTGTTTTAACACTTCTGAGGTGTTTGTGTTTAGCTTTAATTTTCTTCTTTGTCAGTTGCTGTACCCACACATATTATATATTGTTTTTTTCAGGACAAGAAGGGCTTTCTTTTCATGACATTATTTTGTTCATATCATTTATTGTATTGTGTAAAAAATAGTAAAATATGGTTAAAATTAAAAAAAATAAACACTTTTCCTGACTTTTCTTTGTAAATTCTTTTACTAAGCTTCAAAAGCTAATGAAAAAACGTGCTAAATAGATTCGACTATAGGTCCTGAGTTCAGAAATACCCACTGTTTATATGTTTTTTTGCCTTTTTTTGCATGTTTTAGATTAATAAATACAAGTAGCATTTAGCTGTTTCAAAACCATTTTTTTTTAAATTAGCGTTAGTGACACTGTAACACCGATATCCAGGGCCGGACTGGGAGAAAAATTCGGCCCGGGCATTTTTTGATCACAGCGGCCCACTAAGAAGGGGGCGGGGCAGAGGAGGTGTGTTTTGTCATCACCAATGACAAACACGCTCCCTCTCAAAGTGAGCATATTGGTTCAATGCTCTTCCAGGGCAGATCATGCGCAGAGCTCTGCTGAAGAGCTCTAGCATGAGAAAAAAGCCCTGTATGTGTTCTGCACAGTGCAAGCAAATGTAATAACATGCTTGCACTGTGTTTCCTTGCAACTTGTCTCTGGTGTCTCTATAAATGGATACCAGGAGACAAAAATGCCAGGAAAGAGTATTGAGCATGTGTTTGGAGCCTACTTGTGGGATTGCGTGTGTGTAGAGTAAGCTGATTGTGGTGTGGTATTGTGTAATAAGGTCGGTTTTAGTTGTGTTGTGTTTGTGGTGTAATGTGATGCATATGTGGCTAGGGGCTGTAGAGAATGTGTGTATAGGGGATATAGCAAGTGTGTGCATACAGGCTATAGTGTGTGTGTGTGAATATATATATAGATTTAGTGTGTGTTTAGGGGTGTAGTATGTGTTTGCTTACAAGGAATCTAGTGTGTGTATATATACATATATATATATATGAGTCTAGTGTGTGTTTGAAGGACCCAGAATGTGTATAGGAGATCTAGTGAGTGTGTGTTTATAACGGTTTCAGAGTGTATATAGGGATCTAGTGTGTGTATGTGTGTAGATGATCCAGAGTTGGGTAAGGGATCTAGTGTGTGTCTGGAATGTAATGTGTTTAGGGGTGCAGTATGTGTGTGAGGGGTGCTGTGTGTGTATATATATATATATGTAAGTATTGTGTATGTCTGTTGTGCAGTGTGTTGTGTTCTGTGTGTATGTGAGGGGTGCAGTATGTGTGTGTGAGGGGGGCTGTGTGTGAGAGTGATGGTGTGTGAGAGTGATGTGTGTGAGTGCTGTGTATGATGTGTGTGATGGGTGTGAGAATGCTGTGTGTGATGGGTGTGAGAATGATGGGTGTGAGAATGATGGGTGTGAGAATGCTGTGTGTGATGGGTGTGAGAATGCTGTGTGTGATGGGTGTGAGAGTGCTGTGTGTGTGAGAGTGCTGTGTGTGTGAGAGTGCTGTGTGTGTGAGAGTGCTGGGTGTGAGGGTGCTGTGTGTGAGGGTGCTGTGTGTGAGGGTGCTGTGTGTGTGAGAGTGCTGGGTGTGAGGGTGCTGGGTGTGAGGGTGCTGTGTGTGAGGGTGCTGTGTGTGTGAGGGTGCTGGGTGTGAGAGTGCTGTGTGTGTGAGAGTGCTGGGTGTGAGAGTGCTGTGTGTGATGGGTGTGTGAGTGCTGTGTGTGATGGGTGTGTGAGTGCTGTGTGTGATGGGTGTGTGAGTGCTGTGTGTGATGGGTGAGAGTGCTGTATAAATGTTAGAATGGATTGTGTGTGTGTGTGTGTAGGGGGGGGGGGGTAAATAAACAAATAAAATAACAGGCATTATGGGGACATAATGCCTGTTATTTTATTTGTTTATTTACCTACCCCCCCCCCTACACACACACACACACACACACACACAATCCATTCTAACATTTATACAGCACTCTCACACCCATCACACACAGCACTCTCACACCCATCACTCCTTTCTTACCTTTAGCCTGGGAGGGGGGGACCGGCACGCTGGTACCTGCGACTGGCGGTGGCAATGTTCCCTCGTGGTGAGAGGTTCACTCTCGCGAGATCCGGTCGTTGCTATGGCAATGCTCCGGATCTCGCGAGAGGAACCCGGTGGAGCTGCAAGTTAGAGCTCCGCCGGGTCCTCTCTCCCTCTCTCCCCGCCGGCGGCCGTATTTGAAGGCATGTGGGCCGGTGAGGGACATCTTTGATGTCCTCACCGGCCCTTCATGTCAAACAGCGGGGCCGGCGCTCGGATAGTGCCGCCCCTGCATAGACCGGCAGGGGAGATTCTGGGACCTCCCCTGCCGGCCTCGGCCCATGGCCACCGCGGCCCACCGGGCATTTGCCCGGTGTGCCCGATGGCCAGTCCGGGCCTGCCGATATCTGATATGAATCACTGAATAACCCCCCACATGTACACATTTTTATAAAGTAGACATCCCAGGGCATTCAACTTGGGGTAATTTGACACTTTTCACTCTGTCATTTTACCACCAATCTTTGACAAGTTTTGGCGTAGTAATTTTGTGTGTTTTATTTCCACGCACTTTGAAACTTAGGTATGAATTTAAAGGGACTGTTCTATTTTATTGCCAAACAAAACCCCAATATATGTTCAGCAACTTCCCCTGAGTATAGCGGTACCCCACATGTATAGGTGTGCTAGGTTTATGTGGCAGGTACAGGGCAAAATTTAGGATATGGTTATTGCAGCTTTAAAACGTGTATTTATTATGTAATACTTGTGACTACATTTCCTATCATGCTCAGCCAGCCAAAAGCTACTGTAGCAGAATAGGAAATGTAGTCTATAGTAGGAAGCACGTATTTTTGCTATCCTTGCTATCCTGCGGCTGCATGGATCAAATATCCAGCTGCTGCGGGCCCCTATCTACTGCTGGGGGCCAATGCAAAGCACTGGCCCCACTAGCAGTCTTTTTTTTTTAAAATAAAATATCCCTAGAGGACCACAGACAGACATAACATGTCATTGGTCCTCTACGGAATAACTTCTTATTTGTATACAATTATTATTTTTAATTTTTTAATTTATTTAATTTTTAATTTTTTTACAATTTGTTTTATTTTTATTTAACTCTAACCTTAACCCTTTGGTTAGGGTTAGTACAAACCCTAATTCTAACTCTAGGATTAGGGTTTTGATGAACTCTAAACCTAACCTAAGAGTTAGGATTAGCACAATAGGAAAAAAAAAAATTAAAAATAAAAACTTTTTTTTATTTTTATTAAAAAAATCCTTTGGGGGGGGGGGCTGGTTGTTACTGGGGGGGACCAGGGGGAGACTTCACACACTATATTAAGTCTCTCTCTGCCCCACGATCACCGTGGAGCAGGGAGAGACTATAGCTGTCAAAGCAGGCACCTGCTTTGACAGCTATTAACATCCGGGCCCTGTGATTGGCTGTCACAGTGCCCGGATGTTTCCGGGGGGGTCCTCAACCGACATGGCTGAAGTGTCTCGATATCGAGACACTTAGCCATGTCGTTGGTAGCGCGATCGCGGTATGCCAGCATGCATACCGCGATCAGACCTGCATGACGGTCCTGGACCGTCATCGGTCACGAAGGGAGTTTTTCCCCATGACGGTCCAGGACCGTCACCGGTCGCGAAGGGGTTAAGTTGCATATTATTCTGCAGTTGATGTCATATACCAGAAACACCACTTGAAATGTGATTTTCCTTTAATTTATGCATTTGCTTCCAATTTTGCCAACACAATATTTAGACAATGTTTGATTTGTTATTCTCTGTGTTCACACTAAGAACAATATTGCTTAAAGGTGACTGAGTCCATTTAAAGGAACACCATATTGAAAAATCAATACTTACCTACTTGGAACTGATTTGTTTTATTTTTCCCTTTCATATTATAATTATTTTTTAAGTTATCACTTGCACTGACTGCATAAGATTCAATTACAATCACTATTGTTTTGTCTGTGTCACCATGCTACATAACTCCATGCTCAAATCACCAATTATTTTTTCCTTTTGTAGGTAAATACATTCAGATATAGAATTCTGTTGAAACAGTAATATTTTACCATGTATTATCTTACCCTTCTGCTTCCAACAATGTCCTCCTGGTAAACTGAAAATAAAAAGAAACATTCAATTATATAAGCTTGTGTTTTATGGTTTACATCATAGTGACTTTGAAGGCTGCACAAAAAATCTGATCGATTTAAGTATTTCTTGGTACTCATAACATAAATAAGATATAATGGATGCTGATTTTCACCATGCAGAGAACACCACACTATGGTGCAATAAATTATTTTTTCTTTATGTTTGATGGTCCCATGAGTGTTAGCCCCCCTTTGAGGTAAACTCATATTAGAGTGAGCTTTGAGCCTTTTAAATCGAGGCTCAGAGATAAAGTATGTTAAATCAGGATGAACATTGTGTTTAACAGCAGTAAGTCAAATAAAGAAAGGATAATAGGTGGCCAAAACGAACTGGGGAAAGAATGCAGCAGAATTATAAGTAGTACAGGAACATACTAAATTGCATATTGGGATGATGGGATGATTGGCTGCAATGCTGGGCTATTGCTGATCTCACATTCAGTTGCATAATGAAATCATAGCAAATTTTATATCAATGAAAGAAAAAGTAGTTAACAAATTAGAAGTATTGCAGATTTAATATAGTACATGTATGCAGTGGCGTTACAAGGGGTGTCACAGTTGGGTCTCCCCAGCGTGTGTGACACCTGTGCTGTCGATATCCTCCTCGCATTGCTTTGTGGCGATGAACTTTTTTTTCAAAAATATATACAGTATGTTGCCACCCGTGCAGTAGGGAAAACTGCATGGAGGAGACGGCCGGGGACAAGGAGCAGCCAGCAGGTGAGTATTGCCAAAGGAGAGAGGAGGGTGGCATATTAATGGGCAACTTGACTGTGGCATATTAATGGCAAAATAATAATGACATATTAATGGGCAAATTGGCTGTGGCATATTAATGGCAAAATAATACTGGCATATTAATGGCAAATTGGCTGTGGCATATTAATGGACACATTGGCTGTGGCATATTAATGGGAAAATAACACTGGCATATTAATGTGCATATGTAATGGACAAATGGTGGAATATTTTAATAGGGAAACTGGCTGTTGCATATGTTAATGACAAAGTGACTGTTAATTGGTTCCTGTGGGACAAAATGACACCGTGGTATTCTTCAAATTTACAAGAACAAGGACAACAAACAGCCAGTGGGAGAAATGGGAAGTCTGACCGGACGAGCAAAGTGCACTCCAGAGTGGACTACAGTAATGGACTGGAGGACTCCCGAGGGGCAGGAGCATAAGGACGGAGACGTACAGCAGAAGAAGATAAGGCTGAGGGGTGAGAAATATATTTATATAATTATTGCAGACTGCTGCCCCTCTGTGGGATTATGAAAAATCCCACAGAGAAAACACCTATTAGTCAAGATAATACATATATTCACAGTTCCCTGAAAAATAAATCAACCTTTTTTCCACGACAGATGAAGTCGGACGAAATTAAAACTTTTGAAAAAATGGTCGTCCAAGATCTTAAAAAGGTCAAAAAATTGAATAAATTTCAGCATAATCTGTCAGGGGGAGAGATTGCAGCACTTAAAACTTTAGTGGGCAAAGAAGAACTAGTTGTCAAACCCGCAGACAAGGGTGGAGGAATAGTGCTTCTAGATAAAATTCAGTATTGCACCGAAATTACCAGACAGCTTAACGACACAAACACATACAAACGTCTAGAGTCCAATCCTACTCATCTAATTAAAACTAAACTCGCGCACTTTCTAGATAAAGGCCTTATTTCGAACATCTTGGACAAAAAAGAATTCCAGTACCTGAACCCCCTACATCCAAAGATTCCGGTCTTCTATATTCTACCAAAAATACATAAACATCTTACTAACCCCCCTGATAGACCCATTGTTACAGGAGTAGATTCACTTCTATCACGTCTGTCAGAGTATATTGACAGTCTATTACAACCTTATGTAGTACATACAAAATCATATCTCAAAGACTCCATCAGCCTTATTCGAGAAATAGACGGTCTTAAGTGGCAGCATGACTATCTGTTGGTAACATGTGACGTTAGCTCACTATATACCATTATCCAACATAATAGGGGATGTGAAGCAGTTCGCTTCTTTTTAAGCAATACATCTGACATGCCAGAGCCCCAAATTAACTACATTTTGGAAGGCATTCGCCTTATACTTGAGAATAACTTCTTCTGGTACGAGGACAAATTCTTCCTGCAGCTAACTGGTACGGCCATGGGCATGAAATTTGCCCCCAGTTACGCCAATCTTTTCATGGCTTCTGGGAAGAGACATTTATATATGGAGAACATATCTGGGCTGCTAATTTAAAACTTTACAAAAGGTATATAGATGACCTTTTTTTCATCTGGAAGGGTGACTCTGTGTCCCTAAATTCCTTCCTTACATTCCTCAATTCTAATATTTGGGATATTAAGTTAACAGCAGAGTATAGTAGGGAAAGAGTACATTTTCTAGATCTGGAACTCTACCACGACTCCAGCCATATTCAAACTCGCACTTTCTTTAAGAAAGTGGACACCAACAGTTTTATTGAGGCAGACAGCTGCCACTTTCTCCCTTGGCTCATGAATGTACCAAAGAGCCTACTCTTTAGATTGAAAAGAAATTGCAGTAACAACCAAGATTTTTTAATACAGGCAGATATCCTGAAGAATAAGTTCGCGAATAAAAACTACGATACACACCCTATCCAACAGGCCATCCAAGAAATTAGTCTTATAGATAGAAAAGATTGTTTGAGAACAAAATTGGAGACTCCACGAGAGAAACTGCAAGGAGTACCTTTAATTATGGATGATAGTGGCAATAATAAATATATGCGGAATATTATTTATAAATATTGGCCTATATTACGTCAAGATCCCAGTCTGCAATCTATATTAGGCCCAAGTCCCAGAATTATATACAGAGGTGTCCCTTCTTTAAAGAATCACTTAAGCAATAGTTTCTTGAAAACTGACAAAACTAAGCAGTCCAATAAAAACTTTTTTGGAGAACTTATCGGTTTCCACAGATGCAGGACATGTCAAGCATGTAAAGAAACTAATAATTTGCAAACCAAAACTCTATGTAATTTTAAAAATCCTCATTCTGCAAAAACCTATACAATTAGAGATATTATTACTTGTGAGACTAGCGGGGTTATTTATATGCTATGGTGTCCTTGCGGACTGCACTATGTAGGCAGAACATCCAGAACCCTAAAAATCCGCATTGCAGAACACATCAGGAACATCAGAAACGGCTATGAGAAGCATAGTGTTTCCCATCATTTCACAGTTGCACATCAAAAAGATCCATCCAAATTATGTTTTATGGCCATAGATAAACCTAAAACATCTTGGCGAGGAGGGGATAAAATCAAAACCCTCGGGCAGGCAGAAATGAGGAGGATTTTTGAATTAGATACTATGACACCAAGAGGTCTCAAAGCAGACTTTGAACTACATCATTTTCTCTAATCCGCCCCTTTTTGGAAACATCCTGGTGTTTTTATGATTTCTAACTACTTATTTTACGTTATGTATGCGCTTATACCTGTCTGTATTATTTGAAAAACATTATAAACCATATTTGCTCGATTATAAGACAAGGTTTTTTTCAGAAAAAAAAATCTGAAAACTACCCCTCGTCTTATAATCGAGGTCTCTTATAATCTGACCTCAAATTGAGGTCAGATTATAAGACATGGATCCAGGTCCCCAGCAGAGCTGCAGGGGACCTGGATCCCCCTCTCTAGCAGCAGGGGATGTCTGCGCAACGAGCGCAGACTCCCCTGCTTCCGCCCGGCACGACCGCCGGGTCTTCTGTGAAGAAGCCGGGTACTTCCTCTTTCGTCACAGAAGTCCCGGCGAGCGTGCCGGGCGGCAGCAGGGGAGTCTGCGCTCGTCGCGCAGACATCCTCTGCTGCCCCACTAGCCACCAGGGACAATCAGGCAGCTGGGGGATGTCTGCACTATACGTGCAGATATCCTCCATGCTGCCCGACATGGCAGACTATTATGACAGACAGCTGTCCGTCATAATAGACTGCCGTGTCGGGCAGCATGGAGGATGTCTGCAAGTATCGTGCAGACATCCCCCGGCTGCCCCCACTAGCCACCAGGGATCAAGGTAAGGGGAAGGGAGGGAGGGGGGGGCAGAGAGACAGGGGGAGGGAGGGAGGGGGCGGGACAGAGAGACAGGGGGGGACAGAGAGACAGGGGGAGGGAGGGGGGGCAGAGACAGAGTCAAGGGGAGGGAGGGGGGACAGAGAGACAGGGGGGAGGGAGGGGGGGCAGAGACAGAGTCAAGGGGAGGGAGGGGGTTAAGAGACAGAGACAAGGGGAGGGAAGGGGTTAAGAGACAGAGACAAGGTGAGTGAGGGGGTTAAGAGACAGAGACAAGGGGAGGGAAGGGGTTAAGAGACAGAGACAAGGGGAGTGAGGGGGTTAAGAGACAGAGACAAGGGGAGGGAAGGGGTTAAGAGACAAGGGGAGTGAGGGGGTTAAGAGACAGAGACAAGGGGAGGGAAGGGGTTAAGAGACAGAGACAAGGGGAGTGAGGGGGTTAAGAGACAGACAAGGGGAGGGGGGAGAGAGAGAAAAATGGGGGCAAGGGAAAGAGAAAGGCAGCATTGGCACATAAAAAGAAATAAAAACTAGAAATACATTTTTTGATATCATAATTTTTTATTAAAAAAGCAATTTACATATAAATATATACAAGTTGAACTTTTTTCCTTTTGGGTAGTCTTATATTCAGGCTTTTAGTTTTTTTCCTAATGGAATATCCAAAGTTTGGGGGGTCGTCTTATAATCAGGGTCGTCTTATAATCGAGCAAATACGGTAATAATCATATTCATTGATATCTTTTCCTCCTTATACATTTTGAATCAGGTTCAGGTTTATTTAGTGTTAAGAAATGAATGACACTTAGATTTGTGAAAATATGCTTCCTTTTTTCTGCCGATCTCTGTGTGGATTTATTTGCAATATTGCCCATGCTGTTGTTTGTGCCACTGTATATTTATATGTTCTCATGTTTTTTGTACCATATATTATGCCTATTGCCTAAATGTTTTTTACTATCATGTTTTTATATTCATATATTTTCTGCGAATTTTATGAGCTATATATTTATTGTGTAAAACCTCTAAAGTTAATTAACCATTGTTTTTATATCTGTGTATCTTTTATCCTTTGATTTAGAGTCATGTTTGCTATTTTTTATGATGTCTATACTATTTATCTGCTGTATTCCTGGGTTAGACTATTTTCCCCATGTCTAATTAGAGCCACTCCCTTAACTAATGCTGTCAAAACACATGCGACGCCCTGTTTACACACGTTGCCGTAGTAACTAATCACGTGGACTGCAAATAAACGTTGACTTCTCGTGTGGGCGTTACTGCCTTGAAGAAGCCGATAGAGGCGAAACGCGTCGCAGGAGTGACGCCACACGAGACTACCTCACTTCACAGCTGCTATCTACCGTCCTGCTGCTTTTCTGCTGTTGTTCTGCAGATTTTATCCACGTGGATTTCCCATTTATTTCTTCCGAAGCGGACCCACTATCTTGCACTTCAAGACTGGTGATTTTATATACCCTTGTTCTATTGTTTTAATGTAAGCCTCAAGATTACAGGGGGCCAATAAATTTTTCCCTATTGTTATATACTTCACTATGTCTGGTTCCTATTTGTCTTCCCTTCTGAGATAAACTCCACATCTAAGATTCTACTGCTCATGGGAGAGTGATTTTTTGCCGCTGTGGATTATAGGACTTTTAGTCCTTCTGCGGATTATACCTAGAGCCGGTCCTGAGGCTCTAGACCACGTGAGTCTAATACCATTGGGGGTCACGGCTACAGATACATCCGTTACTGTCTTTTATACTACACCATTGTTTTTCTTTTGTTTTTTTTCTTTTGCATATATCCTGTCTATGAGTTTGTCTGCTATTTAGGATAAGTATCATTATTTTTATTGTTTCTCACTTTCACCATTACCCATTTTAACTTTGCGCAACACTTCACCACTTTACTACGAGATGCACTAAGGGTTCGGTGGCACTGGTATGCGACACAACGGTTGTATATTATTGTTATCTGAGTGTAAATTGTTATTTTGTTATAACTGTCGATTGGACTCACACGTTCCTCACGGAGTCCGAGTGTCTGATATTCACACGCAGGATGCCCTCAATTAGAGGCATTTGCTGCGTGTCTGACACGTTTACTCATAGACACCCGATAATTCGGGTAGTGACTGTGTTCTTTTACATTTGTTTCCCCCCCTCCTTTTTTTTTTCTCCTTTAACCCCTTAGTAACATGACTTTTTTGGCTTGTCCGACGCTTGGTTACATGGGCTGTTTTAACATTTCTGAGGTGTTTGTGTTTTGCTGTCTTTATTTCTGTCTCATTTAGTGTACCCACACAAACTATATATTGTTTTTATCGTCATAAGAAGGGCTTTCTTTTGATACCATTATTTTTATATAGCATATAATTTGATGTAAAAAAAAAAAAATATGGCAAAAAAATTAAAAATTTTTTTTTTTATGACTTTTATTGGAAAAATCGTTATAACGGACCGTCTTCCGGACGAAGTAGACCCTCTGTCCGTTGTGGGAAATCACCTCCTTAGCCCCCACTTACATCTCAGCATTCACCCAGCAAGTCTTTCCTGGACCCTTGCTCTTTGTACCCAAATAGACAGGACATCTAGCAGTTAGGTACAGCAAGATTGAACAACTCTCTTTATTTGTGTAACAACACAGACTTATATAAAGACATACACATGACATCACAGACATTAGTATACAATGGGGGGAGGGGGGATGGAACTAAACATAGTTCTCCAACTAACTGGGGCTAGGAAAACATTAGACATTCAGACTGCAAACCAAATAGGAATTAACATAGTGTGAGTAGACCTAATTGCAATACACACAGTAATGTACACAACATAATCAGTTTACCAGTTAATCCAGTTAAAACAGAACAATGGATGTTGGAGTAAACTATTGGAGTCACTGTCACGTTATAAACCTTCAGAGTGGTCTACTCACAGAATTAAACATTACACATAAACCAATACACTAACAGAATATAACTAACTAACAATATTAACGTATAGTGTTATGGCACATCCATTACCCAGGTCGTCCGTTCATTCGTGAGTTGGTTCGGTAGATTCAATCTATCGAACACCCAGGCAGAAAGGCATGAACAAGCCTTTCTGCAGGGGAAAATACAAGCTTTTACCATGGGGCCATAGTCCAGAGGCAGCAGGCGAGCAACCAGGCTTCTCCAGAACATAGTGGCGAGGTTGGTTCTGCCACAATCGTATACTCATGTACAAGAGACAACAAAAAAACACTGCTAAATAGTTTCTAATATATGTCCTGAGTTCAGAAATAGCCCATGTTTTATGTTTTTGTGCTTTTTTATTCATGTTACAGGGCCAGAACTATAAGCTATTTTAAAATCCTTTTATTCAAAATTAGCGATAGTGACATTGTAACACTGATATATGTACTAAATCCATGAATGACCCCCAACATGTACATATTTTTGAAAACTAGACCACTCAGGGCATTTAACTTGGGGTATTTTGACACATTTCATGTAGCCATCTTACCACCAATCTTTGCCAAAGTTTGCAGCAAAAATCTTTTTTTTAAATTTTTCACATAGGTTCCAATTTAGGTAAACATTACCTTAAAATGTGAAGGGGTATTTCCAAATAACACCTCAATATGTGTTCAGCAACATCTCCTGAGTACAGGGATAACACCCATGCATAGGTTTGTTGGTTTTTTGGGGGGCTAAAAGGCCACATTTAGGGGGTGCGCATTTTGGTTTTCCAACTTGGAATTCTGGCATGCAGAAAACCTGCGCCCATGTCCCATTTGGGACATTTTTGAAGCCAGAAAGTGTATTCTGGCTTCAAAATTATGTTCTAGTTATCGCCCCATCTCCCTACTTAACGTGTATCTCAAATTGCTTGCAAAGATCTTAGCATTTAGACTAGCCCCCAAACACCCAGATTTGGTCCATTCTGACCAAACTGGTTTCTACCTGGTAGAGAAGCTAAAGACAACACTACAAAAATGTTATCTATTATACAGTATGTCCAAAGTTCTAGTTCCCATATGCTACTTCTCTCAACCGATGCTGAGAAAGCGTTTGATAGAGTAGATTGGGGATACCTAATGGAAACTATCAAACAAATGGGAATAGGACCCAATATCCAAAAGTGGATCACAGCACTCTATACAGACCCAACAGCCCAGGTGAAGGTAAATGGACTTTTATCCAAACCATTCAAAATCACAAATGGGACGCGTCAGGGATGCCCCCTCTCACCCCTTTTATTCGTATTGTCACTTCAACCACTACTGAATGCCATAAGGGCGAACCCAGACATATCCGGCATTAAGACAGCTGCATTCGCAGATGACATGTTATTTGTCATCACAAACCCGCACATCTCACTGCCTTCCCTGCACAGGGAGCTTACGTCCTATGGCCAATTCTCTAACCTCAAAATCAACCACGGCAAGTCAGCAATCTTATACATTTCCATACCCACTATAAAAGCATTACACATCCAGGCAAATTTTCCCTATAAATGGAACACCACACAATTAGATTACCTGGGCATCCGTATCACGCCACAAGCGTCACAGTTATACGGAGCTAATTTTCAACAGTTATTGAACAAACTGCTAGTCGATCTCAAGAACTGGGCATACCCTCACATCACATGGATAGGAAGGATTAATGTAGTAAAAATGAACCTACTACCGTGCTTGCTTTATTTATTCCAAACAATTCCTATTTCTCTCCCGAAATCGTTTTTTATATCCATCCGTTCGGCAGTTCTAAAATATGTGTGGAACAACAAGAGGCCCAGGCAAAAATACACACAGCTGATTCTTTCCAAAGACAGGGGGTGCCTGGCCCTGCCGCACCTCAGGCGGTATTATCAGGCGTGCCATCTGCTATGCATTATTGAGTGGTCCCCAGCCTCGGCAGCCAAGCAGTGGGTCCACATAGACAAAAGCCTGACTGGGGAGACCCTGCAGTCCTCGATCTGGCTGCCCCCAAACAAGCGCGACTCCACACTGAAAAACCACCCATACATCCAAGCGACTTTGAATGTACGGAATGCCACTAATCTCAAACATGCTTTGACTACCTTCCCATCACCTATGACCCCAACAATACACAACCCTGACTATACCTCCGGTTTCTGCAAGATAGCCGGCCCCTACAACTCCCTAACGACACCTAAGCATCTACACCAATTCATGAGGTGGTACGTTGTCTACTCTCCAACAGCTTTTAGGAGGCAGGGAACCTACCTTCCTAGATAGATTTCATTATCACAGATTGGTACATTACATGCATTCTATCACAGCCAAACATAGAATCACGAGAGAATTGACGACTTTTGAACAAGAGTGCATGCAAATAGAGCCGTCCAGACATGGAATATCACGACTCTATTTGACACTTCTCTGCGACGACACTCCCCTCCCATCATATGTGGGCAGGTGGGAAAACTGAACTGGGCATATCCTTCTCTTCTCATCAATGGGAAAAGATATTCTATAACACGCATCATGTCTCAGTTGCTACCAAACTACAAGAGTCAGCTTATAAGCTTTTGACAAGGTGGTATATGACCCCGACCCGCTTACAACGCATCACTCAGATGCACGATGGCCTCTGCTGGAGATGCAAGTCGGCCCCAGGGACCCTTCTACACATATGGTGGGAGTGTAGCAAAATTACCCCCTATTGGTCAGCTATACATGACATACTGCTGAAAATCATAGGCAGGCCGCCCCCTCTTAAACCAATTAACATGATGCTGCACTACACCCCGCTCACAACGGCCCAATACAAAAAGAAGTTACTACCTACATTACTAGCCGCAGCAAACGCTCTCATACCGCTGTTCTGGAAATCTGACATAGTCCCCTCAATACGAGAGTGGATCGATAAAGTTGAGGAAACCAGAGAGGTGGCAGCGTCAGCCACAAACTCAGCATCATTAATAACCAAATACACTGAAAAATGGTTCTACCTGCTAGAATTCCTGGAAGACCCTGCACTCCAAACCTACACAAAATTACCCCATAACTATTCGGAAAGATAGCCGGGTCTCTTCAGGCCTCTCTCCCTGGTCTCTATGTCCTGAATGGGACAATAACATAATATCGAAAAGTGGAAGGCAATGCCCCTCAGCCGCACCTCCCCCTCATTCATGCTGATTCAACTGAGTACGGCACTTCCCAAAGTTTTTTCTCAGAAGAACCTAACGTAGCTACTGATTCACACCAACTGTAGTCATACTAGGATAGAAAGCAACTGGAGTGATAGATTGAGAATGCTCTCGGTTCCTATACCCTTTTGGCGTTGTCCTCTCCATTTTCTCCAAATATAACAATCTGAGGCCTCCCGCCCCTTCCACCCCATCCCCAGTATCCTCATTCACGTATGGGAACTTCCTAACCCTAAGTGTGGTCTCAGAGAAATACAGAAATAACAAAATAAACTGCTGCTCAGATATGAAAAGGGTTTTAAGTGTTGACAATGCATTTTTATTATTAAAAAAATGTGAATTTTTATCCCCGATTACCCCCCCATCCTCCCACATAACCAATCCCTTCTTTATTCTGTTGCCTACCTACCCGTATCCCTCATTATATTATTTTGACTATACTATTTATTTGTCACAAAACATAAAGATAAAGATGATGTTATATTGTCCCCCAAGGGAATAGGATCAGTATTTGGGAAATTCTACCAATCCTCTATAATAATCTTCAAGTGTCTCTGCGTCCAGTCCCTGTGTCCGTGGGATTGCGCTACTGCACATGTGCCCCACGGACAGCCGTTGGGACTTGGAGCGAAGAGACTTCTGTCAGAACAGTGTTCTGACAGGCAGGGCCGGCATTAGGGGTGTGCGACATGTGTGAGCGCACAGGGCGCAACACCCCAGGGGGCGTCCTCCCGCCCAAAGAAAAAAAAAAAAAGCCGGTAGAGGCACTGGGTGGGGGTGATCTAAAGATCCCTCCTCACCAGCCCTCTGCTCGGCATGCTCTGCTAGATCCCGGGAGGGGGCAGAGCTAACCGGCTGAGTGGTGTAGCTCCGCCCCCACCCTGTGAAGCAGAGGAGCAGCGTCTGCTTCAAGGGGAGCCACTGGCACCATGAAAAAGGGCTGCTCGGCTCCCCATGCCTGCATTAAGTATGGGGAGCCGAGCAGCACCTTCTCTTGCTGACCTGGGCTCCCAGTGAAGCAGACGCTGATCTGCTTCACAGGGTGGGGGCGGAGCTACACCGCTCAGCCGGTTAGCTCCGCCCCCTCCCTGATCCACATTTGAAGGCAAAGGAAGGGGAGGGGTGGGAGAGAGAGACAGGGGCAGGGGGAGAGAGACAGGGCAGGGGGGAGAGACAGAACAGGGGAGGGGGAGAGACATAACAGGGGGGTAGAGAGAAAGAACAGAGGGAGGGAGAGAGAGACAGAACAGGGGGAAGGGGGAGAGAGAGAGACAGACAGAACAGGGGGGGAGAGAGAGACAGAACAGGGGGAAGGGGGAGAGAGAGACAGACAGGGGGAGGGAGGGAGAGACAGACAGAACAGGGGGAGGGGGAGAGACAGAACAGCTGGAGGGGGAGGGACAGAACACCTGGAAAGGGGGAGAGAGAGATACAGAACAGGGGGTAGAGAGAAATAACAAAGGGAGGGAGAAAGAGACAGAACAGGGGGGAGGGGGAGAGAGAGATACAGACAGTACAGGGGGGGAGAGAGAGACAGAACAGGGGGAAGGGGGAGAGAGAGACAGACGGGGAGGGAGGGAGAGAAAGACAGAACAGGGGGAATGGGGATAGAGAGAGACAGAACAGGGCTAGAGAGACAGAACAGGGGGGGAGAGAGACAGAACAGAGGAAGGGCAGGAGAGAGACAGAACAGAGGAAGGGGAGGAGAGAGACAGAATAGAGGGAGAGAGAGAACAAGTATGGGGGAGTTAGAGAGAGACAGACAGGGCAATGAAGAGGAAAGGGACAAACATGGGAAGGCAGAGAGATACATACATGGGGGGGGGCGCCATGGGCGAATCCCGCACAGGGCGCCGGAACACTTAAGGCCGGCCCTGCTGACAGATTTCTCGAGCAAATTCTCCTGCGCAATCGCAGGAGAATTTACTCATTGCGCATGCGCACAATGTTACAGCTGATCACTCAGCTGTAAATTCGTAAAGACTGCGCATGCGCGAGCGGAGCGACACTACCCACCTCCCGCCCCCTTCACACACATGTTGCCCCCTTATGTCCCCCCCCCCCCGTCCACATATGTTCTAGCGCCCGTTAATTTAATGGGTTTAAGGTCTAGTCGTTATATAACTTGCCTAAAGTATATAACTTGGAAATAATAAAAAAATATTTTGCAACTATGAGACTGCCTCAGATCTTGCCTGAATAACTACAAAGACTACATCAGCCCAGAAATGGAATAGAAGTTGAACAAGCAGTAGACCGCCTAAAAAGAACACAATACTCGGGCCTGATGGGTTTAATAATTCTTTTTACAAAGCCCTAAAAAACACATAAGTAACAAGTTAAAGAAAGAATTTAATTCAATTGGGGAGAGGGAACAGATACCAACAGAAATGATCTTGGCAAATATTGTCCTTATACTTAAACAGGATACAGGTCCAGAGAAGGTGATTAAATATCACCCAATATCCATTTAAAAAGTTTGGTACCAACAATCATACATACTGATCAAGTAGGCTTTGTATCAGGAAGATCCTTTATAAATAACACTAGAAGTCTAATTGACATATTTGACTTTGTTGATCAAACCCAGACACCACTGGTAACTCTAGCCTTGGATGGAGACAAAGCTTTTGACAGATTAAACTGTTGTTTTTTAGGAGAAGTACTGAAGGCTTTTGGGATTAGAGGGAGGATACAAGTGGCCATGATGACCTTATTTACAAACCCCTCAGCTAGAGTCCTGGGATCCAGCTTTACCTCAGACTGGTTCAACCTAATTAATGGCACAAGACATGGGTGCCCACTTTTTCCCCTCCTATATGTAATAGCGTCTGAACCTTTGGCTTTTCTATTATATCTATAGTTACCATGAAATGGGTGGTGAAGAGGAAGCTGATGAAGGTGGAGGCACACAGGCATGCTGAGAAACATCATTCTCTAGCAACAGAGCTGATGGCATACAAGGAGTTTCACAAGTTGGTGGGCCTGGAATCTATCCAAAGGGGTGTAATAAGGGGGGCATGGATAAGGACTAATAAGCAGGTAAGCTCACAATGAATTTTTCAAGAATGCATTTGTATGTTATTAATGTGTGTCAATAGAATCTGTGCATTGCAAGGTCAAATGTGTATCGAGCAGCATTAACTTGCAGGTCACTGTACGTGCTTCTATTGTAAAGGGAGAATACTGTTAAAATATGTGTTATATTAATCCTTAAAGGGGCAGTACCACATTTTTCATATTTATTAAATAATAAGAAGTCTCCCTGCAGACAAGGAGGCACCTATTATGCTCATCTTTTCCTTTATTTTACCTCAGCAGCAAGAAAGAACACAGTAAAATACCCTAGAAAAAATTAAACAATCAACAACATCATAACATCATGACAGTTATCCTGCCCTCCCCTCCTATAACAGTCAGAGAACCCTAATACCCTCTTTCCTTGCTGCTTCCCTCAAATAAGTATTATGCCTTACTCTATATGTAGATCATAGACTTCACTGAATGGTCTGTTCCTATGTCTTTTGTGAATCTTCTTTCCCATGTAATATATCAGTTTATTCTTTGTCATTATAGTTTTCAATGTGGTTATTTATCCCTTTTTTTCTCCCAGACGGGTAATATCTTTTTTCTCCGTTTCACGCTATTTTCTACTGTGAGAGCCAGAAGCTGCGTTAATCTAGTGTTTACTGGTTCCCGGACATTTCCGCTGCTTTCACAAATTTACCTTTAGTTTATGACAATTTCAGCTGATCATTCGAATTTCACCCCCTTGGGTACTGAATTTTGAGGGGCTGCATCCGAATTTGCCGTTTTCTCACACTTATATAACGGGTGGTGTTAATTTTGATACTTCAAGTTCTTGATGCTTGTAGTTCACCTAACTTTTTCCTTTACGTGGGAGTGCACTGTTTTGGCCCATAATTACCTTATTTTTCTGGGCGACAAATTTTATTCTGCACTACTATGCACCTCACTAAGGTAGAGAATAAAGAAATCTGGCACTCATTGATCCGATTTAGTTATTTAATGTGAAATAAAAGAATATATTTAATGGAGCCAAAATCATAAACTGTACAGAGATGGGGAAAACACAGACACTTCATGCATTTTGCATCTAGTGGCTCTTATTCATAAGTGAACTAGTGCTACTTAAATACATATTGTGTTCCAGTTAGATAAATGTTTAAACACATTGGTTTTGCATGTGATAAACACATTATTATTATTATTATTATTATTATTATTATAAACATATTGTGCTGTGATAAACACAATATATTGCAGTGATACATGAAAAAAACATTCTTTGTATAATGTTCATCTTACAGTGTAAAAAAACATTGTAATAAAAATACAATCAAAATGGTGAATAAAAGTTAATAAGAAGATGTGTGAAAAAGTTTAAACTAGAAAAAAAAACTTAGCTAAATAGGGTCTCAGGTAAATACGTGCATGTTTAAAACCATTAACATTTAATTGTATTAGTAAAACACACCAATAAATGGTTATGTTAGTAGCCAAGGCGCTAGATGATCTCACTTGCATTAAATGTAGTTAGATATTTCCACAAGTCAAGCGTTTCAATGGAATTGTGTTTGCTGCAATGTGACAAGTTCACTTGCCTAGAAATGAGAAACTGTGTGACTACTGAAGCCTAAAGCAAACAAAAAGGAGAAGAAGACACAAATATTATTGTGTTACTTGTATTTAACATCAAAAATAAGAAAGCAGGGTAAAAAACCATAGATCCTTGTTATTATATATGATCAATATCCATTTGAGACCACTTAAGCCTATACATAAAGTGACAAGCTCATCTTAAGTGAGAAGTTTTTACGGGACCTCACCCTGCCCCCCTGTAGAATTGTATTTATTATTCATATACTTTAAGAAGACACTCACAAGGGGGCATGGTTTGCTTGCTGGAAGATGGCTGCGTGTTGAATGAGCTCCCGCCAACTCCCCGCCATATGAGCCTACAGAACGAGATATAATGGGTAAACCAAGATGCACCAAGAAGGAGAAAGATACCTCGAGACAATGGTTGAAGCACCCAACCTTGTCCTTATGGTAATATTTTGCTTCCCCCACTCTCCTGGCTTCTAAACTGAATGAGGCCTCCGACGCAGACTCCTGCAACTCAGAAATGGAGGATCCTCTGGAAGGCCCGTCCTCGCAAAACCAGTCTGGTCTGATCACAGCCTCGAAAGAGGACCTAAAGGAACTTTTCCAGTCCCTACCGACGAAAGCTGATTTCAGCTCGTTCATCGAAGAGGTCCACAAATCTATAAGAGACGAACTGGGACAAACCAGAGAGACGGTCTCACTGCTCTCCGCACGGGTTGATCACCTGGAAACAGCGGTACCTCAGATCACAAATAATACTTGGGGCCTACAATCCAAGGTCTCTGCACACACCCGAGCCCTGAGAGAGATAAGATAGATGATGGAAGATATGGATAACCGGGGCCTGAGGCAGAACATTTGCCTCAGAGGTATTAGGGAAGGTGAAGACCCTGCTGAACTAAGCAATATACTTGCCTCCTTGTTCAACATGGTGCTCGACTGCCCAAGAGATACCAGGAATGAAATCGACCGGGCACACAGAGCCTTACGCCCCAGAGGAAGGCCTGTGACGTGATTTGTTGCCTTCATAACTATGGGGTGAAGGAGCGTATAATGGCCTCCGCTAGACAAGCACGCACATGGACATTTGAGAACCACCAAATCTAGTTCGATTATCATAATATTCACTATATTATGTGTTGGGTTTGTGGAGGGTTTGGGGACTGCTGGAAGTTGATGTATACCCAATTAGATATTTCTGCCATTGAATTCCCTCCACCCCCCGAATATATTCAACCCGAACGAAGTATGGGCCCTCTAATTGGTGCTCCATATGGCCTTTTATTTTCATTATATACAGCCCGGGTCCATAACACCACCCAGGCTTTTTCTGTCCGATTAGGGGAAAGCAAAGATGCTGCTATTTAACTAGTCTCTCATGTAAACCTGAGGTGTATCTTGACATAGCCTTATCCTCACGGTTGATACGTCATGCCCTCCTAGTTTCTTTTTTATATGATGTTCTGTTAGATTATATTGTTATATGTTTGATGCACTTGCTATGGTCACTCCTCACTAGAATTCAATTGATATTTGTATTTATGGTTGTTTTATTTGAGAACGACTGGACTGGTGATGATCATTTGACCTTGCACAGCCAGCCAGTACTTGATTAAGGTTGACCACATAGGGTATGGTGCCTTCATTGAAATTTACTGTTCCTTCGCTGCCTGCAAAGGTTCTGCAGGTAGGGCCAGTAAAAAGGCACCTTTCCCACTTTAGGCACTCAGTGCTGTGTATATATTTTCCCCTACCTTCCCCCAGTGTTAAATATACCTACCCTCCCCATCCCGTCCTATTTACCTCCACTTACATCTGCAGTACTTACACTTTCTATGTATGTACGACAACTGACCATTGCTAAATGTCTCCCCCCATTAAGTTTAAGGATCTGGTATTTTTAATGGTTAACGCCAAAGGTCTAAACTCACCTGGTAAACGTGCCAAGGCCCTGAGGGATTTTAGGGCCCACAGAGCGGATGTGGTCTATGTACAGGAGATGCATTTCCAGAAACAATTTGCCCCTAGATTCTCTAATGGGTATTACCCCCTGGGGTACTATAGTCACTCTAAGAATTCGAAGTCAAAGGGGGTGGGTATACTTTTCTCCAAAGCTATCCCTTTTGAACACATCGCTACACACGCAGACGAAGTAGGCAGATATATACTGGTGAATGGCAAAATAGCATCCACAATGTACACTCTGGCAAACTTATACTTCCCAAACACCAACCAACACTTACACCTTGCAGCGGTTGAGAAAACTGCCCAAGAATACTGATCGTTGGGGGCGATTTCAATGTGACCATGAACCCTAAGCTCGACCAGAGGCCATAGCCATACTCCCCTGTGCACACTGTGGAAAATAAAGTGTAAATTAGCAAACCTAATGCTTTCTGATGCATAGAGGGCGCTACATCCCCTAGACAAAGACTATTATTTTTACTCACACGTCCACAACACCTATTCCAGACTCGATTAATTTTACCTCTCCTACAGACAGCTGCGACTGTTACGTGACATGTGTTATGGTTCCATAACGTGGAGTGACTACAATCCCCAATGTGTGCGGTGACTGAAAGGACCTGGAGGTGAAATGATTCTCTCCTGAACGACGCTGACATACATAAGACAATTCAGACTCACCTTACTCATTCAGACACTTTTTTTTAACGAAAATCTGACTGAAAGGATGCCACTGCCAGTGGCATGGGAGGCCAATAAATGTACACTATGAGGCGTCTTCATTTCACTGGCCTCTCAGAGGAAAAAGGACAATGTCAAATGAGTTATTGATCTCGCACAATGTATAGCAATTCTTGAGACTAAACACAAAAGGGAACTAGATCTGGCCACCCTTACTGACCTGATTGGGGCCCGGAAAGAACTTTCAACTATTCTCAACAAGAAGGTTCAAAGGGAATTCCTGATCACCAAACATCTGTTCCAGGAGAAAGGCAGTAAGTGTGGCCACCTACTGGCTCATACCCTCCGTATAAGAAAGCAAAAAGCTTATATAACTAAACTACATGATGCAGCGGGTAGGCCACATTTTCTTCCTGATGAGATAGCAGATGTTTTCCATAAGTACTACAGCACCCTGTACAATATCCCACACTCAGTTCAGGGAGACCGTCCCGACCCTCCGGGTACCAAACTGGAAGAGTATATAAATAGAGCAATTTCACAAACACTCTCCTCGGAACAATCCAACTCCCTAGAAGTTCCAATTACTATTGCCGAACTCTCGCATGCTCTAAAATCCTCTGCTTCTGGCAAATACCCGGGACCAGACGGTTTTCCACTACAGTATTACAAAAAAAATCAAAACATCCTTCTTCCCAGACTAGTCGACATGTTTAACGCCCTACAACAGGGTTCCCCTCTTGACCGTCACTCCCTCTCAGCCACTATAACAGTGATACCAAAAGAAGGGAATGCAACATTACAGACCCATTTCATTGTTGAACCCTAATGTCAAGCTATCCAATCCAAAAATGTTCTACTGTCTTGATTTACCCGGATAAGGTGGGGTTCATACCCAGTCAAGAGGCCAAAGAAAATACCATACGTGTCTTAAATCAGTCCATGTTGCCCACAAGGGGGGTCACAAGATGCTTCTACTGTCCACAGACGCCGGAAAAGGCATTTTAAATGGTGGCATGGCCCTTCTTGTGGGGGACTTTGGAACATATGGGTATTGGCCCGTGCATGCTTGGCCCGTGCACCCTATATACCTCACCAACAGCCAGGGTCAGGGTAAATGGTATTTTATCCCAGACACTACAGATTACTAATGGTACAAGGCAGGGCTGCCTGCTTTCACCACTGCTTTTTGCCCTGTCCCTAGAACCATTCTTGGAAATTATTTGCAAGAATCCCGATATTAGAGGACTGCAAACGCGTACGTGTCACCATAAAGATGCGGCATATGCAGATAATATGCTTTTCATAGTCACACACCGCCATTGAGTTCAAGGTGTATGGTACCCTTTCAAATTTAAAAATCAATGTGCAGAAGTATGAAATTCTGGCCGTGACTTTACCCAGGTCTCGGTTTTTAACTTTAAGGGACAGCTTTCCTTTTAAATGGAACTCTAACAAACTTAAATACCTAGGTGTGTGGGTAACAACTGATCTGTCTAATCTACTAGAGGCTAATTTTACAACCATAGTTCAGTCCATCGGGGAGGACCTGAGGAAATGGGGGGCGACTTTTCTAACATGGCCAATGCAGTCAAAATGATTGTCCTACCCAGACTTTTATATTTGTTTCAAACTATTCCGGTCTGGCTCCCCCGTGATTTTTCAGCGCTCTTAGGCAGGTGATCACTAAATTTGTCTGGTGAGACTAACACCCTAGACTGAAACATGCATATCTAACACTCCCCAGGCCAAGAGGAGGCCTCCATTGTAACACATTTATTAAGTGCCGCTAAGTTATTGATCCTGTTACGGTACACCCTGGTATAAGAGAGGTTAATACCGCTGAGGACGTTCCCTTTCCTAATGAAGAAGCAGCTAACAACAGTTCCAATTAGCCGAACAGGAACCATACGAAATCCTTCACGAACCAAACAGCCGCACAAGTAAATCAGGAAAATCACTACTTTATTTGTGTAACAACACAGACTTATAAAAAGACATAAACATGACATCACAGACATTAGTATACAATGAGGGGGGGATGAAACTAAACATAGTTCTCCAACTAACTGGGGCTAGGAACACATTAGACTTTCAGACTGCAACCAAACTACCATACAGTGAGTAAACCTAATTGCAAAATATACAGTAAGAGACATAATGAACCCAACATAATCAGTTAATCCAGTTAAAACAGAACAATGGATGTTGGAGTAAACTATCCAGGATTGTCACTGACACATTATAAACCTTTAGAGTGGTCTACTCAAAGAATTAAACATTACATGTAAAGCAATATGCTCAAAGAATGTGCCTGCATCTTATCTGTCTTCACAGGTTTGAGCACTAGGGCCTTCTGCCCAACCTGGAAGACCCGCTTTCGGGCACCCCAGTTGTACCATCCTTTCTGTCTCCCCTGAGCCACCTGGAGATTCTCTCTTACCATCAGGGACAGTTTCTCCATGCGATCCGGGAGTTCCAGAACATATGTCACTATGGGGGTCTCCTCCTGCTCTGTCTCTCCCGCCCAGTGTCCTCTAATGAGATCTAGAGGTCCGTGGACCCGTCTCCCATAGAGTAACTCAAAGGGAGAGAACCCAGTAGATTCCTGGGGCAACTCTCTGTAAGCAAATAACAGATGGGGCAGGAATCGCTCCCAGTCTCTGCAAGCGTCAGTAAAGGTCCTCAGCATCTGTTTGTCCCGTTAAAGCGCTCACAGGGGCCGTTAGTCTGTGGGTGGTAAGGTGAACTGAGCAGCGGTTTAATGCCGCACACCTTCCACAGCTGCTGGGTGAGCACAGCTGTAAACTGGGTTCCCTGGTCGGAGAGAATCTCCTTAGGGAACCCTACCCTAGTAAAAATCTTAACCAGGGCATCAGCAACTGTCTCTGCCTCAATATTAGACAGCGCTACTGCCTCTGGGTAACGGGTGGCATAGTCCACCATGGTGAGAATTTATTTCTTCCCGGATGGACTAGCCCTGGCCAGGGGACCCACAAGGTCAACGGCTCTCCGGGAAAAGGGCTCCCCAATGATAGGCATAGACATAAGTCTAGCTTTTGGGTGGTCCCCCCGCTTACCTACCCGTTGACATGTGTCACAAGTACTACAATATATCCGCACATCCTGGTTAACGTTGTGCCAAAATTAATTTTGGGTGATCCTATGGGCTATGCGGCGGGACCCTAGATGTCTAGCTTACGGCACATCATGCCCAATCGGCAGAATCTCCTGCCGGTATTTCGCAGGCACTACCAGCTGTCGATTCTGCGGAGGGGCAGCCCTTTTCTGGGAAGGTTTTGGGATCCTATACAGCCTTTCCCCCACCCACTCATAATGTTCCCTGTCTACCCCCTCTTCCCTAGCATCTGCCCTAGCCCTATATTTCTGGAGGGTCGGATCCTCCCGGGTTTCCCTCCCAAATGCCTCCGGGGGATCCCAGCCTAAGGGGGCTTGCTCTAGGGTACAAGTCGGGGGAGAGGGTCTTACCTGGGTCTCAGCAGCAGGCGGGCCTGTCTCGGCGGCACTGATCTGGGCATGGGTAGTCACAATGTTAACATCAGCGGGGCCCATTGAAGCATAGGCAGACACAATGGGGGCCAAATCATTTCCAAGGAGAACATCAGCTGGCAAATCCCTCATGACTCCCACCTTCACATGTCTAGCGCCCACTCCCCAATCCAAATGCACCAGGGCAACAGGCAGGCGGAACACAGCGCCCCCTGCTACCCTCACCGCCACAGTGTCCCCGGTGTGCTGGTTCTCCGACACCAAGTTCTTTTGAAGTAAGGTCATAGTAGCACCGGTATCTCGCAGACCAGTGACCTCTGTCCCATTTACTTTAACGGTTTGTCGATGCTGCTGTCTGTTGTCCCGATGGGCTGCTTGAACAGGGTCTGCTTTGTGCAGGATGCCCCAACTTTCCTCCTCCTCTATGCAGTTAGCAGCAGGCTGAGGCTTATGCTGGTTTCTGCTGGTGGGTCTCCTCCAGGACTGTGCTTGGTTGGTGGTGTTTAACGGACACTGTGGCCTTTTGTGCCCCAGCTGGTTACATCCAAAGCACCGGATGGGTTGGGAGTAGTCCTGGGAATTAAACCGGGATTGCTGGTTATAGCTTGCAGCTGGAGGTGGTGCTGTAGTGCGGCGTGCCGGGGGGCTGGTAGGCATTAGAGGACTGGGGCGTTGCTGGTCGGTACTCCACTCTGGCAGGGACTTTGGTTTCAGCATGGTCCAGTTTGTGGGCATCGGTGTATTAATCTGCCAGGCGGGCAGCTTCAGGCATCAATGAGGGTTTATGGTCCCGGACCCACTCTCTGACTCCTGTAGGTAATTTATCAAAGAGATGTTCCAACAGGAACATCTGCGGCACCTCTTCCCCCGGATACGGCTTGGCACCCCGCCATCCAGTGGGTTGCAATGTGGTGCACCAGGCATGCCCACTCAGTGTAGGAATCTCCAGCCAGCTTGTTTGTCTCTCGGAACCTCCGCCGGTATGCCTCTGGGGTGACAGCATACCTGGCTAAGAGGGCTTTTTTCACAGCCGAGTAATTTGTAATCTCCTCATCGGGAATGGCTCGGAAGGCTTCGCTTCACGGCCGGATAACTTCCCAGAGAGAATTGTGACCCACTCCTCTGCGGGTACCTGGTGTAGGGCACACTGCCTAGGTACCCGCGGCCAGGTACCCATCGATCTCCCCCTCCGCTTATGCGAAGTTTTTAAATGCAGCGAAGTGTACCTTCTTTCTTCCATTATTATTAGGTACCCCTGCTGCTGCAGCACCTCTTTGTTGAAGTGCCTGGTTTGCTATCACGGCTGCTTGGACCCGCTCAATGATGTCCGGTGTAGGGTTGGGGCAAAAGTGTGCCAGCCTTATTTGTACTGACCGGTTAAAGCGTATTTCTTCAGGTGTCAGATCCATGATGATGGGTACATTAACCATCTCGGTTCAGACATAAATACATAAATAAATCTCTCCCCCCCTCCCTTCCCTTGTCTCCTTCTGTAATAAAAAGGAAACTTACCCGCCGCCACGAGGTCCGTGCCTCCGCTGCCGCTGCCCCTGCAGTCAGGGTGGACGGACAGCGAAGGCTCCGTTCAGCGTCTCAGCCCTCCAGGGCTGCAGACGCGCTCACCACTTCCCCCCCGACGAACGCGCAACAAACCGAAACTGCGCGCATGCGCAGTACCACTACACACAGAAAATTAGCATAGCCTTAAAGGGCTATACTTATACTTTTTTGGGGACCTATTAGGGGCGGGTTTTACCGCCCAAATTGTATTTAAACCTTCAGTTGCTACTCAGACCTTGCCTGAGATAGTTCCTTGTGGCTTGATCTAGCGTTTATTCTTGATTCTTGATTCTTCGGTTTTTGACTCCTGCTGTGATTTCTGACTCCTCCGTTTGCTGCCTGCCCTGATCCTTTTGCCTGTTTTTGACCTTGCCTCCTCCATACCGTCTTGTACCGTTACTCCTGTTGTGTTTGACCCGGCCTGCTGACTATCCGTTTATCCAGTATTTCCTGCTTATCCCTGCCTCAGTGTGCGGTTGCAATCAGTGTTCCAAGTCCTGGGTGGTCATTTACCTGAGGCTCAACCGTAGGGTATAATACCATTCAGGTGAATAGACACTGTCCTGCCTCCAAACCTGTTGCAGCAAGATACCAGGTCTTCGCATCGGATCCAGTCTTCAGATCCTACTCAGTCCGTGACACCTTCTCCCCCCTCCCCCTCCCCTTTTCAGAGAGAGAGAGAGACCGACACAGAGAGATAGAGAGAAAGAGAGAGAAACTGAAAGAGAGAGAGAGAGAGAAACACACCGACACAAAGAGAGACCGACACAGAGAGAGAGAGAGGGACAGACAGTCAGACATAAAAAGACAGGCAGAGAGAGATAAAGGCTGAGAGACAGACAGTAAAAGAGAGAGACATACAGACAGACAAGCATAGAGAGAGAGAGACAGACAGTCAGACAGAGAGAGACAGAGACAGACAGAGAGACCGAAACAGAGAGAGAGAGACTGACACAGAGAGAGAGAAAGACCGACACAGAGAGAGACCGACACAGAGAGAGACCGAAACAGAGAGGGAGACCGACACAGAGAGAGAGACAAACACAGAGAGAAAAACCGACACAGAGAGAGCGAGAGACCAACAGAGAGAGAGACTGACACAGAGAGAGAGACCGAGAGAGAGAGAGAGAGACCGACAAAGAGAGAGAGAACGACACACAGAGAGAGAGAACGACACAGAAAGAGAGAGAGAAGGACACAGAGAGAGAGAGAGAGAACGGCACAGAGAGAGAGAGTCTGACACAGAGAGAGAGCGAGTCCGACACAGAGAGAGAGCGAGTCCGACACAGAGAGAGAGTCCGACACAGAGAGAGAGAGACCGTCAGAGAGAGAGAGAGACTGACAAAAAGAGAGAGAGAGACCGACACAGAGAGAGAGACTGACAGAGAGAGAGAGACCGACACAGAGAGAGAGAGAAAGAGAGAGACCGACACAGAGAGAGAGAGACCGACACAGAGAGAGAGACCGACACAGAAAGAGAGAGAAAGACCGACACAGAGAGAGAGACCCCGACATAAAGAGAGAGAGAGACCAACACAGAGAGAGGGTGACCGACACAGAGAGAGACCGACACAGAGAGAGAGAGACCGACCGACAGAGAGAGAGAGAGAGACCGACACACAGAGAGAGAGAGTCCGACACAGAGAGAAAGAAAGACTGGCACAGAGAGAAAGACCGACACAGAGAGAAAGAGAGAGAGACCGACACACAGAGAGACTGACACAGATAGAGAGAGAGAGACCGACACAGAGAGAGAGAAAGACCGGCACAGAGAGAAAGACCGACACAGAGAGAAAGAGAGAGAGACCGACACAGAGAGAGACCGACACAGAGAGAGAGAGACCGACAGAGAGAGAGAGAGAGACCGACACACAGAGAGAGAGAGTCCGACACAGAGAGAGAGAAAGACCGGCACAGAGAGAAAGACCGACACAGAGAGAAAGAGAGAGAGACCGACACAGAGAGAGACTGACACAGACAGAGAGAGAGAGTCCGACACAGAGAGAGAGAAAGACCGGCACAGAGAGAAAGACAGAAACAAAGAGAAAGAGAGAGAGACCGACACAGAGAGAGACTGACACAGATAGAGAGAGAGAGACCGACACAGAGAGAGAAAGAGAGAGAGACCGACACAGAGAGAGACTGACACAAAGAGAGACAGACCGACACAGAATGAGAGAGAAAAACTGACACAGAGAGAGAGATCCCGACACAAAGATAGAGAGACCGACACAGAGAGAGAGACCAACACAGAGAGAGAGTGACACAGAGCGATAGGGAGAGAAACCGGCAGAGAGAGAGAGAAACACACCAACACAAAGAGAGAGAAACCGACAGAGAGAGAGAGAGAGAGAGAGACAGACAGACAGTCAGACATAGAAAGACAGGCAGAGAGCGAGAAAGGCAGAGAGACAGACAGGCAAAGAGAAAGACATACAGACAGACAGGCAGAGAGAGAAACAGACAGTCAGACATAGCGAGAGAGACAGTCAGACAGAGAGAGAGAGACAGTCAAACAGAGAGAGAGACCGACACAGAGAGAGACCGACACAGAGAGAGAGAGACCGACACAGACAGAGAGAGAGACCAACACAGAGAGACCGACACAGATAGAGAGAGAGACTGACACAGAGAAAGAGTGACCGACACAGAAAGAGAGAGAGAAAGACCGACAGAGAGAGAGACCCCGACACAAAGAGAGAAAGACCGACACAGAGAGAGAGAGACCGACACAGAGAGAGAGACCGACACAGAGAGAGAGACCAACACAGAGAGAGAGACCGACACAGAGAGAGAGACTGACACAGAGAGAGAGAGAGACCGACACAGAGAGAGAGAAAGAAAGAGACCGACACAGAGAGAGAGAGACCGACACAGAGAGAGACCGACACAGAAAGAGAGAGAGACTGACACAGAGAGAGAGAGACAGACACAGAGAGAGAGATCGACACAGAGAGAGAGAAAGAGAGAGACCGACAGAGAGAGAGAGACCGACACAGAGAGAGACCGACACAGAAAGAGAGAGAGACTGACACAGACAGAGAGAGAGACAGACACAGAGAGAGACAGGCACAGAGAGAGACCGACACAGAGAGAGAGATCGACACAGAGAGAAACCGACACAAAGAGAAAACCGACACAGAGAGAGACCAACACAGAGAGACCGACACAGATAGAGAGAGAGACCGACACAGAGAGAGAGTGACCGACACAAAAAGAGAGAGAGAAAGACCAACAGAGAGAGAGACCCCGACACAAAGAGAGAGAGACCGACACAGAGAGAGAGAGATCGACACAGAGAGAGAGACCGACACATAGAGAGAGACCGACACAGAGAGAGAGACCGACACAGAGAGAGAGACTGACATAGAGAGAGAGACCGACACAGAGATAGAGAAAGAGAGAGACCGACACAGAGAGAGAGAGACCGACACAGAGAGAGAGAGAGACCGACACAGAGAGAGACCGACACAGAAAGAGAGAGAAAGACCTACACAGAGAGAGAGACCCCGACACAAAGAGAGAGAGAGACCGACACAGAGAGAGAGTGATTGACACAGAGAGAGATACCAACAGAGAGAGAGAGAGACCAGCACAGAGAGTAAGACCGAGACAGAGAGAAAGAGAGAGAGACCGATACAGAGAGAGACTGACACAGAGAGAGAGAGACCGACACAGAGAGAGAGAAAAACCGACAGAGAGAGAGAGATCCCGACACAAAGATAGAGAGACCGACACAGAGAGAGAGCTAAAGACCGACACACAGAGAGAGAGAGACCAACACAGAGAGACCGACACAGAGAGAGAGAACGACACAGAGAGAGAGAACGACACAGAGAGAAAGAGTCCGACACAGAGAGAGACCGACACAGAGAGAGACCAACACAGAAGGAAGAGAGACCGACACAGAGAGATAGAGAGACCGACACAGAGAAAGAGACCGACACAGAATGAGAGAGAAAAACCGACAGAGAGAGAGAGAGATCCCGACACAAAGATAGAGAGACCGACACAGAGAGAGAGCTAAAGACCGACACACACAGAGAGAGAGAGACCAACACAGAGAGACCGACACAGAGAGAAAGAGACCGACACAGAGAGAGACCGACACAGAGAGAGACCAACACAGAAGGAAGAGAGACCGACACAGAGAGATAGAGAGACCGACACAGAGAAAGAGACCGACACAGAGAGAAAACCGACACAGCGAGAGAGAGAGACCAACACAGAGAGACCGACACAGAGAGAGAGAGACCGACACAGAGAGAGACCGACACAGAGAGAGAACGACACAGAGAGAGAGAGACTGACAGAGAGAGAGAGACCGACAAAGAGAGAGAGAGTGACACACAGAGAGATAGAGACAGAGACTGGCACAGAGAGAGAGAACGACACAGAGAGAAAGAGAGAGAGAGAACAACACAAAGAGAGAGATAAAGAGAGAGAGAGAGACCGACAGACAGAGAGAGAGAGAGAGAGAGAGACCGACACAGAGAGAGAGACCGACACAGAGAGAAAGAGAGAGAGAGAATGACACAGAGAGAGAGACTGACACAGAAAGAGAGAGAGAGAGAAAGACTGACACAGAGAGAGACCGACACAGAGAGAGAGAGAGACCGACACAGAGAGAGAGAGACCGACAGAGAGAGAGACCGACAAAGAGAGACATCTACACAGAGAGAAAGAGAGAAAGAATACAGAAAGAGAGAGAGAGAGAAAGAGAGTGAGAGACCGACACAGAGAGAGACCATCAGAGAGACAAAGAGAGAGAAAGACCAACACAGAGAGAGAGAAAGAAAGACCGACACAGAGAGAGAGACCGACACAGAAAGAGAGAGAGAGACCAACACAGAGAGAGAGACCGACACAGAGAGAGACCGACATAGAGCGATAGAGAGAGAAACCGACACAGAGAGAGAGAGAGAGAAAGAGAGAGAGAGAGAGAGAGAGAGAGAGAGACAGTCAGACATAGAAAGACAGGCAGAGAGCGAGAAAGGCAGAGAGACAGACAGGCAAAAAGAAAGACAAACAGACAGACAGACAGGCAGAGAGAGAAACAGCCTCCTGTTAAGTGAAGTTACCTGGCCAGGTTCTAAAGTCTTCCTTCCTTACTGACCAGCACGTTTCTGTATCCATGTACTATTCATGGTATTTTGCTAACCTAATCAGCAAGTGTGTAATTTGACACTCTGCCTGGGGTTACATTTGTATCTGTGTCTGTTCATTTGTATTTAAAGGCACATATCATTGTTTCTTGTTTTTAACAATTTGTAATTTTTTTGTTACATTTGTGTATATTTTTTCTATATGTATTTATATATTGCATTTGATTTTATATATTATTAAATTTATATATTCTATATTAATTTACTATCTTTGGTTTTTTTTATTGATTGACACTTACTTTGTTTAAATGCCAAGCGCTGACTACTCACCTTCCCAGAGAGCGAGAAAGGCAGAGAGAGAGACCGACACAAAGAGAAAACCGACACAGAGAGACCAACACAGAGAGACCGACACAGAGAGAGAGAGAGAGACCGACACAGAGAGAGACCAACACAGAGAGAGAGAGTCCGACACAGATAGAGAGTGACCGACACAGAAAAAGAGAGAAAGAAAGACCGACAGAGAGAGAGAACCCGACACAAAGATAGAGAGACCGACACACAGAGAGAGAGAGAGACCAACACAGAGAGACCGACACAGAGAGAGACCGACACAGAGAGAGAGAACGACACAGAGAGAGAGAGACCGACACAGAGAGAGACCGACACAGAGAGATACCAACACAGAAGGAAGAGAGACCGACACAGAGAGAGACCGACACAGAGAGAGAACGACACAGAGAGAGAGAGACCGACACAGAAAGAGAGAGAGACCGACACAGAAAGAGAGAGACCGACACAGAGAGAGAGAGACACCATCAGAGAGAGAGACCAACACCGAAAGATAGAGAGACCGACACAGAGAAAGAGACCGACACAGAGAGAAAACCGACACAGAGAGAGAGACCAACACAGAGAGACCGACACAGAGAGAGAGAGACCGACACAGAGAGAGACCGACATAGAGAGAGACCGACACAGACTGAGAGACCGAGAGAGAGAGAGAGTGACCGACACAGAAAGAGAGAGAGAAAGACCGACAGAGAGAGAGACCCCGACACAAAGAGAGAGAGACCGACAGAGAGAGATAGAGATCGACACAGAGAGAGAGACTGATACAGAGAGAGACAGACCGACACAGAGAGAGAGATCCCGAGACAAAGAATGAGACCGACAGAGAGAGAGAAAGACCGACACAGAGAGAGAGCGAGAGACCGACACAGAGAGAGAGAGACCGACATAGAGAGAGAGACCGACACAGAGAGAGAGCGAGAGACCGACACAGAGAGAAAGACGGACATAGAGAGAGAGACCGACACAGAGAGAGAGCTAAAGACCGACACACAGAGAGAGAGAGAGACCAACACAGAGAGACCGACACAGAGAGAGACCGACACAGAGAGAGAGAACGACACAGAGAGAGAGAGACCGACACAGAGAGAGACCGACACAGAGAGATACCAACACAGAAGGAAGAGAGACCGACACAGAGAGAGACCGACACAGAGAGAGAACGACACAGAGAGAGAGACCGACACAGAAAGAGAGAGAGACCGACACAGAAAGAGAGAGACCGACACAGAGAGAGAGAGACACCATCAGAGAGAGAGACCAACACCGAAAGATAGAGAGACCGACACAGAGAAAGAGACCGACACAGAGAGAAAACCGACACAGAGAGAGAGACCAACACAGAGAGACCGACACAGAGAGAGAGAGACCGACACAGAGAGAGACCGACATAGAGAGAGACCGACACAGACTGAGAGACCGAGAGAGAGAGAGAGTGACCGACACAGAAAGAGAGAGAGAAAGACCGACAGAGAGAGAGACCCCGACACAAAGAGAGAGAGACCGACAGAGAGAGATAGAGATCGACACAGAGAGAGAGACTGATACAGAGAGAGACAGACCGACACAGAGAGAGAGATCCCGAGACAAAGAATGAGACCGACAGAGAGAGAGAAAGACCGACACAGAGAGAGAGCGAGAGACCGACACAGAGAGAGAGAGACCGACATAGAGAGAGAGACCGACACAGAGAGAGAGCGAGAGACCGACACAGAGAGAGAGAGACCGACATAGAGAGAGAGACCGACACAGAGAGAGAGAAAGACCGACACACAGAGAGAGAGAGACCAACACAGAGAGACCAACACAGAGAGAGAGACCGACACAGAGAGAGAACGACACAGAGAGACCGACAGAGAGAGAGACCGACACAGAGAGAAAGAGAGACCGACACAGAAAGAGAGAGAGAGAGAAAGACCGACACAGAGAGCTACCGACACAGAGAGATAGAGACCGGCAGAGAGAGAGAGAGAGAGAGAGAGACCAACACAGAGAGAGAGAGAGAGGGACAGAGAGAGAGAGAGAGCGACAGAGAGAGAGACCGACACAGAGAGAGAGACCAACACAGAAAGAGAGACCGACACAGAGACAGAGACCGACAGAGAGAGAGAGAGAGACAGTCAGACAGAAAGAGAGAGAGACAGTCAGACAGATAGAGAGACCAACACAGAGAGAGAGAGACTGACAGAGAGAGAGAGAGACTGACAAAGAGAGAGAGAGCGACACAAAGAGAGAGAGAGAGACACACACAGAGAGAGAGACTGACACAGAGAGAGAGAACGGCACAGAGAGAAAGAGAGAGAGAGACCGACAGACAGACAGAGAGAGAGAGAGACCGACACAGAGAGAGAGAGAGACCGACACAGAAAGAGAGATAGAGAGAAAGACCGACAGAGAGAGACCGACATAGAGAGAGAGAGACCGACACAGAGAGAGAGAGCGACAGAGAGAGAGAGACCGACACAGAGAGATAGAGACCGCACAGAGAGAGACCGACACAGAGAGAGAGAAAGAACGAAAGAGAGAGATAGAGAGCGAGAAAGAGAGACCGCCACAGAGAGATAGAGACCGACACAGAAAGAGAAAGAGAGAGAAAGACCGACACAGAGAGATACCAACACAGAGAGATAGAGACCGACAGAGAGAGAGAGAGAGAGAGAGAGAGAATGACACAGAGAGAGAGAATGATACAGAGAGAAAGATCGACAAAGAGAGAGAGCGACACAGAGAGAGAGACCAACACAGAGAGAGAACGACACAGAGAGAAAGAGAGAGAGAGAACGACACAGAGAGAGAGAAAGAGAGAGAGAGAGAGAGAGAGAATGACACAGAGAGAAAGAGAGAGAGAGAACGACACAGAGAGAGAGAAAGAGAGAGATAGAGAGAGAGAGAACGACACAGAGAGAAAGAGAGAGAGACCGACACAGAAAGAGAGAGAAAGATAAAGACCGACACAGAGAGAGACAGACTGACACAGAGAGACCGACAGAGAGAGAGAGACCGACACAGAGAGAGACCATCAGAGAGACAAAGAGAGAGAAAGACCGACACAGAGAGAGAAAGAGAGACCGACACAGAGAGAGAGACCGACAGAGAGAGAGAGAGAGAGAGAGAAAGACCGACACAGAGAGAGAACGACACAGAAAGAGAGAGAGAGAGCGACAGAGAGAGAGAGAGACCGACACAGAGATAGAGACCAACACAGAAAGAGAGAACGACACAGAGACAGAGACCGACAGAGAGAGAGAGAGACTGACAGAGAGAGAGAGACTGACAAAGAGAGAGAGAGCGACACAAAGAGAGAGAGAGACACACACAGAGAGAGAGACTGACACAGAGAGAGAGCACGGCACAGAGAGAAAGAGAGAGAGAGAGAACGACACAGAGAGAGAGGGACAGAGAGAGAGAGAGAGCGACAGAGAGAGAGACCGACACACAGAGAGAGACCAACACAGAAAGAGAGACCGACACAGAGACAGAGACCGACAGAGAGAGAGAGAGAGACAGTCAGACAGAAAGAGAGAGAGAGACAGTCAGACAGATAGAGAGACCAACACAGAGAGAGAGAGACTGACAGAGAGAGAGAGACTGACAAAGAGAGAGAGAGCGACACAAAGAGAGAGAGAGACACACACACAGAGAGAGACTGACACAGAGAGAGAGAACGGCACAGAGAGAAAGAGAGAGAGAGACCGACAGACAAACAGAGAGAGAGAGAGACCGACACAGAGAGAGAGAGAGAGACCGACACAGAGAGAGAACGACAGAGAGAGAGAGAGACCGACACAGAAAGAGAGAGAGAGACCGACACAGAAAGAGAGAGACCGACACAGAGAGAGAGAGACACCGTCAGAGAGAGAGAGACTGACACAGAGAAAGAGACCAATACAGAGAGAAAACCGTTACAGAGAGAGAGAGACCAACACAGAGAGACCGACACAGAGAGAGAGAGAGACCGACACAGAGAGAGAACGACACACAGAGAGAGAGACCAACACAGAAAGAGAGAGAGACCTACACAGAAAGAGAGAGACCGACACAGAGAGAGAGAGACACCATCACAGAGAGAGACCATCAGAGAGACAAAGAGAGAGAAAGACCGACACAGAGAGAGAAAGAGAGACCGACACAGAGAGAGAGACCGACAGAGAGAGAGAGAGAGAGAGAGAGAAAGACCGACACAGAGAGAGAACGACACAGAAAGAGAGAGAGAGCGACAGAGAGAGAGAGAGACCGACACAGAGATAGAGACCAACACAGAAAGAGAGACCGACACAGAGACAGAGACCGACAGAGAGAGAGAGAGACTGACAGAGAGAGAGAGACTGACAAAGAGAGAGAGAGCGACACAAAGAGAGAGAGAGACACACACAGAGAGAGAGACTGACACAGAGAGAGAGCACGGCACAGAGAGAAAGAGAGAGAGAGAGAACGACACAGAGAGAGAGAGAGAGGGACAGAGAGAGAGAGAGAGCGACAGAGAGAGAGACCGACACACAGAGAGAGACCAACACAGAAAGAGAGACCGACACAGAGACAGAGACCGACAGAGAGAGAGAGAGAGATAGTCAGACAGAAAGAGAGAGAGAGACAGTCAGACAGATAGAGAGACCAACACAGAGAGAGAGAGACTGACAGAGAGAGAGAGACTGACAAAGAGAGAGAGAGCGACACAAAGAGAGAGAGAGACACACACACAGAGAGAGACTGACACAGAGAGAGAGAACGGCACAGAGAGAAAGAGAGAGAGAGACCAACAGACAAACAGAGAGAGAGAGAGACCGACACAGAGAGAGAGAGAGAGACCGACACAGAGAGAGAACGACAGAGAGAGAGAGAGACCGACACAGAAAGAGAGAGAGAGACCGACACAGAAAGAGAGAGACCGACACAGAGAGAGAGAGACACCGTCAGAGAGAGAGAGACTGACACAGAGAAAGAGACCAATACAGAGAGAAAACCGTTACAGAGAGAGAGAGACCAACACAGAGAGACCGACACAGAGAGAGAGAGAGACCGACACAGAGAGAGAACGACACACAGAGAGAGAGACCAACACAGAAAGAGAGAGAGACCTACACAGAAAGAGAGAGACCGACACAGAGAGAGAGAGACACCATCAGAGAGAGAGACCAACACAGAGAAAGAGACCGATACAGAGAGAAAACCGACACAGACAGAGAGAGAGACCAACACAGAGAGACCGACACAGAGAGAGACAGACACAGAGAGAGAACGACACAGAAAGAGAGAGAGAGCGACAGAGAGAGAGAGAGACCGACACAGAGATAGAGACCAACACAGAAAGAGAGACCGACACAGAGACAGAGACCGACAGAGAGAGAGAGAGACTGACAGAGAGAGAGAGACTGACAAAGAGAGAGAGAGCGACACAAAGAGAGAGAGAGACACACACAGAGAGAGAGACTGACACAGAGAGAGAGCACGGCACAGAGAGAAAGAGAGAGAGAGAGAGAACGACACAGAGAGAGAGAGAGAGGGACAGAGAGAGAGAGAGAGCGACAGAGAGAGAGACCGACACACAGAGAGAGACCAACACAGAAAGAGCGACCGACACAGAGACAGAGACCGACAGAGAGAGAGAGAGAGACAGTCAGACAGAAAGAGAGAGAGAGACAGTCAGACAGATAGAGAGACCAACACAGAGAGAGAGAGACTGACAGAGAGAGAGAGACTGACAAAGAGAGAGAGAGCGACACAAAGAGAGAGAGAGACACACACACAGAGAGAGACTGACACAGAGAGAGAGAACGGCACAGAGAGAAAGAGAGAGAGAGACCGACAGACAAACAGAGAGAGAGAGAGACCGACACAGAGAGAGAGAGAGAGACCGACACAGAGAGAGAACGACAGAGAGAGAGAGAGACCGACACAGAAAGAGAGAGAGAGACCGACACAGAAAGAGAGAGACCGACACAGAGAGAGAGAGACACCGTCAGAGAGAGAGAGACTGACACAGAGAAAGAGACCAATACAGAGAGAAAACCGTTACAGAGAGAGAGAGACCAACACAGAGAGACCGACACAGAGAGAGAGAGAGACCGACACAGAGAGAGAACGACACACAGAGAGAGAGACCAACACAGAAAGAGAGAGAGACCTACACAGAAAGAGAGAGACCGACACAGAGAGAGAGAGACACCATCATAGAGAGACCAACACAGAGAAAGAGACCGATACAGAGAGAAAACCGACACAGACAGAGAGAGAGACCAACACAGAGAGACCGACACAGAGAGAGACAGACACAGAGAGAGAGAGACACCGTCAGAGAGAGAGAGAGACCGACACAGAGAGATAGGGAGACCGACACAGAGAGATAGAGAGACACAGAGAAAGAGACCGACACAGAGAGAGACCGACACAGAGAGAGAGACCGACATACAGAGAGAGTGACCGACACAGAAAGAGAGAGAGAAAGACCGACAGAGAGAGAGACCCCGACACAAAGAGAGAGAGAGACCAACACAGAGAGAGACAGACTGATACAAAGAGAGATACTGACACAGAGAGAGACCGACACAGAGAGAGAGACTGACACAGAGAGAGAGACTGACACAGAGACAGAGAGACTGACAAAGAGAGAGAGAGAGACCGACACAGAGAGAAAGACTGACACAGAGAGAAAGAGAGAGAGAGCAAGAGAGACTGACACAGAGAGAGAGAGAGACCGACACAGAGAGAGAGAGACCGACACAGAAAGAGAGAGAGAGAGAGACTGACAGAGAGAATAAGAGACCGGCACAGAGAGAAAGACCGACACAGAGAGAAAGAGAGATAGAGACCGACACAGAGAGAGAGAGACCGACACAGAGAGAGACCGACACAGAGAGAGAGAAAACGATACAAAGAGAGAGACTGACACAGAGAGAGACCGACACAAAGAGAGAGACTGACACAGAGAGAGAGAGACTGACACAGAGAGAGAGAGAGCGACCGACACCGAGAGAAAGACTTACACACAGAGAAAGAGAGAGAGAGCAAGAGAGACCGACACAGAGAGACTGACAGAGAGAGAGAGAGACCGACACAAAGAGAGACCGACACAGAGAGAGAACAACACAGAGAGAGAACGACATAGAGAGAGAGAGAGAGATTGACACAGAAAGAGAGAGAACGACACATAGAGAGACCGACACAGAGAGATAGAGAGACCGACACAGAGAGAGAACGACACACAGAGAGAGAGACCGACACAGAAAGAGAGAGAGACCTACACAGAAAGAGAGAGACCGACACAGAGAGAGAACGACACAGAGAGAGAACGACACACAGAGAGAGAGACCGACACAGAAAGAGAGAGAGACCTACACAGAAAGAGAGAGACCGACACAGAGAGAGAGAGACACCATCAGAGAGAGAGAGACCGACACAGAGAAAGAGACCGATACAGAGAGAAAATCGACACAGACAGAGAGAGAGACCAACACAGAGAGACCGACACAGAGAGAGACCGACACAGAGAGAGACAGACACAGAGAGAGAGAGACACCGTCAGAGAGAGAGACCGACAGAGAGAGATAGAGAGACCGACACAGAGAGAAAGAGAGACCGAAACAGAGAAAGTGACCGACACAGAGAGAGACCGACACAGAGAGAGAACGACACAGAGAGAGAACGACACAGAGAGAGAGACACACAGAGAAAGAGACCGACACAGAGAGAGACCGACACAGAGAGAGAGAGACCGACATACAGAGAGAGTGAACGACACAGAAAGAGAGAGAGAGACCAACACAGAGAGAGACAGACTGATACAAAGAGAGAGACTGACACAGAGAGAGACCGACACAGAGAGAGAGACTGACACAGAGACAGAGAGACTGACAAAGAGAGAGAGAGAGACCGACACAGAGAGAAAGACTGACACAGAGAGAAAGAGAGAGAGAGCAAGAGAGACTGACACAGAGAGAGAGACCGACGCAGAGAGAGAGAGACCGACACAGAGAGAGAGACACCATCAGAGAGAGAGACCAACACAGAGAAAGAGACCGATACAGAGAGAAAACCGACACAGAAAGAGAGAGAGACCAACACAGAGAGACCGACACAGAGAGAGACAGACACAGAGAGAGAGAGACACCGTCAGAGAGAGAGAGAGACCGACACAGAGAGATAGGGAGACCGACACAGAGAGATAGAGAGACACAGAGAAAGAGACCGACACAGAGAGAGACCGACACAGAGAGAGAGAGACCGACATACAGAGAGAGTGACCGACACAGAAAGAGAGAGAGAAAGACCGACAGAGAGAGAGACCCCGACACAAAGAGAGAGAGAGACCAACACAGAGAGAGAAATACTGATACAAAGGAGATACTGACACAGAGAGAGACCGACACAGAGAGAGAGACTGACACAGAGACAGAGAGACTGACAAAGAGAGAGAGAGAGACCGACACAGAGAGAAAGACTGACACAGAGAGAAAGAGAGAGAGAGCAAGAGAGACTGACACAGAGAGAGAGAGAGACCGACACAGAGAGAGAGAGACCGACACAGAAAGAGAGAGAGAGAGAGACTGACAGAGAGAATAAGAGACCGGCACAGAGAGAAAGACCGACACAGAGAGAAAGAGAGATAGAGACCGACACAGAGAGAGAGAGACCGACACAGAGAGAGACCGACACAGAGAGAGAGAGAACGATACAAAGAGAGAGACTGACACAGAGAGAGACCGACACAAAGAGAGAGACTGACACAGAGAGAGAGAGACTGACACAGAGAGAGAGAGAGCCACCGACACCGAGAGAAAGACTTACACAGAGAGAAAGAGAGAGAGAGCAAGAGAGACCAACACAGAGAGACTGACAGAGAGAGAGAGAGACCGACACAGAGAGAGACCGACACAGAGAGAGAACAACACAGAGAGAGAACGACATAGAGAGAGAACGACATAGAGAGAGAGAGAGAGATTGACACAGAAAGAGAGAGAACGACACATAGAGAGACCGACACAGAGAGATAGAGAGACCGACACAGAGAGAGAACGACACACAGAGAGAGAGACCGACACAGAAAGAGAGAGAGACCTACACAGAAAGAGAGAGACCGACACAGAGAGAGAACGACACAGAGAGAGAACGACACACAGAGAGAGAGACCGACACAGAAAGAGAGAGAGACCTACACAGAAAGAGAGAGACCGACACAGAGAGAGAGAGACACCATCAGAGAGAGAGAGACAGACACAGAGAAAGAGACCGATACAGAGAGAAAATCGACACAGACAGAGAGAGAGACCAACACAGAGAGACCGACACAGAGAGAGACCGACACAGAGAGAGACAGACACAGAGAGAGAGAGACACCGCCAGAGAGAGAGACCGACACAGAGAGATAGAGAGACCGACACAGAGAGAAAGAGAGACCGAAACAGAGAAAGTGACCGACACAGAGAGAGACCGACACAGAGAGAGAACGACACAGAGAGAGAACGACACAGAGAGAGAGACACACAGAGAAAGAGACCGACACAGAGAGAGACCGACACAGAGAGAGAGAGAGACCGACATACAGAGAGAGTGACCGACACAGAAAGAGAGAGAGAAAGACCGACAGAGAGAGAGACCCCGACACAAAGAGAGAGAGAGACCAACACAGAGAGAGACAGACTGATACAAAGAGAGAGACTGACACAGAGAGAGACCGACACAGAGAGAGAGACTGACACAGAGACAGAGAGACTGACAAAGAGAGAGAGAGAGACCGACACAGAGAGAAAGACTGACACAGAGAGAAAGAGAGAGAGAGCAAGAGAGACTGACACAGAGAGATAGAGAGACCGACGCAGAGAGAGAGAGACCGACACAGAAAAAGAGAGAGAGAGACTGACAGAGAGAATAAGAGACCGGCACAGAGAGAAAGACCGACACAGAGAGAAAGAGAGATAGAGACCGAAACAGAGAGAGAGAGACCGACACAGAGAGTGACCGACACAGAGAGAGAGAGAACGATACAAAGAGAGAGACTGACACAGAGAGAGACCGACACAAAGAGAGAGACTGACACAGAGAGAGAGAGACTGACACAGAGAGAGAGAGAGCGATCGACACCGAGAGAAAAACTTACACAGAGAGAAAGAGAGAGAGAGCAAGAGAGACCGACACAGAGAGACTGACACAGAGAGAGACCGACAAAGAGAGAGAGAGAGACCAACACAGAGAGAGACCGACACAGAGAGAGAACGACACAGAGAGAGAACGACACAAAGAGAGAGACTGACACAGAGAGAGAGAGACTGACACAGAGAGAGAGAGAGCGACCGACACCGAGAGAAAGACTTACACAGAGAGAAAGAGAGAGAGAGCAAGAGAGACCGACACAGAGAGACTGACAGAGAGAGAGAGAGACCGACACAGAGAGAGACCGACACAGAGAGAGAACAACACAGAGAGAGAACGACATAGAGAGAGAGAGAGAGATTGACACAGAAAGAGAGAGAACGACACAGAGAGAGACCGACACAGAGAGATAGAGAGACCGACACAGAGAGAGAACGACACACAGAGAGAGAGACCGACACAGAAAGAGAGAGAGACCTACACAGAAAGAGAGAGACCGACACAGAGAGAGAACGACACAGAGAGAGAACGACACACAGAGAGAGAGACCGACACAGAAAGAGAGAGAGACCTACACAGAAAGAGAGAAAACGACATAGAGAGAGAGAGAGAGATTGACACAGAAAGAGAGAGAACGACACAGAGAGAGACCGACACAGAGAGATAGAGAGACCGACACAGAGAGAGAACGACACACAGAGAGAGAGACCGACACAGAAAGAGAGAGAGACCTACACAGAAAGAGAGAGACCGACACAGAGAGAGAGAGACACCATCAGAGAGAGAGAGACCGACACAGAGAAAGAGACCGATACAGAGAGAAAATCGACACAGACAGAGAGAGAGACCAACACAGAGAGACCGACACAGAGAGAGACCGACACAGAGAGAGACAGACACAGAGAGAGACAGACACAGAGAGAGAGAGACACCGTCAGAGAGAGAGAGAGACCGACACAGAGAGATAGAGAGACCGACACAGAGAGAAAGAGAGTCCGAAACAGAGAAAGTGACCGACACAGAGAGAGACCGACACAGAGAGAGAACGACACAGAGAGAGAACGACACAGAGAGAGAGAGAGACACAGAGAAAGAGACCGACACAGAGAGAGAGAGAGCGACCGACACCGAGAGAAAGACTTACACAGAGAGAAAGAGAGAGAGAGCAAGAGAGACCGACACAGAGAGACTGACAGAGAGAGAGAGAGACCGACACAGAGAGAGACCGACACAGAGAGAGAACAACACAGAGAGAGAACGACATAGAGAGAGAGAGAGAGATTGACACAGAAAGAGAGAGAACGACACAGAGAGAGACCGACACAGAGAGATAGAGAGACCGACACAGAGAGAGAACGACACACAGAGAGAGAGACCGACACAGAAAGAGAGAGAGACCTACACAGAAAGAGAGAGACCGACACAGAGAGAGAGAGACACCATCAGAGAGAGAGAGACCGACACAGAGAAAGAGACCGATACAGAGAGAAAATCGACACAGACAGAGAGAGAGACCAACACAGAGAGACCGACACAGAGAGAGACCGACACAGAGAGAGACAGACACAGAGAGAGACAGACACAGAGAGAGAGAGACACCGTCAGAGAGAGAGAGAGACCGACACAGAGAGATAGAGAGACCGACACAGAGAGAAAGAGAGACCGAAACAGAGAAAGTGACCGACACAGAGAGAGACCGACACAGAGAGAAAACGACACAGAGAGAGAACGACACAGAGAGAGACACAGAGAAAGAGACCGACACAGAGAGAGACCGACACAGAGAGAGAGAGACCGACATACAGAGAGAGTGACCGACACAGAAAGAGAGAGAGAAAGACCGACAGAGAGAGAGACCCCGACACAAAGAGAGAGAGAGACCAACACAGAGAGAGCAGACTGATACAAAGAGAAAGACTGACACAGAGAGAGACCGACACAGAGAGAGAGACTGACACAGAGACAGAGAGACTGACAAAGAGAGAGAGAGAGACCGACACAGAGAGAAAGACTGACACAGAGAGAAAGAGAGAGAGAGCAAGAGAGACTGACACAGAGAGAGAGCTAAAGACCGACACACAGAGAGAGAGAGACCAACACAGAGAGACCGACACAGAGAGAGAGACTGACACAGAGAGAGAGAACGACACAGAGAGAAACCGACACAGATAGAGCAACACAGAGAGAAAGAGATACCGACACAGATAGAGACCGACACAGAGAGAGAGAGACACCGTCAGAGAGAGAGAGAGAGACCGACACAGAGAGAGAGCTAAAGACCGACACACAGAGAGAGAGAGACCAACACAGAGAGACCGACACAGAGAGAGAGACTGACACAGAGAGAGAGAACGACACAGAGAGAAACCGACACAGAGAGAGCAACACAGAGAGAAAGAGAGACCGACACAGATAGAGACCGACACAGAGAGAGAACGACAGAGAGAGAGAGAGACCGACACAGAAAGAGAGAGAGAGACCAACACAGAAAGAGAGAGACCGACACAGAGAGAGAGAGACACCGTCAGAGAGAGAGAGACCGACACAGAGAAAGAGACCAATACAGAGAGAAAACCGTTACAGAGAGAGAGAGACCAACACAGAGAGACCGACACAGAGAGAGAGAGAGACCGACACAGAGAGAGAACGACACACAGAGAGAGAGACCGACACAGAAAGAGAGAGAGACCTACACAGAAAGAGAGAGACCGACACAGAGAGAGAGAGACACCATCAGAGAGAGAGAGACCAACACAGAGAAAGAGACCTATACAGAGAGAAAACCGACACAGACAGAGAGAGAGACCAACACAGAGAGACCGACACAGAGAGAGACCGACACAGAGAGAGACAGACACAGAGAGAGAGACACCGTCAGAGAGAGAGAGACCGACAAAGAGAGATAGAGAGACCGACACAGAGAGATAGAGAGACCGAAACAGAGAAAGTGACCGAAACAGAGAGACCGACACAGAGAGAGAACGACACAGAGAGAGAACGACACAGAGAGAGAGAGAGACACAGAGAAAGAGACCGACACAGAGAGAGACCGACACAGAGAGAGAGAGACCGACATACAGAGAGAGTGACCGACACAGAAAGAGAGAGAGAAAGACCGACAGAGAGAGAGACCCCGACACAAAGAGAGAGAGAGACCAACACAGAGAGAGACAGACTGATACAAAGAGAGATACTGACACAGAGAGAGACCGACACAGAGAGAGAGACTGACACAGAGACAGAGAGACTGACAAAGAGAGAGAGAGAGACCGACACAGAGAGAAAGACTGACACAGAGAGAAAGAGAGAGAGAGCAAGAGAGACTGACACAGAGAGAGAGAGAGAGAGACCGACACAGAGAGAGAGAGACCGACACAGAAAGAGAGAGAGAGAGAGACTGACAGAGAGAATAAGAGACCGGCACAGAGAGAAAGACCGACACAGAGAGAAAGAGAGATAGAGACCGACACAGAGAGAGAGACCGACACAGAGAGAGAGAGACCGACACAGAGAGAGAGAGAACGATACAAAGAGAGAGACTGACACAGAGAGAGACCGACACAAAGAGAGAGACTGACACAGAGAGAGAGAGACTGACACAGAGAGAGAGAGGGAGCGACCGACACCGAGAGAAAGACTTACACAGAGAGAAAGAGAGAGAGAGCAAGAGAGACCGACACAGAGAGACTGACACAGAGAGAGAGACCGACACAGAGAGAGAGAGAGACTGACACAGAGAGAGAGCTAAAGACCGACACACAGAGAGAGAGAGACCAACACAGAGAGACCGACACAGAGAGAGAGACTGACACAGAGAGAGAGAACGACACAGAGAGAAACCGACACAGAGAGAGCAACACAGAGAGAAAGAGAGACCGACACAGATAGAGACCGACACAGAGAGAGAGAGACACCGTCAGAGAGAGAGAGAGACCGACACAGAGAGAGAGAGAGACCGACACAGAGAGATAGAGAGACCGACACAGAGAAAGTGACTGACACAGAGAGAGAGAGACTGACACACAGAGAGAGAGAGACCGACAGAGAGAGAAAGACCCCGACACAAAGAGAGAGAGAGACCAACACAGAGAGAGACAGACTGATACAAAGAGAGAGACTGACACAGAGAGAGACCGACACAGAGAGAGAGACGGACACAGAGAGAAAGACTGACAGAGAGAGAGAGAGAGACCGACACAGAGAGAGAGATACCGACACAGAAAGAGAGAGAGACTGACAGAGAGAATAAGAGACCGGCACAGAGAGAAAGACCGACACAGAGAGAAAGAGAGATAGAGACCGACACAGAGAGAGAGAGACCGACACAGAGAGAGACCGACACAGAGAGAGAGAGAACGATACAAAGAGAGAGACTGACACAGAGAGAGACCGACACAAAGAGAGAGACTGACACAGAGAGAGAGAGACTGACACAGAGAGAGAGAGAGCGACCGACACCGAGAGAAAGGCTTACACAGAGAGAAAGAGAGAGCAAGAGAGACCGACACAGAGAGACTGACACAGAGAGAGACCGACAAAGAGAGAGAGAGAGACTGACACAGAGAGAGTGCTAAAGACCGACACAGAGAGAGAGAGAGACCAACACAGAGAGAGACCGACACAGAGAGAGAACGACACAGAGAGAGAACGACAGAGAGAGAGAGAGACCGACACAGAAAGAGAGAGAGAGACCGACACAGAGAGAGCAACACAGAGAGAAAGAGAGACCGACACAGAGAGAGACCGACACAGAGAGAGAACGACACAGAGAGAGAACGACAGAGAGAGAGAGAGACCGACACAGAAAGAGAGAGAGAGAGAGACCGACACAGAAAGCGAGAGACCGACACAGAGAGAGAGAGACACCGTCAGAGAGAGAGAGAGAGACCGACACAGAGAGATAGAGAGACCGACACAGAGAGATAGATAGACCGACACAGAGAAAGTGACAGACACAGAGAGAAAACCGACACAGAGAGAGAGAGACCAACACAGAGAGAAAGAGAGACCGACACATTGAGAGACCGACACAGAGAGACAGACACATTGAGAGACCGACACAGAGAGAGACCGACACAGAGAGAGAACGACAAAGAGAGAGAGACCGACACAGAAAGAGAGAGAGAGAACGACAGAGAGAGAGAGAGAAAGAGAGAGAGAGAGAGAACGACAAAGAGAGAAAGAGAGAGAGAGAGAACGACACAGAGAGAGAGACCGACACAGAAAGAGAGAGAGAAAGACCGACACAGAGAGAGACCGTAACAGAGAGAGAGAGACCGACACAGAGAGAGACAGACAGAGAGAGACCTACACAGAGAGAGAGAGACCGACACAGAGAGAGATCGACACAGAGAGAAAGAGAGAAAGAATACAGAGAGAGCGAAAGAAAGAGAGAGAGAGAGACCATGACAGTCTCAGAGACAAAGAGAGAGAAAGACCGACACAGAGAGAGAGACCGACAGAGAGAGTGAAAGACCCACACAGAGAGAGAGACTGAGACCAACACAGAGAGAGAGACCGACACAGAGAGAGAGACCAACACAGAGAGAGACCGACACAGAGATAGAGAGACCGACACAGAAAGAGAGAGAGAGAGAAAGAACGACACAGAGAGAGACCAACACAGAGAGATAGAGACCGACAGAGAGAGAGAAAGAGACCGGCACAGAAAGAGAGATCGACATAGAGTGAGAGAATGAGAGAAAGAGAGAGAACAACACAGAAAGAGAGAGAGAAAGACCGACGCAGAAAGAGAGAGACCGGCACAGAGAGAAAGACCGACAGAGAGAGGCCGACACAGAGAGAGAGATACCGACACAGAGAGAGAGAGAGAGACCGACACAGAGAGAGATTGACATAGAGAGAGAGAGTGACAGAGAGTGATACCAACAGAGAGAGAAAGACCGACACAGAGAGAACGACACAGAGAGAGGACGACAAAGAGAGAGAGACCGACACAGAAAGAGAGAGAGAGACCGACACAGAAAGAGAGAGACTGACACAGAGAGAGAGACACCGTCAGAGAGAGAGAGAGACCGACACAAAGAGAGAGACCGACATAGATAGAGAGAGAGACCAACACAGAGAGAGAGACAGACAGACAGACAGACATAGAAAGACAGGCAGAGAGAGAGAAAGGCAGAGAGAGAGACATACAGACAGACAGGTTGAGAGAGAGACAGACAGTCTGACAGAGAGAGAGAGAGAGACAGTCAGACAGAGAGAGAGACAGTCACACAGAGAGAGATACCCAAACAGAGAGACTGACAGAGAAAGAGAGACCGACAAAAAGAGAGAGAGCGACAGACAGAGAGAGAGACTGACACAGAGAGAGAGAACGACACAGAGAGAAAGAGAGAGAGAACGATACAGAGAGAGAGAGACCGACAAAAAGAGAGAGAGCGACAGACAGAGAGAGAGACTGACACAGAGAGAGAGAACGACACAGAGAGAAAGAGAGAGAGAGAACGATACAGAGAGAGAGAGAAAGAGAGAGAGAGAGACCGACAGACACAGAAAGAGAGCAACAGAGAGAGAGAGACCGACACAGAGAGATAGAGACTGCACAGAGAGAGACCGACACAGAGAGAGAGAGAAAGAGAGAGAGAGACCGACACAGAGATAAACCAACACAGAGAGAGAGACCGTCACAGAGAGAAAGAGAGAGAAAGACCGACAGAGAGAGAGAGAAAGAGAGACTGACACAGAAATAAAGACCGACACAGAAATAGAGAGAGAGAGAAAGACCGACACAGAAAGAGAGAGAGAGAGAAAGACCGACACAGAGAGAGACCAACACAGAGAGATATAGACCAACAGAGAGAGAGAGAGAGAGAGACCGACACAGAGAGAGAGAGACCAACACAGAAAGAGAGACTGACACACAGAGAGAGACCGACAGAGAGAGAGAGAAGGACACAGAGAGAGATGACACAGAGAGACAGAATGATACAGAGAGAAAGACCGACAAAGAGAGAGAGACCGACACAGAGAGAGAACGAAACAGAGAGAAAGAGTAAGAGAGAACGACAGAGAGAGAGAGAGAAAGAGAGAGAGAGAGAGAACGACAAAGAGAGAAAGAGAGAGAGAGAGAACGACACAGAGAGAGAGACCGACACAGAAAGAGAGAGAGAAAGACCGACACAGAGAGAGACCGTCACAGAGAGAGAGAGACCGACACAGAGAGAGAGACAGACAGAGAGAGACCTACACAGAGAGAGAGAGACCGACACAGAGAGAGATCAACACAGAGAGAAAGAGAGAAAGAGAGAGACCCTGACAGTCTCAGAGACAAAGAGAGAGAAAGACCGACACAGAGAGAGAGACCGACAGAGAGAGAGAGAAAGACCGACACAGAGAGAGACCAACACAGAGAGATAGAGACCGACAGAGAGAGAGAAAGAGACCGGCACAGAAAGAGAGATCGACATAGAGTGAGAGAATGAGAGAAAGAGAGAGAACAACACAGAAAGAGAGAGAGAAAGACCGACGCAGAAAGGGAGAGACCGGCACAGAGAGAAAGACCGACAGGGAGAGGCCGACACAGAGAGAGAGAGACCGACACAGAGAGAGAGAGAAAGACCGACACAGAGAGAGACCGAGAGAGAGAGATCGACACAGAGAGAGACTGACATAGAGAGAGAGAGAGTGACAGAGAGTGATACCAACAGAGAGAGAAAGACCGACACAGAGAGAGACCAACACAGAGAGATATAGACCAACAGAGAGAGAGAGAGAGAGAGAGAGACCGACACAGAGAGAGAGAGACCAACACAGAAAGAGAGACTGACACACAGATAGAGACCGACAGAGAGAGAGAGAAGGACACAGAGAGAGATGACACAGAGAGACAGAATGATACAGAGAGAAAGACCGACAAAGAGAGAGAGACCGACACAGAGAGAGAACGAAACAGAGTGAAAGAGTAAGAGAGAACGACAGAGAGAGAGAGAGAAAGAGAGAGAGAGAGAGAACGACAAAGAGAGAAAGAGAGAGAGAGAGAACGACACAGAGAGAGAGACCGACACAGAAAGAGAGAGAGAAAGACCGACACAGAGAGAGACCGTCACAGAGAGAGAGAGACCGACACAGAGAGAGAGACAGACAGAGAGAGACCTACACAGAGAAAGAGAGATCGACACAGAGAGAGATCGACACAGAGAGAAAGAGAGAAAGAATACAGAGAGAGCGAGAGAAAGAGAGAGAGAGAGACCCTGACAGTCTCAGAGACAAAGAGAGAGAAAGACCGACACAGAGAGAGAGACCGACAGAGAGAGAGAGAAAGACCGACACAGAGAGAGAGACCGACACAGAGAGAGAGAGAGAGAGAAAGAACGACACAGAGAGAGACCAACACAGAGAGATAGAGACCGACAGAGAGAGAGAAAGAGACCGGCACAGAAAGAGAGATCAACATAGAGTGAGAGAATGAGAGAAAGAGAGAGAACAACACAGAAAGAGAGAGAGAAAGACCGACGCAGAAAGAGAGAGACCGGCACAGAGAGAAAGACCGACAGGGAGAGGCCGACACAGAGAGAGAGAGACCGACACAGAGAGAGAGAGAAAGACCGACACAGAGAGAGACCGAGAGAGAGAGATCGACACAGAGAGAGACTGACATAGAGAGAGAGAGAGTGACAGAGAGTGATACCAACAGAGAGAGAAAGACCGACACAGAGAGAGAACGACACAGAGAGAGGACAACAAAGAGAGAGAGACCGACACAGAAAGAGAGAGAGAGACCAACACAGAAAGAGAGAGACTGACACAGAGAGAGAGACACCGTCAGAGAGAGAGAGAGACCGACACAGAGAGATAGAGAGACCAACACAGAGAAAGACCGACACAGAGAGATAGAGAGGAAGAGAGAGATAGAGAGGAAGAGAGAGAAACCGACACAGAGAGAGAGAGAGAGAGAGAAACACACCGACACAAAGAGAGAGACCGACATAGATAGAGAGAGAGACCAACACAGAGAGAGAGAGAGACAGACATACAGACAGACAGTCAGACATAGAAAGACAGGCAGAGAGATAGAAAGGCAGAGAGAGAGACATACAGACAGACAAGTAGAGAGAGAGACAGACAGTCTGACAGAGAGAGAGAGAGAGAGACAGTCAGACAGAGAGAGAGACAGTCATACAGAGAGAGAGACCAACACAGAGAGACTGACAGAGAAAGAGAGACCGACAAAGAGAGAGAGAGCGACACACAGAGAGAGAGACTGACACAGAGAGATAGAACGACACAGAGAGAAAGAGAGAAAGAGAACGATACAGACAGAGAGAGACAGACCGACAAAGAGAGAAACCGACACAGAAAGAGAGAGAGAGAGAAAGACCGACACAAAGAGAGACCGACACAGAGAGATAGAGACCAACAGAGAGAGAGAGAGACCGACACAGAGAGAGACCAACACAGAGGGAAAGAGAGACCGACACAGAGAGAAAGAGAGACCGACACATAGAGAGACCGACACAGAGAGAGAACGACACAGAGAGAGAACGACAAAGAGAGAGAGACCGACACAGAAAGAGAGAGAGAGACCGACACAGAAAGAGAGAGACCGACACAGAGAGAGACACCGTCAGAGAGAGAGAGAGACCGACACAGAGAGATAGAGAGACCAACACAGAGAAAGACCGACACAGAGAGATAGAGAGAAAGAGAGAGAAACCGACACAGAGAGAGAGAAACACACCGACACAAAGAGAGAGACAGACAGACAGACAGACAGACAGACATAGAAAGACAGGCAGAGAGAGAGAAAGGCAAAGAGAGAGACATACAGACAGACAGGTTGAGAGAGAGACAGACAGTCTGACAGAGAGAGAGAGAGAGAGACAGACAGACAGACATAGAAAGACAGGCAGAGAGAGAGAAAGGCAGAGAGAGAGACATACAGACAGACAGGTAGAGAGAGAGACAGACAGTCTGACAGAGAGAGAGAGAGAGAGAGAGACAGTCAGACAGAGAGAGAGACAGTCATACAGAAAGAGAGACCGACACAGAGAGACTGACAGAGAAAGAGAGACCGACAAAGAGAGAGAGAGCGACACACAGAGAGAAAGAGAGACTGACACAGAGAGAGAGAACGACACAGAGAGAAAGAGAGAAAGAGAACGATACAGACAGAGAGAGAGAGACAGACCGACAAAGAGAGAGACCGACACAGAAAGAGAGATAGAGAGAAAGAACGACAGAGAGAGACAGACATAGAGAGAGAGAGAGACCGACACAGAGAGAGAGCGACAGAGAGAGAGAGACCGACACAGAGAGATAGAGACCGCACAGAGAGAGACCGACACAGAGATAGAGAAAGAACGATATAGAGAGAGAGAAAGAGAGAGAACGACACAGAGAGAGACCAACACAGAGAGAGAGACCGTCACAGAGAGAAAGAGAGAGAAAGACCGACATAGAGAGAGAGAAAGAGAGATTGACACAGAGAAATAAAGACCGACACAGAAAGAGAGAGAGAGAGAAAGACCGACACAGAGAGAGACCAACACAGAGAGATAGAGACCAACAGAGAGAGAGAGAGACCGACACAGAGAGAGACCAACACAGAGGGAAAGAGAGACCGACACAGAGAGAAAGAGAGACCGACACATAGAGAGACCGACACAGAGAGAGAACGACACAGAGAGAGAACGACAAAGAGAGAGAGACCGACACAGAAAGAGAGAGAGAGACCGACACAGAAAGAGAGAGACCGACACAGAGAGAGACACCGTCAGAGAGAGAGAGAGACCGACACAGAGAGATAGAGAGACCAGCACAGAGAAAGACCGACACAGAGAGATAGAGAGAAAGAGAGAGAAACTGACACAGAGAGAGAGAGAGAGAAACACACCGACACAAAGAGAGAGACCGACATAGATAGAGAGAGAGACCAACACAGAGAGACAGACAGACAGACAGACATAGAAAGACAGGCAGAGAGAGAGAAATGCAGACAGACAGGTTGAGAGAGAGACAGACAGTCTGACAGAGAGAGAGAGAGAGAGAGAGAGAGACAGTCAGACAGAGAGAGAGACAGTCACACAGAGAGAGAGACCTACACAGAGAGACTGACAGAGAAAGAGAGACCGACAAAAAGAGAGAGAGCGACAGACAGAGAGAGAGACTGACACAGAGAGAGAGAACGACAAAGAGAGAAAGAGAGAGAGAGAACAATACAGAGAGAGAGAGACTGACAAAAAGAGAGAGAGCGACAGACAGAGAGAGAGACTGACACAGAGAGAGAGAACGACACAGAGAGAAAGAGAGAGAGAGAACGATACAGAGAGAGAGAGAAAGAGAGAGAGAGAGACCGACAGACACAGAAAGAGAGCAACAGAGAGAGAGAGACCGACACAGAGAGATAGAGACTGCACAGAGAGAGACCGACACAGAGAGAGAGAGAAAGAGAGAGAGAGACCGACACAGAGATAAACCAACACAGAGAGAGAGACCGTCACAGAGAGAAAGAGAGAGAAAGACCGACAGAGAGAGAGAGAAAGAGAGACTGACACAGAGAAATAGAGACCGACACAGAAATAGAGAGAGAGAGAAAGACCGACACAGAAAGAGAGAGAGAGAGAAAGACCGACACAGAGAGAGACCAACACAGAGAGATATAGACCAACAGAGAGAGAGAGAGAGAGAGAGAGACCGACACAGAGAGAGAGAGACCAACACAGAAAGAGAGACTGACACACAGATAGAGACCGACAGAGAGAGAGAGAAGGACACAGAGAGAGATGACACAGAGAGACAGAATGATACAGAGAGAAAGACCGACAAAGAGAGAGAGACCGACACAGAGAGAGAACGAAACAGAGAGAAAGAGTAAGAGAGAACGACAGAGAGAGAGAGAGAAAGAGAGAGAGAGAGAGAACGACAAAGAGAGAAAGAGAGAGAGAGAGAACGACACAGAGAGAGAGACCGACACAGAAAGAGAGAGAGAAAGACCGACAAAGAGAGAGACCGTCACAGAGAGAGAGAGACCGACACAGAGAGAGAGACAGACAGAGAGAGACCTACACAGAGAAAGAGAGATCGACACAGAGAGAGATCGACACAGAGAGAAAGAGAGAAAGAATACAGAGAGAGCGAGAGAAAGAGAGAGAGAGAGACCCTGACAGTCTCAGAGACAAAGAGAGAGAAAGACCGACACAGAGAGAGAGACCGACAGAGAGAGAGAGAAAGACCGACACAGAGAGAGAGACCGACACAGAGAGAGAGAGAGAGAGAAAGAACGACACAGAGAGAGACCAACACAGAGAGATAGAGACCGACAGAGAGAGAGAAAGAGACCGGCACAGAAAGAGAGATCAACATAGAGTGAGAGAATGAGAGAAAGAGAGAGAACAACACAGAAAGAGAGAGAGAAAGACCGACGCAGAAAGAGAGAGACCGGCACAGAGAGAAAGACCGACAGGGAGAGGCCGACACAGAGAGAGAGAGACCGACACAGAGAGAGAGAGAAAGACCGACACAGAGAGAGACCGAGAGAGAGAGATCGACACAGAGAGAGACTGACATAGAGAGAGAGAGAGTGACAGAGAGTGATACCAACAGAGAGAGAAAGACCGACACAGAGAGAGAACGACACAGAGAGAGGACAACAAAGAGAGAGAGACCGACACAGAAAGAGAGAGAGAGACCAACACAGAAAGAGAGAGACTGACACAGAGAGAGAGACACCGTCAGAGAGAGAGAGAGACCGACACAGAGAGATAGAGAGACCAACACAGAGAAAGACCGACACAGAGAGATAGAGAGGAAGAGAGAGATAGAGAGGAAGAGAGAGAAACCGACACAGAGAGAGAGAGAGAGAGAGAGAGAAACACACCGACACAAAGAGAGAGACCGACATAGATAGAGAGAGAGACCAACACAGAGAGAGAGAGAGACAGACATACAGACAGACAGTCAGACATAGAAAGACAGGCAGAGAGATAGAAAGGCAGAGAGAGAGACATACAGACAGACAAGTAGAGAGAGAGACAGACAGTCTGACAGAGAGAGAGAGAGAGAGACAGTCAGACAGAGAGAGAGACAGTCATACAGAGAGAGAGACCAACACAGAGAGACTGACAGAGAAAGAGAGACCGACAAAGAGAGAGAGAGCGACACACAGAGAGAGAGACTGACACAGAGAGATAGAACGACACAGAGAGAAAGAGAGAAAGAGAACGATACAGACAGAGAGAGACAGACCGACAAAGAGAGAAACCGACACAGAAAGAGAGAGAGAGAGAAAGACCGACACAAAGAGAGACCGACACAGAGAGATAGAGACCAACAGAGAGAGAGAGAGACCGACACAGAGAGAGACCAACACAGAGGGAAAGAGAGACCGACACAGAGAGAAAGAGAGACCGACACATAGAGAGACCGACACAGAGAGAGAACGACACAGAGAGAGAACGACAAAGAGAGAGAGACCGACACAGAAAGAGAGAGAGAGACCGACACAGAAAGAGAGAGACCGACACAGAGAGAGACACCGTCAGAGAGAGAGAGAGACCGACACAGAGAGATAGAGAGACCAACACAGAGAAAGACCGACACAGAGAGATAGAGAGAAAGAGAGAGAAACCGACACAGAGAGAGAGAAACACACCGACACAAAGAGAGAGACAGACAGACAGACAGACAGACAGACATAGAAAGACAGGCAGAGAGAGAGAAAGGCAGAGAGAGAGACATACAGACAGACAGGTTGAGAGAGAGACAGACAGTCTGACAGAGAGAGAGAGAGAGAGACAGACAGACAGACATAGAAAGACAGGCAGAGAGAGAGAAAGGCAGAGAGAGAGACATACAGACAGACAGGTAGAGAGAGAGACAGACAGTCTGACAGAGAGAGAGAGAGAGAGAGACAGTCAGACAGAGAGAGAGACAGTCATACAGAAAGAGAGACCGACACAGAGAGACTGACAGAGAAAGAGAGACCGACAAAGAGAGAGAGAGCGACACACAGAGAGAAAGAGAGACTGACACAGAGAGAGAGAACGACACAGAGAGAAAGAGAGAAAGAGAACGATACAGACAGAGAGAGAGAGACAGACCGACAAAGAGAGAGACCGACACAGAAAGAGAGATAGAGAGAAAGAACGACAGAGAGAGACAGACATAGAGAGAGAGAGACCGACACAGAGAGAGAGCGACAGAGAGAGAGAGACCGACACAGAGAGATAGAGACCGCACAGAGAGAGACCGACACAGAGATAGAGAAAGAACGATATAGAGAGAGAGAAAGAGAGAGAACGACACAGAGAGAGACCAACACAGAGAGAGAGACCGTCACAGAGAGAAAGAGAGAGAAAGACCGACATAGAGAGAGAGAAAGAGAGATTGACACAGAGAAATAAAGACCGACACAGAAAGAGAGAGAGAGAGAAAGACCGACACAGAGAGAGACCAACACAGAGAGATAGAGACCAACAGAGAGAGAGAGAGACCGACACAGAGAGAGACCAACACAGAGGGAAAGAGAGACCGACACAGAGAGAAAGAGAGACCGACACATAGAGAGACCGACACAGAGAGAGAACGACACAGAGAGAGAACGACAAAGAGAGAGAGACCGACACAGAAAGAGAGAGAGAGACCGACACAGAAAGAGAGAGACCGACACAGAGAGAGACACCGTCAGAGAGAGAGAGAGACCGACACAGAGAGATAGAGAGACCAGCACAGAGAAAGACCGACACAGAGAGATAGAGAGAAAGAGAGAGAAACTGACACAGAGAGAGAGAGAGAGAAACACACCGACACAAAGAGAGAGACCGACATAGATAGAGAGAGAGACCAACACAGAGAGACAGACAGACAGACAGACATAGAAAGACAGGCAGAGAGAGAGAAATGCAGACAGACAGGTTGAGAGAGAGACAGACAGTCTGACAGAGAGAGAGAGAGAGAGAGAGAGAGACAGTCAGACAGAGAGAGAGACAGTCACACAGAGAGAGAGACCTACACAGAGAGACTGACAGAGAAAGAGAGACCGACAAAAAGAGAGAGAGCGACAGACAGAGAGAGAGACTGACACAGAGAGAGAGAACGACAAAGAGAGAAAGAGAGAGAGAGAACAATACAGAGAGAGAGAGACTGACAAAAAGAGAGAGAGCGACAGACAGAGAGAGAGACTGACACAGAGAGAGAGAACGACACAGAGAGAAAGAGAGAGAGAGAACGATACAGAGAGAGAGAGAAAGAGAGAGAGAGAGACCGACAGACACAGAAAGAGAGCAACAGAGAGAGAGAGACCGACACAGAGAGATAGAGACTGCACAGAGAGAGACCGACACAGAGAGAGAGAGAAAGAGAGAGAGAGACCGACACAGAGATAAACCAACACAGAGAGAGAGACCGTCACAGAGAGAAAGAGAGAGAAAGACCGACAGAGAGAGAGAGAAAGAGAGACTGACACAGAGAAATAGAGACCGACACAGAAATAGAGAGAGAGAGAAAGACCGACACAGAAAGAGAGAGAGAGAGAAAGACCGACACAGAGAGAGACCAACACAGAGAGATATAGACCAACAGAGAGAGAGAGAGAGAGAGAGAGACCGACACAGAGAGAGAGAGACCAACACAGAAAGAGAGACTGACACACAGATAGAGACCGACAGAGAGAGAGAGAAGGACACAGAGAGAGATGACACAGAGAGACAGAATGATACAGAGAGAAAGACCGACAAAGAGAGAGAGACCGACACAGAGAGAGAACGAAACAGAGAGAAAGAGTAAGAGAGAACGACAGAGAGAGAGAGAGAAAGAGAGAGAGAGAGAGAACGACAAAGAGAGAAAGAGAGAGAGAGAGAACGACACAGAGAGAGAGACCGACACAGAAAGAGAGAGAGAAAGACCGACAAAGAGAGAGACCGTCACAGAGAGAGAGAGACCGACACAGAGAGAGAGACAGACAGAGAGAGACCTACACAGAGAAAGAGAGATCGACACAGAGAGAGATCGACACAGAGAGAAAGAGAGAAAGAATACAGAGAGAGCGAGAGAAAGAGAGAGAGAGAGACCCTGACAGTCTCAGAGACAAAGAGAGAGAAAGACCGACACAGAGAGAGAGACCGACAGAGAGAGAGAGAAAGACCGACACAGAGAGAGAGACCGACACAGAGAGAGAGAGAGAGAGAAAGAACGACACAGAGAGAGACCAACACAGAGAGATAGAGACCGACAGAGAGAGAGAAAGAGACCGGCACAGAAAGAGAGATCAACATAGAGTGAGAGAATGAGAGAAAGAGAGAGAACAACACAGAAAGAGAGAGAGAAAGACCGACGCAGAAAGAGAGAGACCGGCACAGAGAGAAAGACCGACAGGGAGAGGCCGACACAGAGAGAGAGAGACCGACACAGAGAGAGAGAGAAAGACCGACACAGAGAGAGACCGAGAGAGAGAGATCGACACAGAGAGAGACTGACATAGAGAGAGAGAGAGTGACAGAGAGTGATACCAACAGAGAGAGAAAGACCGACACAGAGAGAGAACGACACAGAGAGAGGACAACAAAGAGAGAGAGACCGACACAGAAAGAGAGAGAGAGACCAACACAGAAAGAGAGAGACTGACACAGAGAGAGAGACACCGTCAGAGAGAGAGAGAGACCGACACAGAGAGATAGAGAGACCAACACAGAGAAAGACCGACACAGAGAGATAGAGAGGAAGAGAGAGATAGAGAGGAAGAGAGAGAAACCGACACAGAGAGAGAGAGAGAGAGAGAAACACACCGACACAAAGAGAGAGACCGACATAGATAGAGAGAGAGACCAACACAGAGAGAGAGAGAGACAGACATACAGACAGACAGTCAGACATAGAAAGACAGGCAGAGAGATAGAAAGGCAGAGAGAGAGACATACAGACAGACAAGTAGAGAGAGAGACAGACAGTCTGACAGAGAGAGAGAGAGAGAGACAGTCAGACAGAGAGAGAGACAGTCATACAGAGAGAGAGACCAACACAGAGAGACTGACAGAGAAAGAGAGACCGACAAAGAGAGAGAGAGCGACACACAGAGAGAGAGACTGACACAGAGAGATAGAACGACACAGAGAGAAAGAGAGAAAGAGAACGATACAGACAGAGAGAGACAGACCGACAAAGAGAGAAACCGACACAGAAAGAGAGAGAGAGAGAAAGACCGACACAAAGAGAGACCGACACAGAGAGATAGAGACCAACAGAGAGAGAGAGAGACCGACACAGAGAGAGACCAACACAGAGGGAAAGAGAGACCGACACAGAGAGAAAGAGAGACCGACACATAGAGAGACCGACACAGAGAGAGAACGACACAGAGAGAGAACGACAAAGAGAGAGAGACCGACACAGAAAGAGAGAGAGAGACCGACACAGAAAGAGAGAGACCGACACAGAGAGAGACACCGTCAGAGAGAGAGAGAGACCGACACAGAGAGATAGAGAGACCAACACAGAGAAAGACCGACACAGAGAGATAGAGAGAAAGAGAGAGAAACCGACACAGAGAGAGAGAAACACACCGACACAAAGAGAGAGACAGACAGACAGACAGACAGACAGACATAGAAAGACAGGCAGAGAGAGAGAAAGGCAGAGAGAGAGACATACAGACAGACAGGTTGAGAGAGAGACAGACAGTCTGACAGAGAGAGAGAGAGAGAGACAGACAGACAGACATAGAAAGACAGGCAGAGAGAGAGAAAGGCAGAGAGAGAGACATACAGACAGACAGGTAGAGAGAGAGACAGACAGTCTGACAGAGAGAGAGAGAGAGAGAGACAGTCAGACAGAGAGAGAGACAGTCATACAGAAAGAGAGACCGACACAGAGAGACTGACAGAGAAAGAGAGACCGACAAAGAGAGAGAGAGCGACACACAGAGAGAAAGAGAGACTGACACAGAGAGAGAGAACGACACAGAGAGAAAGAGAGAAAGAGAACGATACAGACAGAGAGAGAGAGACAGACCGACAAAGAGAGAGACCGACACAGAAAGAGAGATAGAGAGAAAGAACGACAGAGAGAGACAGACATAGAGAGAGAGAGAGACCGACACAGAGAGAGAGCGACAGAGAGAGAGAGACCGACACAGAGAGATAGAGACCGCACAGAGAGAGACCGACACAGAGATAGAGAAAGAACGATATAGAGAGAGAGAAAGAGAGAGAACGACACAGAGAGAGACCAACACAGAGAGAGAGACCGTCACAGAGAGAAAGAGAGAGAAAGACCGACATAGAGAGAGAGAAAGAGAGATTGACACAGAGAAATAAAGACCGACACAGAAAGAGAGAGAGAGAGAAAGACCGACACAGAGAGAGACCAACACAGAGAGATAGAGACCAACAGAGAGAGAGAGAGACCGACACAGAGAGAGACCAACACAGAGGGAAAGAGAGACCGACACAGAGAGAAAGAGAGACCGACACATAGAGAGACCGACACAGAGAGAGAACGACACAGAGAGAGAACGACAAAGAGAGAGAGACCGACACAGAAAGAGAGAGAGAGACCGACACAGAAAGAGAGAGACCGACACAGAGAGAGACACCGTCAGAGAGAGAGAGAGACCGACACAGAGAGATAGAGAGACCAGCACAGAGAAAGACCGACACAGAGAGATAGAGAGAAAGAGAGAGAAACTGACACAGAGAGAGAGAGAGAGAAACACACCGACACAAAGAGAGAGACCGACATAGATAGAGAGAGAGACCAACACAGAGAGACAGACAGACAGACAGACATAGAAAGACAGGCAGAGAGAGAGAAATGCAGACAGACAGGTTGAGAGAGAGACAGACAGTCTGACAGAGAGAGAGAGAGAGACAGTCAGACAGAGAGAGAGACCGACACAGAGAGACTGACAGAGAAAGAGAGACCGACACAGAGAGAAAGAGAGAGAGAGAACGATACACAGAGAGAGAGAGACCGACAGACACAGAAAGAGAGCAACAGAGAGAGAGAGACCGACACAGAGAGATAGAGACCGACCCAGAGAGAAACCAACACAGAGAGAGAGACCGTCACAGAGAGAAAGAGAGAGAAAGACCGACATAGAGAGAGAGAAAGATCGACATAGAGAGAGAGAAAAAGAGACTGACACAGAGAAATAAAGACCGACACAGAAAGAGAGAGAGAGAGAAAGACCGACACAGAAAGAGAGAGAGAGAGAGAGAAAGACCGACACAGAGAGAGACCAACACAGAGAGATATAGACCAACAGAGAGAGAGAGAGAGACACCGACACAGAAAGAGAGACTGACACACAGAGAGAGACCGAAACAGAGAGAACGACACAGAGAGAGAGACCGACACAGAAAGAGAGAGAGAAAGACCGACACAGAGAGAGAGAGACCAGCACAGAGAGAAAGACCGACAGAGAGAGGCCGACACAGAGAGAGAGAGACCGACACAGAGAGAGACCGACAGAGTGTCAGGATCGCCGCTGTGACATCCCGACTGCCAGACGTGCTCACCCCAGACACTCCCAACAGGGGATTTGAACTGTGGTTCTTCTGGACTGTATCCTGCTATGTTGCCTCTGAGCTATTTCAGAACTTTGGATAACTCCTGTTTATGTTTGTATTGCCTGCAACACTAGGGGGCTGGACTTCACCAAAGGCTCAGACCTGTCAGTAATTCTCCAGCTGAATCTCATACCTAATTAACAAGGTATAAGACACTGCCCTTCCCTAAGGGCAGGGTCAGTTCAATGACTCTGGATTCCTTGTTTGATTCCTGTTATTTTAACTTCCAGTATTCCTGATCATTTTCGGGTTTTGACCTTGGATTTGTTACCTGTTTATTCTGAATTCTGGCTTCCTCTGACCTCTGGCTTACCCACGAATATTTTCTTACTCTTGTCCTTGTCTGTAACTTTACCTGGATATCCTGACCAGCCCCCGTGCACAAACTCACAGGCCACGTGGCTTTTTATCTGGTCACCCTGGTCTGTGTTTGTTTGAAAGGGTGAGCATACATCTCTGCCTAAAGGACTCCCAACAAAGGTAAGCCCTGACACAGAGAGAGAAAGAGAGAAAAATACCGACAGAGAGAGATGCTGACACAGAGAGAGAGAGATGCTGACACAGAGAGAGAGAGATACTGACACAGAGAGAGAGAGATACTGACACAGAGAGAGAGAGATACTGACACAGAGAGAGAGAGATACTGACACAGAGAGAGAGAGATACTTTACACAGAGAGAGAGAGATACTTTACACAGAGAGAGAGAGATACTGACACAGAGAGAGAGAGATACTGACACAGAGAGAGAGAGAGAGACCGACACAGAGAGAGAGAGAGACCGACACAGAGAGAGAGAGAGATACTGACACAGAGAGATACTGACACAGAGAGAGACCGACACAGAGAGAGAGACCGACACAGAGAGAGAGAGAGACCGACACAGAGAGAGACCGACACAGAGAGAGACCGACACAGAGAGAGACCGACACAGAGAGAGACCGACACAGAGAGAGAGACAGACACAGAGAGAGAGACCGACAGAGAGAGAGAGAGAGACCGACACAGAGAGAGAGAGAGACCGACACAGAGAGACAGAGAGAGAGACCGACACAGAAAGAGAGACCGACACAGAAAGAGAGACCGACACAGAAAGAGAGACCGACACAGAAAGAGAGACCGACACAGAAAGAGAGACCGACACAGAGAGAGAGACCAACACAGAGAGAAAGAGAGAGAGAGAGATACCGACACACAGAGAGAGAGAGAGAGAGAGACCAACACAGAGAGAGAGACTGATGACTGTGCCCTTCCCCACTTGGTCCTGGAGAGGCCTACTTGCCAGCCTCCTCTCCTGTGACTATTTCCCTGGGGTGTATGGCCCTTTAAGAATGCTATTTGTGCCTATGGACTTGTATTGGGCTGTGTATATCCCTTTAAGAACATATTTGGGGCATGGTGAAAATGCCCCAAAAAGCTAACTTTTGAACTACTGGGTGGAATTGTCTGATTTTTAGTTATGTTCATATTTAAAGTATGCTGATTCTGAAAATGTATGTTTTATGTGAATGTGATGCATATTTTGAAAGTTATTAATATTGTGTAAAACCTGTATAATTTAGCTTGGAGATAATTGAGCTGATACAAAGGTTAACTCAATTATCTCCCAAGCAGAGGGGAGCAATGTACTGTAATTACTAGGATCCAAGTCTTTGTCCTATTCACTGTGCTTTCCCCAAGTTAAGATTGGATCCTATCCTTTAATCCCTGTCATTTTGTCACCTTTCCCATTGTCTTTATGTATGTCATTTAGTTTCCTTTATGTATCTGAACTGGGCACCTTTGTATCATGAAAGGTGTGAGGCAGGATTTCCCTTTGTATGTCCTTAGGTTAAACTTTAATCCTGTTATAGTACCTTTGTCTAATCTGGTTTGTCAGGATGTTCAACTGTATATATTCTCTGTTTCTGAATCAATAAACAGTTCTGGTCAGTTCTACTTCACCCTTCAAACGTAGCCTTGTCTCGTTCTTGAAATGGAACCTGCCCAGCATAATCACTAGCTCTTTTAAGAGCTTGTGCTTCACCACACTGTTCTGGAGGACAGAAGCTGATCCAGGGTGGACAAAAGACGGCGAGATTCCAGTTAAGCTACGGCGGTTGTGGAGTTTACGGTGGTTGAGGTGTCCGGTGCGGTGCTTGTGGTCCTCGGCGCAAGCTAAGCAGCGTCCATCAACAGAAGGTACTCGGTCGGAGTACGGGGAGTTCCTTTACAGCTGGCATTCAGGGCCAGTGTTCGCGGGTGGATAGGGCCATACTTCCTCTTTCTCTCCAGTGTTTGGGAGATGGACAGCTGAACGCTTCCATGGGACAGTGTGGAGGTGCTTGGGGACGGTGGCGGACGTTTGTGGCGTTGCTGCCACTTCCTCTATTTGCTCAGTGGCAGGTGCCACTGTGACTCCAGAGCTGGAGGAAGAGGCCAAGACAGCAGAAGAAGAGGAAGCAGGAGGAGCCTGAGACCTTTCTTGGGTTTTGAGATGCTTACTCCACTGCAGCTCGTGCTTTGCATGTAGATGCCTGGTCATGCAGGTTGCGCTCAGGTTTAGCACATTTATGCCTCGCTTCAGGTTCTGATTGCACAGCTTGCAAACCACTCGTGTCTTGTCGTCAGCACATTGTTTAAAGAACTGCCATGCCAGGGAACTCCTTGGAGCTGGCTTTGGTGTGCTCGGCCCCTGGGTGCAGTGGGCAGTAGCAGGCGTACTGTCTAGGGGACGACTGCTACGTTTTGCACCCTGCTCCCTCTTATGCTTCGCTGGTGCCTCATTGTGACCACCGCCTCTTCCTCCAAACTGGACACGTCACTCCCATTACCTTGATTCCATGTGGGGTCTAAGACCTCATCATCCTCCACATCATCTTCCACCCACTCCTCAACCCTTCCCTCCTTGCCGGTTTGCACACTGCCGAAAGCCACAGCAGTTGGCACCTGTGTTTCGTCATCATCAGAGACATGCTGCGGTGGTCCTCGCATGTCCACATCCTGACACAAGTGGTTGTGCATCAGTGCACTCAATCTCTTCCACTTCTGGGGCAAGGCTAGGTTTGATGACCCCGCCACTAGAGTCATAAAAAAGCAAAAGAGACTGCTGCATGACTTGTGGTTTGGACTGCTTGGCTGATTTGCAAAGGGGTGAGGTGAAAGACAGATGGCCATGGGCTGCAGGTGTCAACTCTGAGCTTTCAGCAGGGGACCAGATGGGAGACAATGTGAAGGAACTGGATGCACTGTCAGCCACCCAATCTACTATCGCCTGTACTTGTTCTGGCCTCACCTTTTTAAGAGCGGCATTCGGGCCTACCAAATAACGCTGAAGGTTCTGTCGCGTACTAGCCACTGAGGAAGGTGTTTCACCTGTGCGTGTAGTTGGCACAGATTGACCACATACCTTACTTGCAACAGGAGCTCCACCAACACCAGCAGAACCACGACCAGGGCCACGTCCCTTATTTGACGCTCTCCTCATTCTTTGCGGTTACCCACCAAAGTAACAGATGGTTTATGTCAGGCGACAATGTAAACGCCAATAGTCAACTATTTTTATTTGTTTTTTTGTTTATTGGACTGCAAGAAATGCACCGCAAAATGTAAATGTACTATTTAGCACCCAAAACAATTAGAATTTTTCAAAGTACGCTGTAAGCACAGTATTGGACTGTTCTATTTGACTCTCAGCTATGAAGTGCAGGACGCAAATGTAATATTTAACACCAACAAATTGCAGTATTTAAAAATGCCTAGATGTTGCCCACTGAGCTAACAGAACAGGATTAAAGTCATGTGCATGGCACACATGCAGTTGCAAGTGCACTGCATTCTCTGTGGCACTGGGCTCAGGGCAGGGTACAAATATTTAATATAGCACCCACTAAAATAATCACTGTAATTTGAATAATCGCTGTAGTTTACAGATTCAACACCAGAATTTTTTTTTAATCTGTCACTCACAGCTGCAGCATCCTCTCCCTACACTAAGAAGAGCTCATGTGATATGCGTGTACATGACTTCAGCTTATATATAGAGGCTGGGTCACATGCTGCACTGGCCAATCACAGCCATGCCATTAGTAGGCATGGCTGTGATGGCTTCTAAGGGCAAATGCTTGTTGTTTGGCTGCCCTGCAGTCTTTCAAAATGCACCATTAAATCGCCAAACTCCAACACGAACATACAGTGGAATGTCCGTGTTTGGGTCCGGGGTAAAAAAAAACGTAATGTTTGGTACGAACCCGAACAGTGCAGTTCGGGTTCGCTCAACACTATGTAGGATAGATATACATAGAGATCTCCTCCCTGAATAATTAATTGTATTCTGTCTGTGCATATATCCATCCTACATGCTGCCGGGCTGCACTTTGCATGCTCTTTTCTGCAGCATGTGGAACAAATATGTGTCCCTGGATACATGGCCAATGTTGGCAACTATGGCCCAGCTATGAGAGGGGCCTGTACAGAGACCATATCATGTGTAAAGCAAAAGCATCGCTTTGATCTATAGAAACGTGGGAATCATGTGTGTGCTACTAGCTGCACTCTAAAGCAGAATCCAGACACAGCAAATGGCTGACAGGCCCTGGAGATGGCCTTTTTGGCCCTGTGTAACTGAAAAGTGTTAAGCACTATCCCATCCCCTTCCCCTGTCACAGGGCATTCTAACTAGGGTTGCTACCCAGCCGGTATTTTACCGGCAGGCCGGTAAAAAAATGGCTTGCTGACAATGTTATGCTGGCAAAGTATATGGAGGCAATAGCAATGCCGGTATTTTTGTGCTTAAAAGGTGGCAACCCTAATTCTAACTGCACCTTCTGAAGATTTGATATTGCTTTAATATTATTGATAAAGGGCCCAAACACTTTTTTAGTATTTTGTAGTAATCCTGATTTTTTTTTTTTTTACTCACCTTACTACCTAACAATGTAGCTACTGTGCACCTGGTCATTTGGTCACAACACTCTATTTAGCTAAAAGACTCTTTACACAGTAATGTTTACACAAATGTAATCTAAAGTCACCTATCACATAGCACTCTCAATGCTTTATATGATGTCAAACTGCTGCAATGTCACTATTCTTTGAAACTGTATGTCCTTAACATAGTAACGTAGTAACATAGTAATTTAGGTTGAAAAAAGACACAAGTCCATCAAGTTCAACCCTTCTACCTATCATTACAGCTTTTGATCCAAAAGAAGGCAAAAACCCCTAAGGAAGCTATTTCGAATTTTGCCTCCTGGGGGAAAAAATTCCTTCTTGACTCCAAGAGGCAATCAGATTTCTCCTTGGATCAATAAGCTCTTTTATTAATGCTTATTCTATTATTAATAGCCCTGTATGTTCTGCTTTCCTAAAAAAACATCCAAACCATTTTTAAATGCATCTATTGTGTTTGCTAGCACTACCTCTCTTGGCAGTGAGTTCCATAACTTTATTGTCCTAACCGTAAAGAATCCCTTCCTTTGCTGTCTATGAAATCTTTGCTCTTCCAGTCTGAGGGGGTGACCTCTTGTTCTTTGTACCTTTCTGTTAATGAAGAGGTCACTGGAGAGCTCCTTCCAGTTAAAATGTTCCAAAAACAAAAAGCCACAGTGCACCAGTTTCCTCAAAATAGAAAAGTGATATAATTATTGTTTAAGAATATTGTCTTATGCTGTGTACAAAAAAGTCACAAAAATGCACCTACTTCAAGCACTTTCTTTGTTATTTCAGTGTTGCTACAATGCCTCTATGTTGAGACATATTGAGCAACACTAAAAAAAAGTGCAGGGGAGCTACGATCACTTAACAGAGTGACCGGAGCTGCCATTAAAAAAAATATGCCCCAAATGGGACATGGAAGCAGGTTGTCTACATGTCAAAATTTCAAGTTGGAAAACCAAAAAGCTCATCTCTCAAATGTGGTCCTTTAACACCCAAACAAGCTGACAAACCAATGCATGGGTGGTACCCCTGTATTCAGGAGATGTTGTTGAACATATATTGGGGTGTTATTTGGCAGTGGCACATACCAAAATCTGTGAATTCATGTCTGAAGTACAATGTTTGTTGGGGGGGGGAGGGGGGGACACAAAAAAATACTACCACAAACTTTGACAAAAGCTGGTGGTAGAATTAGTGCATGGAAAGTGTTAAAATACCACCATTTGAAATAGCCTAGGGTGTCTAATTTTAAATATTTGGCTTCAAATATGTCCCAAATGGGACATGGGTGCAGGCTGTCTGCATGTCAAAAATTTCAAGTTGGAAAACCAAAAACTGCACCTAAATAATGTGACCTTTTAGCCCCCAAACAACCCAACAAACCTATGCATGGGTGGTATTCCCTGTACTTAGGAGAAATAGTGGAATCTATTTAGCAGTTTTTTTCATTCACTTTTGTCGATGGGAAGAGGTTTCAAATACAAGTCAGGAAATTTGTGTTTTTTGTTTTTTTTCACCATATTTTTTTTATACAATATTATAGGATATGATCAAAATGAAGGCATCCAAAGAAAGCCCTTCTTGTCCTGATAAAAACAATATATAATTTGTGTGGGTACAGCAAATGACAAAGAAAATTACAGCTAAACACAAACAGCACAGAAATGTTAAAACAGCCATTGTCCAGAATGGACAAAAATGTTTCAAAGGGTCTGTCCTTAAGGGGTTAATATGATTTTCTCTGTATAATTAAAGCAAACAATATGTCTTACCTTATACAATAAATTCAGAAAGTTATTTGCTGGTCCCACTGAAATTTAAAGTTGAAGTCTTTTATTTTAGCTGGATTATCATTTGCTTTCTCGTTGTGCAGCATTCGTGCCTTACAGGAAGCAGAAAAGGCATTTGCTTAATCTTAGACATTTTCATATTCCCTCCCCCGCAACAAAGGCAAACCTGTTTTTCAAAGTAAACACTAGGTTATTTACCTTACCAAGCAGGTTAAAATAGGAGAGAGATGCAGCTGCAGGCTTTGCAACTGAGAATTGTTATAAACTATACAGACAACATGATTGAAAACAGAATTAACTGTCATCTGTGAATGGGTACATAATTTCCAGTGCACCTAATTATCAGCATTTCAAAGAGACCTAGGAGAGGCAAAATGTTGGTGTTATTAATTAATGAAAAATGGATTTAATGCAAGGCTCTACAAAATAATTAAGTACCGTATTTGCTCGATTATAAGACGACCCTGATTATAAGACGACCCCACAAACTTTGGATATTCCATTAGGGAAAAAAACGAAAAGCCTGAATATAAGACTACCCCATAGGAAAAAAGTTCAACTTGTATATATTCACATGTAAATTGCTTTTTTAATAAAAATTTATGATATCAAAAAATGCGTTTCTTTTTTTATTTCCTTTTATGTGCCAATGCTGCCTCTCTCTTTCCCTTGCCCCCAGCTTTCTCTCTCCCTCCCCCCCTTAGTGTTGTCTCTCTCTCCCCCTCCCTTTGTCTCTCCCCTCGCTCCCCTTGTCTCTCTCTTCCCCCCCCTTGTTTCTCTCTGCCCCCTCCCCTTGTCTCTGTCTCTCCCCCCCCTCCCTCCCCTTGTCTCTGTCTCTTCTCCCTCCCCTTGTCTCTGTCTCTTCCCCCACTCCCTCCCCTTGTCTCTGTCTCTTCCCCCACTCCCTCCCCTTGTCTCTGTCTCTTCCCCCCTCCCTCTCCTTGTCTCTGTCTCTTTCCACCTCCCTCCCCTTGTTTCTCTCTGCCCCCCCCCCCTTGTTGCTCTGGTCCCCCCTCCCTCCCCATATTAAATGGCAAAATTGGGGGGCAAACTCCTGGCATATTGAGGGGCAAAATCCTGGCATATTAAAAGACATATTGGGGGGGCAAAATCCTGGCATATTGAGAGCAAAATACTGGCATATTAAATGACATATTGGAGGGGCAAAATCCTGGCATATTGAGTGTCAAAATCCTGGCATATTAAATGGCATATTGAGGGGGAAAATCATGGCGCATTAAATGGCTAAAGAATGGCATATTGAGGGGCAAAATCATGGCATATTAAATGGCATATTGGGGGGCAATATCCTGGCACATTAAATGGCTAAAGAATGGTATATTGAGGGACAAAATCATGGCATATTAAATGGCATATTGGGGGGCTAAATCCTGACATATTAAATGGCATATTGGGGGGGGGAGAGGAATCCTGGCATATTAAATGGCATATTGGGGGGGTAAAATCCTGGCATATTGAGGGGCAAAATCCTGGCATATTAAAATACATATTGTGGGCAAAATCCTGGCATATTAAATGGCATATTGGGGGGCAAAATCCTGGCATATTGAGAGCAAAATCTTGGCATATTAAATGGCAAAATGGGGGGGGGGGGGGGGACGACTCCTGGCATATTGAGAGCAAAATACTGGCATATTAAATGGCATATTGGGGGGAAAACTCCTGGCATTTTGAGGGCCAAAAGCCTGGCATATTGAGGGGCAAAAGCCTGGCACATTAAATGGCTAAAGAATGGCATATTGAGGGGCAAAATCATGGTATATTGGGGGGAAAAACACTGGCATATTAAATAGCATATTGGGGGGCAATATCATGGAACATTAAATGGCTAAAGAATGGTATCTTGAGGGGCAAAATCCTGGCACATTAAATGGCTAAAGAATGGCATATTGAGGGGCAAAATCATGGCATATTAAATGGCATATTGGGGGGAAAAACACTGGCATATTAAATGGCACATTGGGGGGCTAAATCCTGACATATTAAATGGAATATTGGAGGGGCAAAATCCTGTCATATTAAATGGCATTGTCACGGTTATTCTGAGTTTGTGGCTGTTTAGTCTTCTACCTCTAGTGGCCACTATTGTAGTGTACCCATTCTACTCCTGTTACCAGCTGCCTCGTTATCCTCAGCCCTTCCCTATTTAAACCTGCAGCTTATGGCAATCAGTGCCTTTGCATTGCTTTGGTTGCAGCCTGTGACAGTGCCTTGTTTCTAGTTCTAGCATTTATATATTGATTATTGATTTCCCGGTTCTGATTCCTGCTTGATTTTGACTCCGCTGTTTTCTGCCTGCCTCGACCATTTTGCCTGTCTAGTGACCTTGCCTTCTGATTTCCTACGTTGTACCTTGTTCCTGTTTCGTGGATGACCCTGCCTGCTGACTATCCTTCTCGTCCAGTACTCCCTGTGTATCTCTGCTTCAGTGTGCGGTTGCAGTCAGTGTACAAGTCCTGGGTGGTCATTTACCTGATGCTCAACCATAGGGTAGAATACCATTCAGGTGAATAACACTGTTCTGTTTCCAAACCTGTTGCAGTAGCTACCTGTCCTGTCTCAGTTCCAGTCTCTGTTACCTGTCCTGCCTCAGTCCCAGTCTCAGCTACCAGTCTTGTCTCAGTCCCAGTCTCTGCTACCAGTCCTGCCTTAGTTCCGGTCTGTTACCTGTCATGTCTCAGTCCCGGTCACGGCTACCAGTCCTTCCCAGTTATACATCGTGGGGTGCAGACAGACCCCACACCCTGCCCTGCAACGAGACTCCTCCCTGGTCTGTTATCCCAGGTTGTGACAGGCATATTGAGTGGCAAAATACTGGCATATTAAATGGTATATTGAGGAGCAAAATAGTGTATCTCGGGTTATGTGTGTATTGGTGTCACTGTGTGTGTGTAAGTGGTAAGGGTGTGTGTAAGTGTGTCACTGTGTAAGGGTGGGTGTGTGTGTGTGTGTGTCACTGTGTCTGTGTAAGGGTGTGTGTGTGACTACAAGGTTCTTTGTGTTTAAATGTGTGTTAGGGTGTCAATGTGTGACAAATTTAGAGCATGAGAGTTGAATATTTAGATGTATTTATTTTCCACACTATACATTATACTTTTAGATATATAAAATGTATGGAGGGTTGGTGGTGTGGGAGGCTTGGCCGGTGCACCTTCACCTGTGTAGATGAAAATCATTGCACTGGCCCTGACCGGATGTGACGTAACGTAATGCATACATCTTGTGTGAATGGTCACATGATCTATTTTCATCTTAAAATGTCAAAGTTATATGTTTTTATGTTATTTCCTTTTATGGGTGTAAAATGCAGTAGTTCCATCTGCTTGGAGATAATTAGGTTATTGTAACCGTTAAAGCCAATTATCTCCAAGGTAGGCATGGACCTTTTCAAATGTTGCACTGTGTGTCCATTGGATAGAATATGTGATTGTCCTGTGTACCTTCAGGGGGGAGGGGGCTGTCCCTTGGTCTGTAAGTCTGTATAAATTGTCCCACCGGGATCCATTAAAGGTGTGTTCATGTTACCCTCAAATCGCAGCCTCGACTCGTTTGGTAGGGAAGAGTATCCTAGTGGTGCCATAGCTAGTGGGAAATTTCCACACTTGCAGGTTTTGCCGATTGAAACAGCGTTTGTCTCTCTGGATTCGGGAACCAGGGTATCCAAAGCAGTCCAACTTCCAGCAAGCCTGGGACAACCGTAACAAGTGGTATAAAACGAGTAAAATCCTGGCATATTGAGCGGCATAATAATCCTGGCATATTGAATGGCATAATAATCCTGGCATACTGAGGGGTTAAATAGTGGCATATTGAGTGGCATAATAATCCTGGCATATTGAATGGCTAAATCCTGGCATATTGAGTGTCAAAATAATCCTGGCATACTGAGGGGTTTAATAGTGGCATATTAAGTGGCATAATAATCCTTGCATATTGAGTGGCTAAATCCTGGCATATTAAGTGGCAAAATCCTGGCCGATTGAAACAGTGTTCGTCTCTCTGGATTCGGGAACCAGGGTATCCAGAGCGGTCCAACTTCCAGCAAGCCTGGAACAACCGTAACATTTGGTGGCAAGCGGTGGGATAATCCTGAAATTCCTAGAAGAGACACGGAACGGATGGAGAGCGTTTATGACAAATTGAAGCGCACTACCCTAAAGGATTTACTGGAAAGCAGAGGGTGGAACGCAATTAACCATCCTAAGAGGGAGCTAATTGCCGTACTGATGAAGCTGGACCAGAGCATTAGCATAGAAGAGACCCCAGCGATGACTAGTGACGCTAAGACCAGGATGGTTCATGAAAGTCTTGCACTCTTTGGATCAAACCCCTCCATGGAGCTGGTTTATCAGACTCTGGCTCAGATCGACATAGAAATCCAAGCCGCTAGAGCCCATGAGCTCAGCGGGTTTGACTGCTCAGCACAGTCCTGTAACAACCGGTTCCAGCATCCAAGCGGAGCTTACGGACCAACAAAAGATCCCGTTCACGGCATTCAAGCCATTCGTAGAGACAGAGATGGGAATTGACAAATTTTTAGCCGACTTTGAGAGGCAATGTGCACTTCATCAAATCCCCAGCGAGGCATGGCCTCATATCCTAGCCGGGAAACTAGCAGGGCGGGCTATGGAAGCTTTACCCTTAGCATGAGGAGGCAGCCCAATACACAGTGGTTAAAGACACGCTACTGAAGCGATACGCGGTAATTCCCGACACGTATCGCAGGCAGTTCCGCAGCACAGAAAAGAAAACACATGACACTCATACCGAATGGGCACACAGAATACGGAGGGCTGCCACACATTGGATTAATGGGTGCTGGGCAGTCACTGCAGCTGAGGTTTTGGAATTGTTTTTGCTGGAACACTTTTACGATGGATTAGATAAAAAGGACCGAGAATGCAGTGACACTGGCCGACGAGCACCGTGACTCCCAGCTGCAGGAGTTCACTAACCCCCGAAACAATCCCCTAGAGACAATCACCGGACAACACCACAAACAGAATTTCGCACACCCGTACCAGCAGGTCCTACCCGATATGTGGGACCCCCCAGCCACTACACCCAAGACCGCCCACATCCAACCTGCTTCAACTGCAAGAAGCCCGGGCAAATGATCGCCAGTTGCACCCTCAACAACCATCCCTCGCCCCGGAGTTATGGCTCTTCCCAATACGGACCCACCAGGCCAGCCCGAGCCCTTTGTATCGACCAAGAGATCCCTATGGAGGAGTACCTTTGCATGAAGCTGACCCCGTGTATGCTGCAGCTGACAACAGACAACACCACCGGCAAGAGGTATTGCTGGATGGCCGCACAGCACAGGGACTGAGAGACACAGGGGCCACCATCACCTTAGTACAGAGCCGTTTAGTCCCCGAGCATAAACGCTCTGGAAGCACCGTGGCCGTCCGGGTAGCTGGAGGGGATATATATAAACTGCCTGCGACCAAAGTGCATCGGGACTGGGGCGATGGTAGAGGACTTGTGGATGTAGGAATTATGGACAACTTGCCCGCTGAAGTTCTACTGGGCAATGACCTAGGTCCCATGACCTCAGCCTATGCTCCTTAGTACAACACCGAGGCGCACCCGGTCACCACCAGGTCATAAGCGGGGAGACAGCAAGTGCAGGAGACCGAGGTAAGAGCAACCCCGACCATAGTTAGCCCCCATCCTCCTGTACCCTGGGATACCCCTGCGCCCTTTGAGGGCACAACGGATCCGACCCTCCAGAAGTATAGGGAACAGGCAGACATGGAAGTAGGGGGGTTAGACCACAAGACTTTTGTGTGGGAACAAGGTAGATTATATAGGCTTACTGAGAAGAAGGGTCAGCGTAGGAGACAGCTAGTCATACCTCACAAATATAGACAAGAAATTCTCTGGGAGGGACACAACATCCCCTTAGCTGGTCATTTAGCCGTGACTCGTACCCACACTTTCTTCTGGCCAGGGGTGCATGCGAATGTTACAACTTTTTGCAATACTTGCGAAGTGTGTCAGCGGGTAGATAGGAGAGGAGACCACCCCAATGCACACCTCGTCATCATGCCCATTATAGAGGAGCCATTCAGCCAGGTGGCCGTTGACCTAGTGGGGCCAGTGGCTACCCCCAGTCCATTCGGGAAGAGATACATTTTTACCAATCCTGGCATATTGAGTGGCTAAATCCTGGCATATTGAGTGGCTAAATCCTGGAATTTTGAATGGCTAAATCATCCGGTCATACTGAGTGGCAAAATAATCCTGGCATATTGAATGGCTAAATCCTGCCATTTTGAGGGGTTAAATACTGGCATATTTTAATTGGAAAAGTGATGCTGTGGCATGGTCTGTGGGGCAAAATAACATGTACTATGAGGAAAGTGACACTGGCTAGTTCTGTGGGGCAAAGTGACACTGTGGCATGCCAAATCGTGTAGGTGCAATATGAGTGCAAGACAGGTGCTGTGGGTGCAATACAGGTGCATGGCAAGTTCTGTTGGTACTGTATGGTGCTGTGGGTGCAATGTGGGTGCAGAGGAAGGGAATAAAAAATAAGAATGCAATTTTTCAATAAAATTTTTATTAAATATAATATTAAATAATTGGCATATTATTTGTGGCATATTTATTGGGCCCCATGAGTGGCATAATTAAGGGGCTTTTTTGTGTGGCATAATTATGGGGCGCTTGTGTGTGGCATAATGGGTGCCTGTGTGTGGCATAATTAATGGGGCTCTGGTGTGGCATAATTTATGGGGCTCCTGTATATAGTTATTGGCTCCTGTGTGTGGCATAGTTAAAGGACTCCTGCGTGTGACATAATTTGTGGGGCTCCTGTATGTGGCATATTTAATGGGCCATCTGACTGGCATTACTAAGGAATCTGTTTGGCATGGTATTGGAGGAAATCCAGGGGGGTGACACCATGAGTTACCGCATCGGTTGACGATCCAACCCTAGTGACGCCTCTGGGTTGCATGTTATATATTGTGTAGAGAGAGAACAGATAAAGAAACAAAGAGCTAGGTATTGGAATAATGACTGAAGGAGAGACAAAAGGGAATTTAGCAAAGAACTGCAGAATAGGAAAAGGGTTTGAGTAGAAACTGCAGTGTGAACAAAGAGCTATAGCAGGGACTGTAGACAAAGAAAAGGTAGAGGTGGAGAGAGTAAAACAAGGGGAGAGGCCAGAGGTAAGGGTTAAGGCCAGAGGTGAGTAGCTAAACAGTAACACCCGAGAGAGGGTGAGGTCAGAGGTTGGTAGCTAAGCAGGAACCCCAGAGAGGGGGTGAAGAATGAGAAGGGTAGCTATAACGGAACGACTTAGCTGAAGAAATCTTGATGTAGTCAGAGGGTCACAATTCAAATGTGTTTAAGCAGAGGATCAGGAACAGAAGCCACAGCTCTCAGAAGTCAGGTATCCAACTTCAATGCAAAAGCACTGTTTGCAAGAAACTGCAGCTATTTAACCTGGGTGTGAGCAAAAGGTAACAAGCCCATCTGACACCAGATGGGAAGTATTACAAGCAAGGTAGGGAGGCCTCTAGAGGAAGCAGGAGGTATATAAGCACATAAATAATGACTTTCAGAAGGTCAGTGTAGAACCCTGACAGGCAAGGAGAAGGTTGTGCCAGGCAGGGCTTGTCGCACGGCGCCCCCACAAGAAACCCTTGATGCTGGATAGCATTATAGCCAAGCGTCTAAGGTTGGCGAGAGCCCAAAGGGCTTGGACACTGGACATGTGAGAGAAGGTCATCTTCTCAGACAAGAGTAAGTTCAACATTCATGGAATGGATGGCATAGCCTTTGTCAAGAGACACAGGGGTGAACATCTCCTACCCAGCTTGTAGTCTCCATCGTCAAGTTCCCGGTGTCGCAAATGATATGGGGCTGTATGAGTGCAAAGGGCACAGGAGACTTGCACACAGTAGAAGGAACTGTCGATTTCAAGTCATAGGTACGGATTTTATCCAGATAACTGATGCCCACCATCGGGAGGTTGTTCAGGAAGCCACAGGACTGCATCTCCCAGCAGGATTTGACTCCTTGCCAGCGAGCCAGAAAGGTTAGACAGTACTTGGACTGCAAAGGTATTTGCATGCTGGATTGGCCCCCCCAGTAGTCCTGATTTGAACCCTCAAGATTGTTTGGAGAATGGTTGGACTTGTGGTGAACAGGCACAAGCCGAGGACCCCTCAAGAGCTCCAAGACACTTTTTTATGGGTGTGGCAGAATGAACTGCCTATAGACTTGATCGCCGTCTGATCAGGTCAATGTCCGATAGATCCCTAGCTGTCGTAGCTGCCCGCGGCGGGCAGACAAAATATTAAACTAAAATAAGTTAAGTTAATATTTAATAAATAAGTAAACGTTCACTCTGTGTTTGTCTTTTCAACAACACTGCCTTCCCCAGGGAGACAATCCAAAAACACACATACACACCTTCATTTTTCAGGGAGACTTGAGCCCTCGCACCCATGCTGTGTTGGGAGTTTCAGGGAGGGAAGACTGAGAGGGGGGTCAGGTGGGCTTCTGGGGGACCTTCCCTGCTTGGCTACAGTAATTGTTCCTGGGGACGGATGCCCAGGGACCGCTCCAGCAGCCGAGAGGAAGCGACCTTTGCCTGTCTCAGGGGGACACCAGAGACTGCCTGAGCAAAGGTCTCCTTCCTCCTTCCCCACACTCATCTCTGCTGGGCCACGAGCCCCTGGGCACACGTTGTCCACTGGCAAGAAGTGTCCTGGGCCAAGTCCCCCCTGGTTCCCTTGGACACTCCCACCTCGGCTGTCCACCGGCCTCTGCCCCGCTGCTGCCCAATACTTAAGCCTGGGAACGGAAGCTTAAGTCCCCCCCTTGCTCCTTCCCAACACCCCCCTCTACTGGGCCATGAGCCCCCGGGTGCCAGAAGGCCCCCGGCAGAGAAAGAGACAAGCCCACGGCGAGAGACAAAAGCATGGCTCAAAGGATGACTTTCAATAGATTGCAGCGAGGTAGCTGCTCTGCTACACACAAAACCCTGACCCAGAATCAGGTTGTCTATGAATGATCTAGCAGTGGGATTTAGCGGTGCGCTTTGGGAGAGAGGCGGCCCCCTTCTGTCCGCACTGCTGTACTGAGGCGAATGGCTCTGCCCATTGGCCTTGTGGCAGGCTATCCCTAGCCAACCGAGTTTCCATGGCACTGCGGTATCATCACGTTTAGGGGGGATTCTGACTTAGAGGTGTTCAATCATAATCCCACAGATGGTAGCTTTACCCCATTGGCTCCTCAGCCATGCACACCAAATGTCTGAACCTGCGGTTCCTCTCGTATTGAGCAGGATTTCTATTGCGACAACACAACATCAGTAGGGTAAAACTAACCTGTCTCACGATGGTCTAAACCCAGCTCATGTTCCCTTTTAGTGGGTTAACAGTCCAAGGCTTGGTGAAATCTACTTCACAATGATAGGAAGAGCCGACATCAAAGGTTCAAAAAGCGACGTCGCTATGAACACCACAAGCCAGATATCCCTGTAACTTTTCTGACACCTCCTGCTTAAAACCCAAAAAGTCACAAGGATCGTGAGGTCCCACTTTCAGGGTCTGTATTCATACTGAATATCAAGATCAAGCAAGCTTTTGCCCTTCTGCTCGACGAGAGGTTTCTGTCCTCCCTGACACCTGCTTTACAGTTTGACAGGTGTACCAGCCAAGTCAAACTCCCTACCTGTCACTGTCCTCAGAGCGTGTCGCGCCTAATTAGGAGCCTCCCACTTATCCTACACCTCTCATTTCTCTTCACAGTTGCAGACTAGAGTCACGCTCAACAGGGTCTTCTTTCCCTGCTGATATCACCAAGCCAGTTCCCTTGACTCTGGTTTAGCCAGATAGTACACCATGTTCCAAATTATTATGCAAATTCTATTTAAGTGTCACAAAGATTAAATATTTTGTATTCCAGTTTAACTCATGGATGGCATTGTGTCTCAGGGCTCTTTTGATCACTGAAAACAATCTCGGACACCTGTGATAATACGATTGCCAGGTGAGCCCAATTTAAGGAAAAACTACTTAAGGAGGGTGTTCCACATCATTAAGCAGAACACCATTTTCATGCAATATGGGGAAGAAAAAGGATCTCTCTGCTGCTGAAAAGAGTGAAATAGTTCAATGCCTTGGACGAGGTATGAAAACAGATATTTCACGAAAACTTAAGCGTGATCATCGCACTATTAAGAGATTTGAGGCTGATTCAGAGCACAGACGGGTTCGTGCAGATAAAGGCACATTGAGGAAGATTTCTGCCAGAACCATGCATCGGATCATAAGAACAGCTAAAATACCATTACATAAAAGTAAACAGATATTTTAAGCTGAAATGTGATATACACAGCGCCTATTTTGTGAAATCAAAGTGAACCCTTTACCAAATACATAAAAAGAAGATTTTTTTTTATTATTATTATAAATATATACAAACCCAGCGATACACTGATTGAGGATATTGACAATGAAATATCTCAGTGGATTGGACAGATGAGTCACATTGAGAAAATAAGCTGCTAGTCTTTATGAGAAAACAGTGGGACAAGCCACTGTAAAGGGAAACAGAATGGGAAGATGAGTAGACAGCGCTTGGCAGTTAAACAAAGTAAGTATCAATCAATATAAAAAAACAAAGATAGTAAATTAATATAAAATATATAAATTTAATAATATATAAAAACAAATGCAATATATAAACACAAATAGAAAAAATATACACAAATATAACAAGAAATGACAATAAATCGTTAAAAACAAGAAACAGTGATATGTGCCTTTAAATACAAATCAACAGACACGGATAAGAATGTAACCACAGACAAAGTATCAAATTACTCACTTGCTGCTTAGGTTAGCAAAATACCATGAATAGTACATGAATACAAAAACGTGCTGGTCAGTAAGGAAGGAAGAATTTAGAACCTGGCCAGGTAACTTCACTAACAGGAGGGACGCGTTTCGGGGAACTTCTTCAGCCTCTACACAAACAGACCAGCATGCTGACATCAACCAGACACAGCTCTTTTAAATAGAGCAGCTGATGGCAAAAACGTGTGTGGGGGTGGGAGTGTCTATCAGTATGTAACTGCATGTGTCGTTACCCAGGCAACGCATCGCAGAACCACATAGCCGGCCTAGTGGTATCTCGGTGAGTGTCTGGGACAGAGGCAAGCAGACAAACGATTGCAGGGAAGAAGATTAACCCCTTAACGACAGGTGACGTGCCAGGCACGTCACGGCAAATCGAGGACTTGCCGACAGGTGACGTGCCTGGCACGTCATGCACTAAATGGAGTAAAGAAAGCGACCAGCGGTCGCTTTCTTTACTCTAACGGTGTTGCTACAATGCCTCTAGGTAGAGGCATTGTGCAACACCCCCCAAATGTGCAGGGGCGCGCTACGATCACTCCACGGAGTGATCGTAGCAGCCATTTAAAAATGGCTGCGCCCGCTGCACACATGTGCTTAGAAAGCGAACGATCGTTCGCTTTCTAAGCATCTCCGGTGTTGTTAAAGTGCCTCGCCAGCGAGGCACTTAACAACACCGTTCTGCTCCCCAGAGCCGATGGTGGTCGCTCTACTGAGCGACCCCATGGGCTCAGTAGAAGGGAACGCTGCCTGTACAGGGGGAGCCAATCGATGCCGGCACAGCAGATCTAGGTGATCTGTGTGCAGGCATGTATGGTAAGTGCTCTGATGAGCACTTACCATACTGTCAAAGGCAATATTACTAAATATTGCCTTTGACAAGTATTGATCTGCCTCCCTCACCTTACTACTTTTAGTAAGGGAGAGAGACAGATCAGATCAAGTAAAAAAATAAAATAAAATAATAAAAAAAAATTTAATAAAATTTTAAACACCAAGGGCTTTTATAAAAGCCATTTAACCCCTTCCCTGCCATTGATCGCTGTGTACGCAGTGATCATACACAGCAGCACATTTTTTGCTGTCTGTGCATTTTTTAGGGGTTATTTTTTTTTACTGTAATTCATTACAGGATAAAAAAAGGCTCTTTTAAGAGAGATTAACCCCTTTCTTGCCGTAGATCACTGCCTAATCAGCGATCTGACGCAAATGCAGCAATCTTGCTGCAGAGGCATTTTTAATTTTTTAAAAACTTTTTTATTACACCCGTCACGTGTTAATTATACCCGCTAGGGGACTACGTTTAACGTAAAAAAATTTTTTAGCTGTCTGAGCGCATGTATAGCGATCAGTAACAGCTGATAAGTGACAATGGCGGGTTGGCGTTTGCTCAGATGAGCATCACCATTCGTCTGGTTAGATCAATATGTGTAAATATTTGATCTGACCAGTGTAGATCTGCCTCCCTCTCACTTGAGTTTTAGTGAGGGAGACAGAGCTGTATAATGTAAGTTTTTAATTATAATATATTTAATAGAATTGAGACCCAAAGGCTTTTATAAAAGCCGTTTCCAGTATTTAACCCCTTCCCTGCAATTGATCGCTGTGTACGCAGTGATCTTACACAGCAGCACATTTTTTGCTGTCTGTGCATTTTTTTAGGGGTTATTTTTTTTTACTTTGATTTATTACAGTATATCAAAGGCTCTTTTAAGAGCTATTAACCCCTTCCTTGCCGTATATCACTTCCTAAGCAGCACATATGGTCACTGCCTAAGCAGTGCATATGGTCACTGCCTAAGCAGCGCATATGGAGCAATCTAGTCTCAGAAGGATTTTTTTTTTGCTATCAGCATTTTTTTTGTCAGACTCGCTAGGGGTTAGTTATACCCACTAGGGGATTACGTGTATTTCTTTTGAAGCTGTCTGAACGCGTGTATAGCGATCAGTAACAGCCGATCAGTGGCAAAGGTGGTTTGGTGATTTCTCAGATGAGCATCACCATTCGTCTGGTTCGTAAATATTGTTCTGACCCATATGGATCTGCCTCCCTCTCCTCACTTGAGTTTTAGTGAGGGAAAGAGACAGATCTGTATAACATAATTTTTAAATTGTAATAAATTAAATAAAATGTTAATAAATTGTGAGTCCCAAGGGCTTTTATAAAAGCCATACCTTTTGTATAGTGTAGTGTATTAACTCCTTCCCTGCCACTGATCACTGCACAGCAGAAATTTTTTTCTTGTCTGTGCATTTTTAGGGGTTAATATTTTTGTACAGTACTACAAAGGCTCTTATAAGAGCTATTAACCCCTTCCTTGCTCTACATGTTCAAATTCCAAGTTTGAAAATCAAAAAGCGCACCTCTCAAATGTAGCCTTTCAACCCCTAACAAAGCTGACAAAGCTATGCATGGGTGGTATCCCTGTGCTCGGGAGATGTTGCTGAACATATATTGTGGTATTGTTTGTCAGTGACACATACCGAAATATGTGAATTTGTGTCTAAAGTGCAATGTATGTGGGAAAAAATACACAATAAAATGACTACCACAAACTTTGACAAAGGCTGGTGGTAGAATTGGTGCATGGAAAGTGTTAAAATAACACCATTTAAAATAGCCTAGGGTGTCTACTTTTACAAAATATATACTTTTTGGGGTAAAATACACTGTCCTACTTAAAAAAAAGTCCCAAATGAAAGATGGGCTCAGGCTGACTACACGTCAATATTCCAAGTTGAAAATGTGCACCTTCACAATGTGGCCCTTTAGCCCCCAAACAACCCAACAAACCTATGCATGGGTGGTATCCCTGTACTCAGGATATGTTGTTGAACACATATTGGGTTATTGTTTGGCAGTGACACATACCAAAATCTGTGAATTTATGTCTAAAATACAATATTTGTGAAAAAAAAACACACAAAAATTACTACCACAAACTTTGACAAAGGCTGGTGGTAGAATTAGTGCATGGAAAGTGTTAAAATACCACCATTTGAGATAGCCTAAGGTGTCTTCTTTTAAAAAATATATGGGTTGATGGGGTAAAATACACTGGCTGGTTTCAAATATGTACCAAATGGGACATGAGTGCAGGCGGTCTGCATGTCAAAATTTTAATTTGGAAAACCAAAAACTGCACCTACCAAATTTGGCCTTTTACCCCCCAAACAACCCAACAAACCTATGCATGGGTGGTATCCCTGTACTCAAGAGATGTTGCTGAACACTTATTAGGGTGTTATTTGGCAGTGACACATACCAAAATCTGTGAATTCATGTCTGAAGTACAAGGTTTGTGAAAAAAAACCACAAAAAAATTACTACCACAAAGTTTGACAAAGGCTGGTGGTAGAATTAGTGCATGGAAAGTGTAAAAATACCACCATTTGAGATAGCCTAAGGTGTCTTCTTTTAAAAAATATATGGGTTGATGGGGTAAAATACACTAGCTGGCTTCAAATATGTCCCAAATGGGACATGGGTGCAGGCTGTCTGCATGTAAAAATTTCAAGTTGGAAAACAAAAAACTGCACCTCACAAATTTGGCATTTTAGCCCCCAAACAACCCAACAAACCTATGCATGGGTGGTATCCCTGTACTCAGGAGAAATAGTAGAATCTATTTAGCATGTTTTTTCGTTCGCTATTGTCGATGAGGAGAAGTTGTTTCAAATAAAAACAAAGAAATTTGTGTATTTTTTTTTTTTTTACCATATTTTATTATTTTTTTTAATAATATGATAAGATATGATCAGAAAGATGGCATCCATAGAAAGCCCTTCTTGTCCCGATAAAAACAATATATAATATGTGTGGGTACAGCAAATGACAAAGAAGAAAATTACTGCTAAACACAAACAGCACAGAAATGTTAAAATAGGCATTGTCCAGAAAGGACAAAAATGTTTCAAAGGCTCTGTCCTTAAGGGGTTAATACTACACAGAGTTAAACAATGCAGGAGAAGCACAGTTTAGAGCAGGCAATTGATACAATTATACATTGAAAATGGATAGCAGCTTATTTTCTCAATGCGACTCATCTGTCCAATCCACTGAGATATTTAATTGTCAATATCCTCAATCAGTGTATCGCTGGGTTTGTATATATTTATAATAATAAAAAAAAATCTTCTTTTTATGTATTTGGTAAAGGGTTCACTTTGATTTCACAAAATAGGCGCTGTGTATATCACATTTCTACTTTTCCTATTTTTCTCTTCCCTACCCTCCCTCGTCAAGAGGAAGGATAGACAAGTTTATAACATATCAGCCTGCTTTCTTATTCATTGATTTATTTATTTATTTATTTCTATTTTTCTTGAATTCTGTAAACATATTCACAATTAATACACGCTATATTTCTTCTATTGCATGTTCATATTGCACATTGTATAGATTTGAAGTACACGTGCTACTATGGATAGTTTTGTACAACGTAAACAAAATAGGGCTCAATTTAGCGAATTTTTTTTTTTATATAGATAATATAGATGCCCAATTAAATACAAGACGCGATAAAAATATCGACACATGGTTTTTTGAGTTACAAAGACTCTTAGAGTCAGGCAATATCTGAAGGCACGTATAGTTCCAAGAGGTCTTAGACTCAACAAAAAATGCAGTATAGGAGTACTAAGTCCTGACATCTTAGATTATTGGAATAAAGAACTAGAGGAGTGTTCCTTGAGATTAATGAAGCTAATTATTAAGGGAAGAAAGGAACTCCTGAAAAAAACTGAGGAGAAATTGGAAGAACATATAAAATCCTCAGATAGATATAGGGAAGCCCCTGAATTTAAAGATCTGGAGGGGATACTAGAAAAAAAGGATGGAGAAGTATGAAGGAGAAATAACAAAACTAAAACAGACAAAATTCAAAAGAGATAAGCAGGACTATATTTTGGGACGCCAATTTACCCTTAATAAACCTAATCTAGAACGCTCCCAGAGTAGAGATCAGGCTCAGAAACGAACACATAGTAGAGACCAGGTTCAAAAAAACTTCTGGAAGAACGATAGAATACAGTGGGGATTAAGGAAGGAGGATAAAAGACAACAAGTAGATCCTAGAAGTTAATCTCCCCAAGTTATAATATCGAGACTAGAATAGAAAATAGGGGAAGCATTTCTAGGTTTGGTGGAAAGACGGTGAGGCCCACCAACCCTACTACCCCACATCCCTCCTCCTCATTTAACAACTCTTCCTCTTTTTTAGACCAACGCTTCGGCAAAAGGAAGATGCCGGTACATATGCAAAGAAAGCGATCGGAGAGAGAATCCACAGACCTCTGGTCAGATCTAGATACAGAGGAAGATGAGGAGGAAGAAGAAATCGCGTCAAGGGATATAACAAAAAGATTAAGAACAGTACAGTAGAAGACTTGGAATCGCTTGGAACCTATAATTTATCCAAACATATACTAACTGTGAGCCAAACAACACATTTGTTAAAAGGTTTAAAATTTGCTCCTTGTAAAAACTTAAGTAAAGTGGATCTTATTGTAGATTTTAACAAGTTTGTACGAAAATTAGCTATTAATCGTTTCTTCCTGTTAAAGGATAAAAATAAGCCTAAAAAAGAGAGGGGGGACGGGATCCCTTTTTGGGATGTAAACCATCCCATATGTATTGATGACTTGCTCAATATGGGAACCCTGAATAGTGTCCTAGAGGAAAATGGTATTACTACACAAATATATAATGTACATACTAATATGAGACCCCCATCCAAATTCAATCCTGCGGGCAGTAGAGGGAGTTATCTGGATGTCTTTAAGTCACTAGTTGAGACAGATCTTTGGAACATGAATGTAGAATGTAGCAGAAACAATCTGACATCCTTTGAGAAGACTGCATTGAGAGAGTTGAGGGAGAACGAGAGCATTGTTATCCGCAGTGCGGACAAGGGGGGGGTGTAGTGCTTCAGGATACTCCTAATTATCTAGGGGAAGCTAAGAGGCTTCTCACTGATACAAGCTTCTATATCACACTACCTAGTGATCCCACTCTGAGATACGTTAAAGAGTTAGCGGCCATTCTTGATAAAGCTAAAGGGGATGACATCATCTCCAAGAAAGAATATCTAAGTTTGATGGTGAGGTCACCAAGGATAGCAACATCGTTATAAATTAAGTTCACATTGCATTTGTGTCATATGCCTGTGATTTTATTGGCTAATTGATTGTATTACATTTGTGATACTTTGTCTGTGGTTATCATTTTTCCGTTTTCAATGTATAATTGTATCAATTGCCTGCTCTAAACGGTGCTTCTCTTGCATTGTTTAACTCTGTGTAGTATTAATCTTCTTCCCTGCTATCGTATGTCTGCTAGCCTCTGTCCCAGACACGCACCGAGATACCACTATGCCGGCTATGTGGTTCTGCGATGCGTTGCCTGGGTAACGACACATGCAGTTACATTCTGATAGACACTCCCACCCCCACGCACATTTTTGCCATCAGCTGCTCTACTTAAAAGAGCTGTGTCTGGTTGATGTCAGCATGCTGGTCTGTTTGTTTAGAGGCTGAAGAAGTTAACCCGAACGAAACGCGTCCCTCCTGTTAGTGAAGTTACCTGGCGAGGTTCTAAATTCTTCCTTCCTTACTGACCAGCACGTTTTTGTATCCATGTACTATTCATGGTATTTTGCTAACGTAATCAGCAAGTGAGTAATTTGATACTTTGTCTGTGGTTACATTCTTATCCGTGTCTGTTGATTTGTATTTAAAGGCACATGTTACGGTTACTCCCAGGCTAGCTGGAAGCTGGACTGCTAGAAAGTCTGGATCCCAGTTTAGAGAGAGAGAGAAGCCACTTTGTCTCGATATCCAGATGGATCTTGTAAGTGTAGATCAATTCCACTAGCTATTTTACAGCTAGGATACTCTTTCCCCACAAAACGAGTCAAGGCTGCGATTTGAAGGTCAAACAAGAACTGACCAGAATTGTTTATTGATGTAGAAACACAAAATATATACAGTTGAACATCTTGACAAACCAAATTGGACAAAGGAACTATAACAGGATTAAAGTTTAACCTAAGGACATACAAAGGGAAATCCCTCACACCTTTCAGGATACAAAGGTGCCCAGCTCAGATACACACAGGAAACTAAATGACTTACATAAGACAATGGGAAAGGTGACAATAATGACAGGGATTAAAGGATAGGATCCAATCTTAACTTGAGGAAAGCACAGTGAATAGGACAAAGACTTGGATCCTAGTAATTTCAGTACATTCCTCTGCTTGGGAGATAATTGAGTTAACCTTTGTATCAGCTCAATTATCTCCAAGCTAAAATATAAATGTTTTACACAATATTAATAACTTTCAAAATATGCATCACATTCACATAAAACATACATTTTCAGAATCAGTATACTTTAAATATGAACATAACTAAAAACCAAACAATTCCACCCAGTAGTTCAAAAGTTAGCTTTTTGGGGCATTTTCACCATGCCCCAAATATGTTCTTAAAGTGCCATACACATTCCATAGGCCCAAATAGCATTTTTAAAAGGCCATACTTCCCAGGGCCATAGTCACAGGGGAGGAGGCTGGCAAACAGGCCTCTCCAGGACCAAGTGGCGAAGGGCACTTCGTCACAGCACATATCACTGTTTCTTGTTTTTATCGATTTATTGTCATTTCTTGTTATATTTGTGTATATTTTTTTTATATGTATTTATATATTGCATTTGTTTTTATATATTATTAAATTTATATATTTTATATTAATTTACTATCTTTGGTTTTTTATATTGATTGATACTTACTTTGTTTAACTGCCAAGCGCTGTCAACTCACCTTCCCAGATATTTGAAGCTGCTGGTGCCTATGGAGTCCCACGGACATCAAGGTGTAGAGTCCTCCAAAGTCTTGCAACTGTGCATAAACCTTCTATTCTGCCACCACTAACCAATGCTCACAAGCAGAAAAGGCTGCATTGGGCAGAAAAATACATGAAGACTAATTTTCAAACAGTCCTGTTCCCCGATGAGTGCCTTGCAACCCTGGATGGTCCAGATGGATGGAATAGTGGATGGTTGGTGGATGGTCACTCTGTTCCAACAAGGCTGCGACGTCAGCAAGGTGGTGGTGGAGTCATGTTTTGGGCTGGAATCATGGGAAGAGAGCTGGCCGGCCCCTTTAGGGTCCACGAAGGTGTAAAGATGACCTCTGCAAAGTATGTGGAGTTTCTAACCGACCACTTTTCTTCCCTGTTACAGAAGGAAGAACTATGCTTTCCATAATAAAATCATCTTCATGCATGACAATGCATCATCTCATGCGGCAAAGAATACCTCTGCTGGCTGCTATGGCTGCTATGGGGATAAAAGGAGAGAAAGTTATGGTGTGGCCTCCATCCTCCCCTGACCTCAATCCTATTGAGAACCTTTGAAGCATCCTCAAGCAAAAGATCTATGAGGGAGGGAGGCAGTTTACATCCAAACAGCAACTCTGGGAGGCTATTCTAATATCTTGCAAACAAATTCTAGCAGAAACTGTCCAAAAACTCACAAGTTCAATGGATGCAAGACTTGTGTATCAAATAAGGGGTCCTATGTTAAAATGTAAAGTGACCTGTAAAAATGTTTAAAAAGTTAAAATGTTGTTATAAGTTTGATTGAAATAGCTTTTGATTTCAGTAAATATTCTGCAAACACAACAAATGCCAATTTTCAGTTCTTTACAACCTATAAAGTGTTATGAAACTTACTGTGCATAATAATTTGGAACAGTGCATTGTAAGTTTTTTATGTTTTAAAAAAATACTGTGATCATTAGGAGGTTTGTTCAATAAAATTTACTCAATTGCATAATAATTTGGAACAGGGTGTAGGTAGGGACAGTGGGAATCTCGCTCATCCATTCATCGCATCACTAATTAGATGACTGCATTTGGCTACCTTAAGATAGCCATAGTTACTCCTTCCTTTTACCTGTGCTTCATTGGATTTCTTCACTTTGACATTCAGAGCACTGGGTAGAAATCACATAGCATCAACACCTGCCTCGGGCCTTCGCGATGCTTTGTTTTCATTAAACAGTCAGATTCCTATGGTCCGCACCAGTTCTAAGTCAGCTGTTGGGCGTCGGCCAAGACAACGGAAGGGGGGGGGGTTGGGACGCATGGAGCTGGAATTACCACGGCTGCTGGCATCAGACTTGCCCTCCAATAGATCCTTATTAAATGATTTAAAGTGTACTCATTCCAATTACATGGCCTCGAAAGAGTCCTGTATTGTTATTTTTCTTCACTACCTCCCTGATTCGGGAGTGGGTAATTTCCGCGCCTGCTACCATACTTGGATGTGGTAGCCATTTCTCAGGCTCCCTCTCTGAAATCGAACCCTTATTCCCTGTTACCCGTGGTAGGCACAGAAAGTACCATCGAAAGTAGATAGGGCAGATATTCGAATGTATCGTCGCCATGCATTCAGCCCAAGGTTATCTAGAGTTACCAAAGTGGCTGGGGGACAGGCCCCTGGATTGGTTTTGGTCTGATAAATGCATGCATACCTGGGGGTCAGTGCTTGTCGGCATGTATTAGCTCTAGAACCACAACTGATTTAATGAGCCATTTGCAGTTTCACTGTACCAGCTGTGTGTATTTACACGTGCATGGCTTAAACTTTGGGACAAGCATATGCTACTGGCAGGATCAACCAGGTACCCCTTTGGGGTCTGGTGGCCAGGCCTCCGTGGATGGCACGCGCCGCCCCCCACTCTTCCTGGGCCAGCGGCAAGCTGGAGGAGGAGAGGCAGGGTGGGCGGCTGCGGCCCATAGAAACATGAGGAGCGGGCCGGGCGGTCCCCATCATTGGCGACCGGGGGGCACCCCGCCAGTCCAGAGGTGCCAGTTGGAACTGGGTGCCTCTGCTTGGTGGTGCTGGCCAGAAAACGATAGTGCTCCATGGCGAGGGTCAGATGCACACCCTCAGAAACCTCCCCGCGTGTGGCTGCGGGACTCGTATACTCAAGGCTGCCAGGGTGCAGGGGAGGGAAGGCTGTGCAGGGCCCTTCCCTCCTCATCTGCTGCTCCTGGCTACACCAGGGACCACCTGAGCAAAGGTCTCCTTCCCGGCATGGACACAGGGTACCAGATTGATCAAAGGAGAGTGTCAATTTGGACATCCCAATTTGGCCACCGGGGGACCTCAGCTCCATTGCTCTGGAACTCTTTTCTTGGCACAGACTTCCAGCATGCACCCCCAGCAGATTTCAAAATCTGCGTTTCCTGATATACTGCGCACGGGTGACGTCCCAGACCCCCTTGGATTTCCGCAAGCATGTCATCGCCATGGAACCATACGATTTCTTGGAAGCAACGGCCGACCTCAGGGAGCGAGTTTGACCTCATCAGGACTTCCAGAGATGGGTCTCTGGCAGCTCAAGAGAAAAGCTCCATAGCATTCAGGACGACGGCAGCAAACAGACGGCCCGGCGAGGACCAGGCTGTCAGGAACTGACAGTACCTGCTCTTGAACCCTGACTTCCATGTTCCTGGCTCTCTTCTTTACTGGTTTGCCAGCTTGCCTTTTACATTTTAGCCTCTGTTCTAGTAACAATGAATATGCAAAGCCTTTGTTATAATTATCAACTCTCCACAGCTGTGTCTTGTCATGTGCTCACTCTCTGCCTATAAAAGTCACTTCCTGTCACTGTACCTTTGCCAGATTATTGTGGTTCCTGCCTGCATTATAATCAAGCTTTTTACTGATCTCTATTTGCCAGTTACCGATTTGGACCATCTGACTACTCTGATTTCTCCTACCTACTGACCTTGGCTTGCCTGACTATGCTTCTACTCTTTGTTCCAACCTCTCAGCTCTCCTAAAGACCAAATTGTCATTCAAAGCTAAGGGGCTCAACCGCCTTGATAACAAGTGGCTGCTTCTGGCACAAGACCTTGCTTATCTGGCTGCTGGACTCCAAAACCTCCTAACACCAGTATCATTACACAGGCAGAGTTCCAGGATGACGGCGGCTTAGTCCCGCTCATCAGACCAAGTCCCCCGTGGGTCATTACCACCCCGCCGGTGCCCCCCAGCAGTCCCCCAGTGCACAGGGATGGACAGGGCCATGTCAGAGGAGTCCCCACGGGCCCCCAGAATGCACAACTACCCCTGTGGTGCTCCCCGGTGTCCGTATTTAATCTTTCTCCCAGCAGTTCCCCAGCATGCAGGGAGAGATGGGGCCATGTCAGAGGAGTCCCCCACGGTCCCCCGGAATGCATTACCACCCCTGCGGCGCTCCCTGGTGGCCAGATTTCAACTTTCTCCCAGCAGTTCCCCGGCATGCAGGAAGGGATGGTGCCATGTCAGAGGAGTCCCCCATGGGCCCCCGGAATGCACTACCACCCCTGCAGCAAAAATCAGCAATTAAATGAGCCAGCAAGCGAACCCACAATCCAAAACATGCCCAAGACATGCACTGACAGTTGGTAAATGAATTTACACTAAAAAAAAAATATATTTTTAAAAATATTTTTAAATATTTTTAAAAAGCTCCATTGTCACCAGACCATGCACAATATGGAGTGATCCAATCTGGGAAAGGTAGGTAGCAGCAGGGCACAAAACTGCCTTACGCCTACTACGTGTTACCTTCCTGTGGGCTGTTCTCACCCCATAGGCAAAATGTAATGATCTGGTGGACTTTTTTTGCACCAAAGGGTCAGTGCTGGCTGCACGGGAGCCACTTTAAAAGATCCTGAAGGCTGGAGCAGAGGAGCTGTTTGAACGGTGCATGTGTCTGCTTTCTTTTACTGAATCCAGTGTTTCTTTTACTGAATCACTCTAGTCAGGTAAGGTGCACTATTACCGGAGGTGGTCAAGTGGATCATGTCCCCGACACTTGACCGGGGCGACTGGACACCATCTTAATACCCGTCAATAGCCTGGCGCATTTTCCATGGCCACTACTGTATGTATACACACAACTAAATATATGTGCAGATTTATCTAATAAATGTGAAACAATACAATTCAAAAGACTGTTGTTTTGACACTTGGTGAATGCAATTTCCAAAGGTATGTATTTGATTGAAGATCTCGAATTTAATATTCAGTTGACCCAAACAATAGTGCTCTCTGTTGTGTTCATAAAAAGACAAAATGGGTAGGAAAATTGCGAACTCACCGAGGTGGAGCAGTGCACTGCTCTCTTGAATCGTATCTGGACAATGTGTCAATTTTTTCACTCATGTTGTGATATTGTAGTAGGGTGTAGTCTCTAAGATCAATATTTAATTGCATGCCTCCATGTCTCCAAATGGCAATTGTTTAGAACACGAAAAGGCACACATGCCAGTGTTATATCATACAATCAATTTAATAAATACAAATATTTAAAAACCTTACATAAAATAGTTGTGAGGACACTTTTTGTATGAGTAACAACCAGCCGACCACGGTGATGCTGGTTTTTCGTCTCACCACCGTGCAGGGTCTCAGGGTAGCAGTTTGTATTCCCGGGATCAGCTGATGTGTATTCTTACAGGGCCTAAATCCAGCAACTTCGGCTCCATAGTAAAAGGTAAGAAGCTTGTGAAGAGGAGGGTGCGTGTCAGACGCGTTTTGCCGTTTTTTTACGTGGCTTCTTCAAGTGCACACCCCCTCTATGACAGTGCTAGCTATTTATTGGCTGAGCTACATCACCCCTCCTCTCCACCTGATCTAACAAGTGATCTGCTCAAGTGTAAACACAACCATTCAATGCTTGTACAATTACCATCTAATACTGCATACATGTATTCTCTAAATAAGCAAATGGTTATCACTGTGTGTCTGTTCCTAAGTATCTTTAGATATCAAGATGTTTTCCAAATAAGTAGATGATTATTGTTAGATATTTCTCAGATTTTATGAATGTTAAAGTTTAATTTTCCTTTTTTGCCAATTATGGGGAATAGACGGCCATCTTAACAGTTTTAATTAACCTACAGACAGACACATAGTGGGTGGAAAAACCTGCTATGTTTCAAGAAACATATACATTTACCTTTTATTGTTCAATACAAGTAACATAGTAACATCAACATAATTTTCATTTTGAAAAAAACTTTTTTCTTTATATTTTTTCATTTTCTTCCTTTTTTTTTTTATATATTTTTTTATATATAATTCTTTGCTTATTTTGTATTCCATGGGGGTTAGATAACTATGGGTGGGCTTTCCTAATTGTATTTTTTGCTTTTGTATAATATGATACACTGTATTTGTACAGCAGTAGCTTTAGGATATTCTGAAGTGCAGATGTATTTGTGCTATGTGCGCAACTTCTATTACCATTGGTTTCTGTTTTTTTTTTTTGTTTGTTTTGTTAATTTTAATAAAGTTATTGATGGGAGTTTTCTTTGGTTGCCGCACGACATTATGATATTTTCATGTCACGTCACATGCCAACATGGCGGCCGCCATTGGGATAAACGGTTTTGTATTTTTTTTTTTTTAATTTATTATAAACGTATAAAAAGACAAACATATAAATATCAAGTTAGAATTTACAAGTCTCAGGGTGTATAAAATTACATACGAACTTGTATTTTCACTTATTGTGTTGTTTTTTTGGGAAGTGACACTAGTGTTTGCTGCATTTTTTCAAGTATTTCTTCTATATAGCGCCAATCATTTCTTTCACTACTGCATACATGGATAGTGTATATTCTGTGGCTCCAATACACCTTCCTTTTATTTTTCCGTTCTCTCTGATAATATTAGCCAGGGGTTCCAATGAGATTATATATAATATCCGTGCTAGAGGGCATCTCTGTCTTGTGCCGTTTTGGCTCTTAAACCAGGGGAATTCAATATATTTGTCCTATCACCTTTGCAGATGGATTCACATATAGTGCCATGATTGCTCCCAACATCTCTACTCCCACTCTTAGTGTCTCTTCCAGAAAGGCCCAGTTGACTCTGTCAAATGCTTTTTCCGCATCTAGTGAAAGAGCCAGCAGGGCTAATGTTGTCACTCGGTATTTCTGCTTTGATCTGTCTAATTTCCTTTTCCAATTTTACCGTATTTGCTCGATTATAAGACGACCCTGATAATAAGACGATCCCCCCAAATTTGTACATTCCTTTAGGAAAAAAACTAAAAGCCTGATTATAAGACTACCCTATAGGAAAAAAGTTTAACTTCTATATATGTAAATAGATTTTTAATATTTAAAAAAAACTTTATATAATACAAATGCATTTCTTGTTTTTATTTCCTTTTATGTGCCAATGCGGCCTCTCTCCCCCTCCCCCAGCTGTCTCTTTCCCCCCCCAGCGTTGTCTCTCTCTCCCCCCAAAACTTCTCTCTCTTCCCCCTTCCCCTGGTCTCTATCTATCCCCCCCTCCCCTTGTCTGTGTCTCCCCCCTCCCTCCCCCTCCCCTTGTCTGTCTGTGTCCTCCCCCCTCCCTTTGTCTCTCTCTCCCCCCCTCCCCTTGTCTGTCTGTGTCCTCCCCCCTCCCCTCCCTTTCTCTCTCTACCCACCCCCTTGTCTGTCTGTGTCTTCTGTCCCCCCCCCTCCCCCTTACCTGGTTTCGTTCCCTGGTGGCTAGTGGGGGCAGCCGGGGGATGTCTGCACGATACGTGCAGACATCCTCTATGCTGCCCGAAACGGCAGTCTATTATGACGGACAGCTGGTCCGTCATAATAGGCTGCCGTGTCGGGTAGCATGGAGGATGTCTGCACATATCGTGCAGACATCCCCCAGCTGCCCGATTCACCCTGGTGCCTAGTGGGGCAGCAGAGGAGGTCTGCGCGATGAGCGCAGACCTCCCCTGCTGCCGCCCGGCACGATTGCTGGGACTTCTGTGATGAAGCCGGAAGTACATTAACCGAAAGTCTATAAACCGAACGTTCGGTTTATAGGCTGTCGGCATTTAACTGTACAGAGACAGAGTCTCCATTCATAAAATTATGAATGGAGACTTTGTCTCCGTGTAGTAAAATGCCGACAGCCTATAAACCGAACGTTCGGTTTATAGACTTTCGCTTATGTAATACATGTAATCCTATGGCTATTCTATAAACCGAACGTTCGGTTTATAGAATAGCAATAGGAATACATGTATTCCATAAGCCGACAGCCTATAAACCGAACGTTCGGTTTATAGGCTGTCGGCTTTTAACTATACGGAGACAAAGTCTCCATTTATAATTTTATGAATGGAGACTGTCTCCGTATAGTTAAATGCTATTGTATTCTATAAACCGACTCTATTTCGGCTTATAGAATGGAATAGTACTACGAATGGACGAATGAACGAATGATTTTCGTTTATTAACCATTCATTCATTCGGCTTTCGTTAGCTTAGCATTTTCGTTCTTCGTTTTTCGGGCGAATGGACTAAAATGCTATTTTCGGACGAAAATGCATTCGTCCGAAAACGAATGCACATGTCTAGTATATATTCACATTTAAATTGCTTTAATAAAAAATTATGATATAAAAAAATTAATTTCTTGTTTTTATTTCCTTTTATGTGACAATGCTGCCTCTCTCTTTCCCTTGCCCCCAGATTTGTCGCTCCCCCCCCCTTAGTGTTGTCTCTCTCTCACCCTCCCTTTGTCTCCCCCCTCGCTCCCCTTGTGTCTGTCTCTTCCCCCCTTTCCTCCCCTTGTTTCTCTCTGCCCCCTCCCCTTGTTTCTGTCTCTTCCCCCCTCCCTCCCCTTGTTATTCTGTCCCCCCTCACCTGTTTCTTGCTCCCTGGTGGCTAGTGGGGGCAGCCGGGGGATGTATGCACTATACATAATAGACGGAAGTGTCGGGCAGCATGGAGGATGTCTGCACGATTTGTGCAGACATCCCCCAGCTGCCCGATTCTCCCTGGTGGCTAGCGGGGCAGCAGAGGATGTCTGCGCGATGAGCGCAGACCTCCCCTGCTGCCGCCTGGAACGACCGCCAGGACTTTTATGAGGAAGCCGGAAGTACCCAGCTTCATCATAGAAGTCCCGGCGGTCATGCCGGGCGGCAGCAGGGGAGATCTGTGCTCATCGCGCAGACATCCCCTGCTGTTAGAGAGGGGGATCCAGGTCCCCTGCAGCTCTGCTGGGGACCTGGATCCCAGTCTTATAGTCTGACCTCAATTTGAGGTCAGATTATAAGACGACCTCGATTATAAAAGGGGTATTAACACTTACCTTGCTGATCACAGTTTCTTTTTACTGTGATCCGTTTCCTTCCAAGTTTATGGACCTCATTTAGTTTTTTCAAAATAAATTTTATTTTGTACATTTTTACTATATTACTTATATTTTTTTCATGTATTAATGTAATTACAGTTAACTCCTACAAGCCTGTGCTGTGATTATGACCAGAGCAAACGTTAACCCATTCGTGACGTTGGGACGTTCTATGCCGTCCTGATTTTAAGTCCCTTAAAGTCGTTAGGACGGCATAGTACGTCATGTGTTAAACAGCTCATATCGCGGCTCGGATCATGCTGCAGGCACTTGCAGCGGGATCCCACCTGTCAGATGAGGCCACTTTAAGTGGCCTCAGTCTGACAGGGGAAATTTAGCTGGTGCTCAAAACGAGCACCAGCTACATTTCTCTAAATCGTGCGTGACGTCCGAAGGGCTTGCAATTTTTGGGCAGGGACCCACAGGGTCTATTAAGACCCTGATTGGGTCTCTGCCATAGTGTTCCTGGCTAACGATCACCTTGTGATCAGTGGCCAGGAACAAATCGTGACGTTTTGGTGCTTACGTCATTTGGGACGCAAGCACCATGCGTCTCAAAGGGGTTAAACCTCTCCACTTTTTTCAATGTATTTTTTAATACTAAATTCAAATCATTTCATGCTATTGGCAATGCATTCTATAAACCGAAATAGAGTCGGTTTATGGAATACCAATAGCAAAATAGCCAATACACATACATTACATAAACCGACATAATGAACAAATTTCGGTTTATGGAATGTAATGCTATTGGCAATGGCATTCTATAAACCGACTCTATTTCGGTTTATAGTAATGCCATTGCAAATAGCATTACATTATACATTCCATAAACCGAAAGTCTATAAACCGAACGTCGTTCGGTTTATAGACTTTCGGCTTATAGAACAGCAATAGCATTACATGTATTCTATAATCCGAACGTCGTTCGTTTTAAAGACTTTCGGCTTATAGAATACTATTGGCTTTCTATAAACCAAACTAGAGTCGAGTCCCCATATGAATGAGGAGGGACTCTAGTTAGGTTTATAGAAAGCCAATAGTATTCTATAAGCCGAAAGTCTTTAAAACGAATTTAATTCTTTAATTCTCAGACATTTTAGTGATGTGATCTCGGTTTTCCGTTTTACTCAGGAAAAATTGTTGGAGTTTCCATTCCTTTATGAACGGTCTCCTATAGTCCTTTAAGTCCATTTGTAGTGCATTATGATCTGAACATGTGAATTCCTTAATACTTATTTTGACCATACTCGTTACCCTCCTTTCTCCCATTATTAGGTCTATCCGGGAATAAGACAGATGTGACTATGAAAAACACGAAAAATCTTTCTCTTTTGGGTGAAACACCCTCCATATGTCCAGCAGCTCATATGAACGCATCAATTCTCTAAGATGTCTAGAATTGCTAATCAAGCTTTTGTTCATCACCTTCCCTTTTGTTTTTACCAAATCTTCTTGGGGGTCCATCACACAATTGAAATCTCCCATCATAATTATTACTCCCTAGGCGATTCTTAGTCCTTTTTTGCAAACTGCCCGGATAAACCCAATAGGGGACTGATTGGGGGCATATAAACGAACAATTGTATACATTTTGTTATTTATTTCTACTATTATAATAATATATCTCCCTTACGGGTCACAATCTTGGTGCTTTATTTTGACTGCCAATTCGCTAGAAAAAAGGATAGCCACCCCTCTTTTTTTTTGTCGGGGTAAGGAGGCATGGATAATTATTGGGTACTTCTTATCTTTAAAGCTTATAGGGTCTATACCTTTCCAATGAGTTTCTTGGAGGGCACAGACCATAATTTCCTCTTTTTTAAGAAATTGAAATACTATATTTTTTTTCTGAGGGGAGTTGATCCCTTGTGCATTCAAGGACAAGATCTGTATCATCCTTTAGGTCGGGTCCTTAGATGTAATTCTGTTCTCCCTTCCTGTTCTTTAGTGATGCTTACATACATAACAAGACATATAACATTTAACATATAATTGCACCTCCCCCTTTTCTTGATGGAATGCTCAAGCATTCCGCCTTGGGTAGGGAACCTTAATCCCCACTAGGAGGTCCCCTCCTTATTGTTTTGGAACATCATGTATATATATATATATATATATATATATATATATATACATACATACATACACGAGGATCCTGCTGGGTAGCAATCAGACGTACAAAGCATTTCTCTTTAATTAAACCCACCGATTTCACCGTGATCCATATCTGCTTTTTTCCTTCTTTCCTCTTTTCCTTTCCCTTTTACCATTTGTATTCAATATCGTCTCTATCAACCTTCTAGACATGCTCCTCACTCACCCATCTCTACGTTGTGAATCTTACACAAAAAACATGTCCTCTGATCTTATCTATAAAATCCTCCACCACTTCCTATTAAACCCTTCTTCCACCTTTTCGTATTACTCCACGTTTCTTTAACCATGAGGGAAGGGTATAGGGGGGGGGGAGGTACAAGAGATCCAACTATTTGTATATGTCCCGTTCTAGGCCTGTTATGCTATTCGTAATCTATAGAGTTAATTCACTTCTTAACTCCCCCTAATGATTATTATTTTGTGTTTTCATTTTAATTCTTCCTTAATTTGTTGTTTCTTCTTTATCAATTTATTTCTCTATTGGCGAGAGAGAGAAAAAAAAAAAGACCCAAAGTTCTTTAATTTGTTTTCCTCTCATGGGTTAATTTCTTGTGTTTGTTCTCCCCTCCTTCCTACCTGCTCCCTTAGCTTTTCTCCCTGTGCCTTGTTTTAAAATTAATTGCTATTTATAGTATGACTAGATCTCTGTCAATATGTTAGTGTGCCTTTTCCTCTTGTGAATCGTCTATGTAATTCTTCCCACTTAAATACTATATTTTAATGTGCCTAGAACGATTATCTTGTGTTATAGCATTGTAAACTTACTTCTTGTGTAAATATTCCTCCTCCTCCAATGTCCTCATTGGGCTATATTTGTGTTATTATCCGTGAATCCCCTTACTATTATATATTAGTTGTTTCTTATTCTGTATCACCACTATGAAAATTGTTTGTCACTAAACTACTATATTATCTATATTTTATGTGCCTACATCGATTTTCCACTTTGTTAATGTGCTCTTCACCCTTCTACTTCATCTGTATCATTACTTACTTCTTCGATTGTTATGTTATTGTGTAATGTCCACTGTATATAAACAAAAATTCAAATAAAATTAAAAAAACTCGCCCTATTGGGTCTCTCAAATGTATCTCCCCCCCTTTCCCTAACCCACAGCCCTCTGTCCTGCAACACAGAATACTTATTTACATCTTCTTTTGCATCCCATAATAATTATTTACAGCTTATTATTTCAAAAAGTCTTGTTTAAATGGCTACTTGTTCTACCCTCTCCACCCTCCACTCTCTTCCCTCTCCTCCATATTGGGGGTCTACTTTCTGATTGACCTTATGGTTTATCCAGTTTTGTAAGTCCTGAGGGTTGTCAAATGTTAATCTGATCCCCTCCTGGTTTATCTGGATCCCTGCTGGAAATCTCCAGGCATATCTTCTTTCATGTGTCCTCAAGATTTCAGTCTGTGTCCTGAATGATCTCCTCATTACTCTAGTGTGGTAGGAGAGATCCAAGAAAATCTTCAGGTGTTTGTATTTTGAGCCCTTTATATCTTTCCCTGGGAAATCTTTCTGGACCTGTTGTTTGTCTCTATATGAATGGAGGCAGACTATAATGTCTCTAGGTAGATGCTCTGGTGTATTTTTAGACTTCATAGTACGGTGAAATCCCTCCATCAATTTGCAAGGTTTGTAATCCTATATAGTCAAACAGTTCCTCAAGATAGCACTTCAATTCCGGGTATGGCACAGACTCCGGCCTACCCCTTATTCTTACGTTACATCTCCTTGACCTGTCTTCCATATCCGCTAGTTTTTCTTCTAATTTTGAGATTTTAGATTCCAGGCCTTCATTGTGATCTTTCTGCTCCTCCATCTGGAAAACTATTTTCTGTAATTTCTCTTCAGTATTGTTGAGTCTTTCCCCCAGTTTGTTTAAATTGCTCTTGATATCCTTCTTGAAGTCATCGGCGATTTTACCAATTTCTTCTTTAATTCTTGAGAATTGGGATTCCAGTGCCATTTTTAGCACTTCTTGAGTTAATCCTGCTGGATCAGAGTTGAAGCTGTCTATCATATCTTTATTTTGTTCACCCTCAATCTCCTCTCCTTGAGCATTACTGGAGTCATAGAAGGCTTTTCCTCTTGCCTGTTTTTCGGACTGTGGGGAGAAGTATGTTGAAAGTCTTTTTTCCGACTTATCCTGTTTTTTCTTTGTTCCCTTTATCTCTATAGTTTTTTTACTGGCCATTTTTTCTTTTATTCACGTTTTTTCTTTTCATTCTTTTCCGTTTGAGTCGTATTATTTAGTCGACTAGGCCTCCTCTCGTCTTGATGATCTCTGATTTCTTAGTATTGCACTTGGGGGAGTAGCCCCTCTATTTCAGCCTAGATTTTCTTCCACGGGGTCTGTATAGTGTGTTACCTTCAAAAAAAAGCTCCAGTATTAACAGTCAACAGTTTCTGTTCCTTTGTGTCTAGCTGTTTTTTCGATAGGTAGCGAGATTGTGCTGCCCAAGTTTCAGGAACCCACTGATACTTTCCAAAGTACGTGTGGATTTGATGGGGTAGATTCTAGCTGGTTTCCCCTCTCTGTTGGATGCTGTAATACTAGGAGCCAGTTTTGAATCAGGTTCTGTTATGAGGGTTACTTGTGATATACCTTTTCCCCCTTTTTTTTTTATCTTTTCCCTTCTTTTGAGAAATGTCCCTGTGGACCTCTAAGACCCCTCTGAGTCTGCTGTATCCGTATGCGTTTTTTTCTGTGAAATCTTATATGGTCTTGTGGGATCTTATTTTCTGGGATTCCTGTCCAGTGTGTTTTAGGACAAACAAAAAAACAAAAACAAAATTTTCTTCCTTCCTTCCTTCCCTTTTCTCTTCTCGCCAGACAATGTATTTAACACACAAAAACCCACAGAGATATTTTTAGCTTAGCACAACCACTCCACTATTAATTCTCAAGGGAATCTGTACATTCATAAATATATACAGTAATTTCTTTCAGCCACATATATTTACACAGCACCAAAAGTTCTATTGTGCAGAGTACATGTGTAGTATCCTTTTAGATGGTGCCAATGTAGGCTTTGTATTTCAGTTCACTTGATTCACTGAAAGCAATGCCCTGATAAACAGTCTAGTTTATATTGTGATTCAGACTGTTTTATTATCAATTTATGGGCAGTATATATAGGTCTCTATAGTAACCCAGTATGTGCTTGCGTGCGTGTATTTCTGGTACATTTCTTCTCAGTCATTTCAGGTTATTTTGTGTCCAAACCCTACATGGATGTGGTATTTCAGTCATATATATTTACAGTTGGCAATTGATAGTGTCAGTGTCGTGGTATATAGTTGCTCAAAACACAGGGGGTATTCCTGACTTACGTGTCCCTGCCGGCTTCGCGTTGCTTCAGTGCCTGTATAGAGACTGCTCTGGGTCCTGCTGAATCACCGCATTCTGATTTCATCCAGGGACGAGTCTGAGCAGTAGTTGGCAGGTTTTTTTGTTTTTTTTATGTAGCTGTTCTTCTGTGATCTTTCTCTGTGGTGAGGTTGTGGTGAGGGTTGTGGTGTGTTTTCACGTGGGTGAAGCCTTTCCGTCTGACGGTATTGTTTGGATCCAGTTGCGCTTAGAGATCTAGGATCCCGGAGCCATTTTTCGGCTTGCCGCTCGGTGCTTCCCAGCTACACCCGTGCAAGACATAGCGTGCGTAGTACGACATTTACTCCGCCCCCAGTCCAACTTGACGATATTCTAGTCTACTCCAACAATCTTCAAGATCATCGTCTCCATGTTACTACAGTCTTACAATGGCTTTGAGATCATTCTTTATATGCCAAAGCAGAGAAGTGCCGATTTGAACAAAATCGTATCCAGTTTTTGGGTTATGTCCTTTCCGCCGGCACACTTGAGATGGATCCAGAGAAAGTAGCAGCTGTTGCCCAATGGCCCCAACCTACTGATTTGAAGGGGATCCAAAGATTTTTAGGCTTTGCAAATTACTATAGGCGATTTATACGTAATTTTGCCAAAATAACAGCGCTTATCACTGCCCTTACCAAAAAAGGATCAAACCCTAAGAAATGGACCAGAGCAGCAGTCCATGCATTTGACACATTGAAAACGTCCTTTTGTTCCTCACCTGTGCTCCACAGACCTGATCCGGAACAACCTTTTATCCTCGAAGTTGATGCTTCTGAATTTAGTGCAGGGGCTGTTCTCTCTCAAAGTGACAGTGAGACCAATAATATACATCCTTGTTCTTTCTTTTCTAAACAGTTCACACCTGCTGAAAGAAATTATGACATCGGCAACAGAGAGTTATTGGCCATAAAAATGGCACTAGAAGAATGGCGCCATCTTCTTGAAGGTACTATTATCCCCATCACTTTCTTGGCTGACCACAAGAATCTCCTATATTTGGTAAAAAGGCCAACGTCTAAACCCGCGCCAAGCTAGGTGGTCGCTGTTCTTCACTAGGTTCAATTTCCTTATTTCATACCAACCTGGTAACAAAAACAACAAAGCCAATGCTCTCTCCCGTTTGTTTGACAAGGAACAAATCCCTTCCACCGATTCGTTCATTATACCTTCGAATCGGATTGTAGCTTCAATCCACATTAATCCATCGCATTGCTAAATCTCAAACCACTCTGCCCTCCACCCATGGTGTGGCTAACAGATTATTTGTACAACCTAAGTATCAACATTCCGTTCTTAAGTGGTCCCACCGTTCTCCAGCTGCTGGTCATCGAGGTTTATCTAATACTCTTTTTTTTCTCAAAAACAATTCTGGTGGCCTACTATGCGAAGTGATGCCAATAAGTACATTCAAGCCTGTGAAGTTTGCGCTAAGAATAAGATCCCTCGTCATCCTCCTTTCGGCCTCCTAGTTCCATTACCGGTACCCAATCAACCATGGGAACATGTAGTCATAGATTTCATTACAGATCTCCCACCTTCTAATGGTTACACTACTGTTATGGTTACAGTAGACCTCTTATTCAAACATGCTCATTTTACGCCTTTACCCAAGATACCCTGTGCTAAAAGACTAGCAGAGGTCTTTCTCCAAGATATAATTCGCCTCCATGGGGTACCTCAACATATTATTTCTGACCGTGGCCCTCAATTCATTTCTCATTTCTGGAGAGTTCTCTGCCATTTCCTTGGTGTCAATCTGCACTTTACCTCAGCCTATCACCCGCAATCAAACGGCCAGATGGAACGAACCAACCAAGTGCTTAAACAGTATCTACATATTTTTTCTTCTGTTGATCATACTGACTGGGCTACCTGGCAACCCTTAGCAGAACTCTCCTACAATTGTTCCTACCATGAGTCCCTCAAGAGTACACCTTTTCAAGTTGCCTTGGGGTATAATATACAAAACAGTGAAAAAGTAATGATAAGCGCTGTAACAAGTGAACAAATGCAGCAAAACACTAGTGTAGCTTCCTCAAAACAAACACAAAATAGTGAATACAAAAGATAATAAAGTGTTGCACAATCGAAAAATTATTATAAAACAATAATACTTATCTCAATAAATGGGGGATTTTCAAACTGAGTATATGCAAAAGAAAAAAAGGAAAATACAATTGTGCAGTATATAAAAATATTTATATAAATATAAATAATGTCCCCCAATGAAATTACACTCACATAATCCAGAGCCCAAATAACTGGCTCTGAGTCTGAAAAGCAGGAGGACTTATAGTCCTATTTTCCACACTGATGGACAAGATGAAGTGTAGTGATGATCTAACTGTCACCCAGGTGCTGTACTCAAGGATGGTGTGCAGGGGATATATCTCAGGAAAGAACACAACATTGACCAAACATAGTGAAGTTTGCAAAATATATTTTAATAGCCCTCTATAACACTGAGGCTTGCATAAAAACTGATAAATAAGACAAAAAGAATCACCAATCCTCTTCCCGAATATCAAAGCTGGACTGGTAACGGATCCTCCAGTTGTAACAACCAAGGACAGGTAGCGATGCGGATGCAGCTTCCGGGTTTGAAATCTCGTGTGACGTCACTAAAACCGTGATGCGGTTTTTGAGGAAGCCTGATAGGGCGAAACGCGTCTCGGTTTTAGTGACGTCACACGCGATTTCAAACCCGGAAGCTGCATCTCTGCCTGCATCGACCCCGCATAGTACCTTGAGAGTACTACAGAAACCCATTCCTGGTTACCTCTAGGTTGTACTTGTGCCGCACAAGTCCCTGGCAAAATATTACCCTGGGCTCAACCTTCGGGTACATATTCGTCAGGGTGAACACCACAAAGTACACCACCTTATTGTGCCTGTTTTTTTGTTTTTTCTTTATTTCATGATTATTATTTGCTTTACCTTGCTTACAGGGTACCTATCACTTGCTTTATTCCTTGCTGTGGACGCACAGTTTTGTTCAGGTTGTTCAGGAGGTGCTTTATCTTATTTAAAAGGCATTTCCTGATTAGGCTCATCTTCAGTATATATGCTGTTTCATGCTCATCCTGCATGATCTACTTATTGTTTTGATGTACTGTCTGCGAATTTATCCAGTTTTACAGGCATGATTATTTTATGGTGATTTTTTAGGAAGTCCATATTTTGTATATGTCTTGTATATATTTAGTGTAGATGTTGGTGACTACATGATCCCTTATTAAGGAATATTACATTTTCTATTTTTTCATAAAGTGGATTACTCTTGTTTTTCTGTTTTGTGTGTGCCATTATAATAGATCCTCTTTTTGGGAGGTTTCATTTAAACCATCCTTGTGGTGTAACCCGACCAGCTCCTTGGGAGCGTTAATAGAAGTGATTAATCTATTCTCTACCCTGTCCTATTACAAATTAAATTTGGGGAAATGTCAAGCTCTCCATTTTGGCTTAAAAGAGATATAATTAATGGAATTAAAGGCAAAATATCTATTTACTTGGAAAACAGATTATATAGAATATCTAGGAATTAAGATATCCTTTAGCCCCAAACAAACGATACAAAATAATTACCAATAATTATTGAGAGAATGTTTGTCTAAAATAAATGACTGGAATTCATTGCTAGGCAGGATAAATGCTAAGTGATCATCTCGTGGCTAGGCAGTTTAATTGCTATTAATTATTATATTCTTCCCAGAGTATAGTTCTTTCTGAGATCAATCCCTTTGAGACTGGATAATAAGCTACTAAAGTCATTTCAGAATAGATTTGATAGATTTCTTTGGAGTGGTAAGCGTTCAAGAGTTGCCTTTAATCTGACATCCATACCACAAAAAAATGGATGAATACATATACCTGATATTATCAAAATACATGATGCAGCCATGCTAACTTATCTGGCTAAGTGGTCACACCTAGATGCAATAAAAGCCTGTTGGCTTGTATTTGAACAGAAAGGCTTACAACCAGTAAAAAAAACTATTCTGGAACTGAAATAACTCAAACTTATCAGATAACCCAATCGTGGATAATTTAAGTGTACAATGGAAAAAGATTAAAAATAAATATTTCCCCACATATGTAACAGAGCAGCAAATGGCAATTGAAATGGTGGGTAGCTATATACAAGACTTAAATGTAAAACCATGAAAAAAAAATAAAAAAAAATCATGTATCTCGGTGCTGACGTGTATTACTTCTAACTCAACAAATATTGTGTCTCTATCCATAAAGGGTAACATAGTAACATAGTAATTTAGGTTGAAAAAAGACACAAGTCCATCAAGTTCAACCCATCTACCTATCATTATTAATGCTTATTCTATTATTAATACCCCTGTATGTTCTGCTTTTCTAAAAAAACAGCCAGACCATTTTTAAATGCATCTATTGTGGTTTATAGCACTACCTCTCTTGGCAGTGAGTTCCATAACTTTATTGTCCTTACAATTCTACAGTTCTATTATGCGCCTCGATATCTTATATTAATTAAAGTACACCATATAATTTATACATTCGGGAACAACCCCCAGTTAGAATTTACTAACTAACTTGATCAGGTTTTCTTCTCAGGTACACCTGTTTTAAAAGAACACCAGTATTAAGTATCAGAGGCCATGACCTAGCTCCTGTAAGGTTCTAGTCCCATTAGCATAATTACTGGACTCAATTAGCCATTAGGCTTAAATCAATACCTAAAGGGAAAAAAGAGAAAAAAAGATACCTAACCAGCATTTTAATACCCCTGGTCCAACCTTAATAATAACTTTGAGGGAGGGGGGGGGGGCAGAAAAGAATGGGTAAGAAAAGACGGTAAGAGGCAGAGGGGAAAACATAGATAGAGCTTCTGCCCCCCTTCTCCCCCACCCCATGCACCAGAAGCAGGGTACGGACATAATAATTACTGCATCAGACCCCATGTATCCATCCTTTCTCTTAATTGTTCAGGGTCATAAAACACGAATTTCTCCTCCACCCTCTGTTGTAATATGATATTCTGTGCTTTACCACCATATAATTCACTTTTTATATTCAGGCATTCCCTTTCTTTAAAATGACAGTTACCAGCAGTGGAAGGGTTACTTTCAAACAAAGGATGTGTTTGTTTGTGTCCTCAACAGTAACTAGTTCAGTTTGGGGGCTTGAAGGTGTGACTATGTGAGGGGCTTGTAATGTTTCTAAGGGTATTCCGGGAGCTAGACACTATGGCAATGATTGAGGAAGAGGGAAGATGTGACCCATCTATGTACCCGCCAGCAGGCCCAAATCCAGCTAGGCAATGTGGTGTATTAGACCCAGTAACTTCCTTCAGAACCATCAGGAACCGATTGATCCAGAGTCTGATCCACCCAGAGATGCAGATGCAGCTACAAAGATCACCTGGGGAATAAGTATAAACTTACTGTATCAATTTCTTTATATTTGTATACTGTAGTTTAGACTTGACTCAGATAAACCCATTTGCTAGTTGCTTAGCTTAGCATATAACTTGTATATTGTTAAAATAATTGTATAGTTAGCACTGTTGATAAACTTGTTTTATTAAATTATTATTATCTAAGCAGCAGCAGTATGTGATTTGTCAATTTGGGAATTGTCTGCTTGGGATATAATTCTGCCAGAATTCCTAATATAAATTGGTTGGCTTTGGGGTATTATTCAATTGCATGTGATTTTAATAAATTTATTAGTGTTTAAGTTAAACACAGCAGTTTTAGTGAAATTCATTGCGCCATATTTATTCATCCAAAACCACGAACCACAGCAAATGGCGTATACGGAAGGATTCTGCCAGAATTATGAATATTGGCAGTTAATAACCAAATTGACAAAATATTAATTTTGAACATTTTTTATAAAATTAATATTTTTCCCAGTGTGATTTAGTCAGGAAGCCTCCCAAGCTATTTTTGTGTGTCAATATCACGATGCGACGAGAGTGGCATGCTTTGATGTTGTCACAGCTGCAAGAGGCTTATTCACTAAACAGTAAGTTTGTATGTTTAATCTGTAAATGTAAATCAAGGTTCTGCACTGCCCAATGTAATATATCTGGATAACATTATTACGTACATAAAATCATGCCGTATGTATGGGGTTTTATCATTTAGTAATGCTTGTACTCAAGAAATTTAGAGTGCTTGTTACCTAGCCTAGTGACTAATTAGCAACTGGACCATTACATTGGACATTGACTGGTCACTAGCACTTGTAACTAGACAGGTGACTCTGGGCAAGAAGATAAAAGGAAATTCCCCAGACTTATGTATGTGTTATGTATGAGTTTGATTGTTTTCTAGAAGAGCAGGAAAAAACATTCAACAGTTTTTGTGTTCTGTATCTTTCACTGTAAGTTTGCATGTTTTCTCTGAGTGAAAGTAAAACACATAAGTGCGGCCTGTATATGTGTGTTAGTGGTACAATACATCATAGTAAGGCTCACTGCAAACACGTATGATTGTTCTGCTGTCTGTTTGCGCTTGAGATTCTTGCTGAGAGAATGGGTTTCCTTAAGAGGAAGTTGAGTGCATTGATGGGGGACAAAAGACCCAAATTTGTACCACATTGGGCAACCACTATGGACAGATGGCATAGCGGATGAGCTAGTACGTTATGGTGCTCCTGTGTACCCAGAGGTCGGGGAAGAGATAGGAGGTATGGCACTTAAGCTAGATTTAGGAGTCTATACTAAACATGAGAGCAGGGCTGTGGCAGAAGTGGGTTGGATTATTTTACATGCCTTAAAAAACGAGGTTGTGAAGAGACAGGCCCTAGAAAAAGAGTTAGCTGATGTAAAACATAAATTGTTAATGACAAATGAATGTTTGGAAAATAACAATGTCTGTAAGATTGAATTACAGGAAAAGAATACTCAGTTAATCAATAAACCTAACCGTAGTCACTCTCACAGGGGTACAGTGCCATACAACTCCAGAAAGTTGAGAACACTGACTAAAGGGCCCTGCAGGGACCCAGAGTCACCATTTTCATCCTCCTCTGAAGAAGATGAGTACTCACAATACTCATATGTTTCCGCCTCTGATGATGACAAGAAAGTGGACAGCTGTAAAGCTCACCCACCCATCACCCAGCAGAGAAAACAAAGGGTACACAGGGACCATGAAGGAAAGGAGCCTTTAAATAAGGTAGTGCTAGGCTATTCACAACTAGAGCTAACCGAAATCACTAAACTTTATAGACAGACACTGGACAAGAGTATTGGTGAATGGTGGTTGAGTGTATGGGATACTGGGGCAGAGAAGATCATCCTTAATGCTGATGAAGCCATAAGCATTGGTCAGCTCACAAGTAATCCACAGTTTTTGAGGTGTTGAGGTCAGTGAGGAACATTTAAGATAATGTCAGTTTAATGGATATCATTAGACACGCATTACTAAAAGTTTTCTTATATAACACTGACATTGAACCACATACACAATGGCACACCATAGGATTAGGCATCTTGAGGATGGGAGAGGAAGTGAACTTTGTTTTTAAAACTTCAAAAGCCTCTTGAGCTTGGGGGTTCCAGACAAAAGAAGTATTTTTCTTGGTGAGCAGAGTAAGAGGTTGGACTATAGAAGAACATTTTTTAATAAACTTTCTATAAAAATTGGCAAATCCAAGAAAACTTTGAACTTCTTTCACATTTGAAGGTATGGGCCAATTGAGTATACATTGAATCCGAGGAATGAATCCGTGGCCTAATGAAGGGGGCGTGGCCTAATGACGCGATCGCAAGTAAAAAAAAAAGTAAAAATGAAATCCTGACAATACCTTTGATGCCCCAAAACTATCTACACTCCCCTACCACATGCCATGTCCGATTACCAGAAACTCAAGCTAAGGCAAACTGAAAGTGACAACTTCCAATACCTTTTAGAGACTGTGACACTAAAGGCCCCATTAGTTGGGTGTGAAAAGGCCTATCTATCAGAGGTGGACCGAAAGTCAAACTCTTATTAAGTGGAAATGGCACCCAAAAGAGCAGTATGGATTAACAAAGCTTCAGTGGTCTCACGACATGAAATCTTGCCACATCCAAATACCTACAGTACATTTTTTTTCCAATCAAATCCATTTTGCCTTATGAGGAATTATCCTGCAAAGAACAAAAGATGCTGGACAGCTGTAACCTATAATCATTATGGAGAAGTGGAGATCCCAAAGCAAGATACAGGTGATTCAAATTACCACAAAGATGCTGATTTAAAGAGACTGGCTTATTACATGGCACATTAGTGTGGGGAAGTACAGAGTTTTGGGAGAAGATCTGGGCAGCTGCCTGAACAAGATTGAAGCCAAGAAGAAGTGAATCCTAATAACACTTCAGAAGAACTGACTCTAGCAAGGAACCTGAAGACTGAAGATAGAAGACTGCAGATCCAGTTTTACTTCAAGTGGCTGCATGGGCAAATGCAACTGGAGGACATTGAGAAATAAAGCCACCCTGGAATGGGTTACAGCAAAAGGTCTTGAAACTCGTGACTACCACTAAGCAGGTCCCATTTGCAGTAAAATAAATGTTACTGCATCCAACATGCCATCTGAAATTCAAAACTGACGTAGGTACTCTCTTTACTGGTCAGTCCAACAATGGGCACAGGCTATCCCATATCACCCCCACGCCTCGGGGTTGAGGTGCAATGGGCTTTTGAAAGGTTAGATTCATAAAATATCCCCAAGTATGTCATAAGGGGGTGGGAAAAACTTTAACAAAGGCTCTTATGATTTCACATCTCTATATGCCAGGCTTATCAGTAAGGTGACAGATCCATTTGTTAGTTTAAGGTTCACATTTTACAGGCAGCCTCCACAAATCAATGGGAAACAACTCAGTTTTTTATTTTAAACTAACATTTTATTTTTGTTATCTCCGGTGGTGGGAGGGATTAACAGAGGTTTCCCCATATGAGGCAGTAGGCCTGGATAGAGGTATCCTTAAACTCACAGATGAGTGAACCAGAGGTGGTTGGAGTACAACCGGGAAGTGAGTGGATGAATGAATGTGGAGCACATCATTGTTTAGAACTCTGTTCTAGGAGAGGTGGCAATCAGGGCACCCCACAAATATAATTAGGGTCTAAAGCATAGGTATTACCATGGTCTAATGCAGTAGAATGAAGAGGTTAGTCATGGTAATAATAAAACTGTATTATTATATGATGATTCTTAACCTGTCTATTCTCCTTCCAGCAGATAGTGTCAGGACTTACCCATCCATTTTCCCTCAGAGTTCTTTCCAGGTTTCACTCATCACAGGCTCCGCCCTCTTTCTGTGACACAATCTTCCCTCGCCTTATAGGGGAGTCACTCAACAAGTTAGTTGCTGAGTTATTCTGTCCTGAACAGTACAAGTGCCTGCTTAGCTCCAGTTTATTACTAATAAAGATCTTCTGTGTACCGACTTCTGCCTGATACCTGTTACTGCTGACTTCTATTGCTCTTGGACCCGGATTTGTTTCACCATTCTTACAGACCTCCATTTTCCTTTGGACCAGGAATTGCCTTAAACAGTTCTGCTTTAATCTCCAACCCATTTTGATCTGGATTACTTATGGACTTTTCTCAACCTCTAAAGCAATTATCTTTATATATTTATATTTCAACCAACAGAATCATCCTGTGCATGTTGCACTAATCAGCAATTGGATAGAGATTTTGGTATATGTTATTTGAAAGGAACCGGCCGGTCTCTGCTCTTGATCAATTACTTCTAAGGTCGTTGATGTGTGGCAGGTTTGCAGATATCTGGAGAGCTGTGAAGGCGGAAAACAAATACATAAGCACGTGTTTCTTTATCCTCAGCTCTGAGTATAGTTTATTACACATTGATATTTATACACACATTTAGGTGTTGTCCTGTATAGTGATTGGTTACAAATTGTGCAGAACAATTCATAAAGTACATGAGGGGGCGTTTACACAGGGGGGTGTGAACAATATGCACTCATATTGCCACTAAGCACAAAACATAAAATACAACTCAATATGGTCAATAAGCAGAAAATAGTAGAAACTTGCTTATGTATTCAGTTATTCTTATTGCAATCTAAGACATTCTTACATAAACAGCTAACACCATGATGTCTTATCTGACCTCCTCAGGGACTGTAACCTTTTCTTGCACTTGGTCAAGCATAGTAATTTCTCAACATCAATTTAACCCTTTCAGTTCCACTCTTTTGTTCACTTGCTGAACAATCTTAATATTGCTGTTGAGAAGTTGTAACATAGGTAACGTAATATTACGTGTGGTATTGGAGTTTTGGAGCTGGTTTAACAGCTTTAGCAATAATGCATTTAGTACACCTCACAATTATATCAAAAGCACCTATTATTGCTATTTTTAAAACAAAACACTTAACTATCTTCCTTCCCATATCTCCTAACCACAAGCTTATTTTTAATGTCCAATCAAAACCTGTGGCTCACTTGATATTTGTGTCCACATCTCTTATATTATTTAAATACTGTTGGATAAAATTGCAAGTGGTCTGATCAATTAAAACAACATATTGAATCAAAAATCTTCACATCCATATTTAAGCTTTACTAACCGACTATGGCTTTCCTGTTTTACCGGACTGCCTCAGGACAATACTGACATCTAACTTTAACTTTAACTTTAATAGCCTTTGAGATTAGGTTTAGACCTCTGACGACTGAGCAGACCTTGGTTTCGCTATGCAGAGATATTGGACCTGTGAAATTCACAGTATCTCTCTCTAAATATGGAAGGCCTGCCATAACTATCTAAATATGTTACATAATGTTACATAATGGCATGACCAACAAAAACACATGATGGACACAAAATTAAATTAAATATCTATTGTTGATTGCTCCTCTTACCCTGCTTAATAAAACCCTTCTCTACAACCAATAGATCTATGTAAAAATCAAACATATTATTCCGGAGTTTACAATTCCCAAGGACTGAGTCATTTGCAGAATACTTAAAAATAACTTGAAGCAAAACTGACATCATGCATTCAGAACACACAAAATGGCAGTCAGATGAAATGGCAGCAGACAAAACAATATGGTCTCCCATGCATGACATGACTCCAGAGGCCCCTACAGTCCATATAATATCCATGCTGTTCTCCCCTTTTATTCTTAGAAATTGACATTGTCTGTTTTTAAGGATAACCATCAGGAGTTGCCTGGTCAACAAATCATTGTATCCAAAGTGATAAGGCACACTTCCTCGATTTCACACATTGGTAGGTCATCCAGCTTATGTGCACTGTAAGCTTCCATAATGGGGAATATTTGAGCAGTGTCTTCCATTCTTCATGTAGGGGCATGATGTCAGTCGTCAGGATGCACTTGAAGATGAGACCCTTGAAACAAACAACATAAACACAGACAATTAGCAACACTGATCTCACACATGCCAAACCACTTACAAGTTTCGCTCCAAGTGATCCTAGCCAATTTCCCAGTCCCAGGGGATCTCACGGACTACCTGTGGACACTTTTTAACCTATTCCTTAAAATCATAATCCTTCTTGATTAGTCTCTCTTACAAAAACAAACTAACTTATTTAAAATATCAGAGAAATTTTCTGAGATTTTATATACTGTCTACACAAAATTCCACAAACATATTATCAAAATACAATTTCTTATGGGTCGACTCAATTGTGTTTGGTAGAGTCAGTCTGCAAAAATTCACTATACTCTAAACATACCTATAATATCACAATTAAACAAATCTTTACCACAAATATTACAAATCATCAATAACAATTTAATACATATGTACTCAATGAAAATATACTTCCCAACAATGATGATCTTTTGTAGACTGTTGTATCTGTTGCAGACTCCTGAGTGATTTGTTTGAGAGTTACCCTTAGGGTGACGACTCGGCATACGTTGGCTAGTGGTCAGGGATTATTATGCCCATAAAAACACTAACTTGCTGCTCCTTTGTTGGCCTGTCTGTTATTACAGGAATGTGCTTTATGCAAATAACGTGGATCCAGGAGTTGAGTTGAACAATTTTCACAACAATATTTCAGTAGACTTTGTTAGGATCCTTTCTTTACTTGTATTGTAAAACTATTTCTTCTTTTAAAATAAACTTTTTTCTTTCTTTAAAAATCTTTTATCAGCAATAGATTCGTTGGTGCACTTTGAACATGTCTTTTGTTGGCTGTACAGCTTCAATCTATATGAAAATAAAACGTAAAAATATTCCAGTTAGTAACATGCAATATTTCATTAAACATTTTGGCTTATTTGCTTTACATTAAAATATCATTAAAAATATTATGACTCTTAGCTCATGTCTCAAAATAATTAGACCACTCTTTTGTTCTTACAATATTATTATTCTTTTTATGAATCTCCTGACTGAGCATGATGAGTGTAATATACAACTGATATTAATAATCACTCACTGTTAATAATCACTAGCACTTCATTAGTGATTAAGACCTCTTACTGGAACTGCATCAGTAATAATCTAGATTTGCTGATCCTTATCAGTAAACTCTGAAACAACATCAGTATAGGCTGGAGCTACTTCAATAAAACTAACAGGCGTGGCCTGTCAAAATAAATATTTTATAAAGAATTCACAATTGATACATATATTTCATCACAATTATTGACAACAAAATGTATCTCTTGACCATTAAACAACATACTATTTTGTGCCCATTCACCCCTCCCTTCCCAAAAAAAAAATACTTTTGCAGCCACTGCTACAACTCTCTTATCTGCAATTAGACAAGCAGATAGAAGGGGAAACAAAGGGGGGGTTTCTGGGGGAAACTTTTTCTCTCTTTCATACACAACAAAAACTGTCTGAATTTATACCTCCAACACCACAGTATGTTTAAGAACATGACACTTGCTAATTCTTTCCACTAATCACTGACGTACATTCTCATATATTAAAAACGTATATCTAAAATGTTAAACAACATCTTAATATTCTCTCTCCATGTATCACGTGGGGTACTTTGCCTTAATTATAACAAAAACTAGAATGCAACAAATTAATATTTTTAGCATCACAAATGTGTGTGTGTATGTATATTTACTGTATATAAATATGCTAGCTCTGTATTTATTTAAAGATGTATTGCTCTCCAGCTGGTAATCTAATGTTCCCTATAGTTGAAAATGATATTCATATATCACCAACAATGTAAGTAGCGCTGTAGCACTGTAAAAATAATTCTGGTCACACCACAAAGATAAAAACAATTACAGGATATGCAAGTTACCAAAGATTATATTGGATGGGCAGGGAGTTTATCTAAAAACACTGATCAATACTTTTCAGTATAAACCAAAAGTTCTACCTCCTTTTGCTATATACACCATACACATTATTACTTTTGTTTTCCTTTTCAAATTAATATTCACTTTTAAATCCTAACTGTCATATTCTTAGTCCATAACATCTTCTCTTTGTACATATTTGCAAAATTACCTCTCACCTTCTACAACATACAAAAACCTTTTATCTTTATCAATTGCTATTTCCATGGCCCACAAAGCCTTTAAAAGCTTATTTTTAAACACAAAATTCACTCCTTAACATATTACAAATAAACGTTACTCAAGTCTTTCTCTGATACCAACTCTACTTAAATCTAAAGCACATCTGTACCTTCAAATATCTTAAAATTAAGACATCTTTTTATCAAAAGTGTTGGAAAATGTGATATCTTATGTTGGGAAAAATCAAAACCTATCTTCAACATACACTAAAAATTCAAATACAAAAGTCCTTCCAACCTACATAAAATTATATACTTGTCAAGACACCTAAATACAAAAAGGAAGAATGTACCCTAAACAAATAAACATTTCTAATAGGTAACATGTAAAACCTGTTAAATGTTTAGAGTCTTTAAACAAGTATTAGATTTATTTTACCCTCATAATTTTACATAATGCCTCTGAATATGTAGATTGAATCAAAATAAACCTTAATAAAAATCAAATAATGACATTTATGAAATTTTACAGCTGTTATACTATCCACTGGATTGATCATGTATATTTAACATGATGTCCAAGAGAGACCTTGGGTATTATATGACTCTTACTGTTTTACACACAAATATTTTTATTTTTCTTACTTAAAGATACAGTTACCCAAGCGCAGTAGCAAATTAATTCTAAAACTGTACATACCACTAATAAAATTACTGACTATGCCAAAGTAAAATAACTCTGCTTACCCAAAATAACACAACTACAGTAACTATTGTTAATTTTCTGCTAGAACTAATTTACTATAAAACTTCTCATCACACTGATGAATATAACCCAGAAGACCTTCCCTTATAAATCACTCAAAAATTATACTAGCGGCATAACGTGCCTATTTGAGTAATCCATAAGATCCATCCTCTGTACTCCACTAAATATAAAACACTACCTTTTGTTACATCTCTATAAAACATGACTACACAAAACTAGGACATGTCTGTAAAATCTTAGAGACTTTTACTCTAACACTATTGCCCATTTGCGCACACATCACTTATAAAGATACAAATATATCTTAAAGAATAGCAGTTGCAAAAATTACTTATGCAAATATTTAAACAATAACGACAATTCTCCTAATGACAGCATTAAACATAATATGCCACAGTTTCTATGGTCTTATCAACTTGCACAGCTAACATATCCAAAACACCAAGATACAGTGTACTTGGGAGTTACAGACATGAGACTCTAATCTTCAATATGTTTTACAGAAGGATCTGTATCCTCCCAGATACACAAATTCAGTTCCCAGAATGGTTGCCTTCTAACTTATATATGTGTCCCAGCCACACTAGAAATACTTAACACTTATAATTCTGTCTAACAATGCAATGTTATAATACTCTTATACTTTATACATAACATTTTTACTATACCCTTAAAACACTGTGTACTGCAGGGAGACAAATCAAACATACCTTATGGCCACAGACAGGGCTCTGAGCAAACAGGGAGTGCTGGATACAGCGGCTCTATCTTAGCTTACTGTGGGACAGATCTTTTAGGCTATTTAGATTTACCCTTGTTAAGTTTCTCTCCCTTTAGGTTTGTCTTCTTTAATTATTATGACATAATCATACCTGAACTACATACTGCGGTCACATAAATTTGGGTGTAATAATGGGGATTCTACTTTTGTATTGTCATACAAAGGGACATCATTCCTTTTGCCTGATATAAAACTTGTGGTTGCTAAATAACTTAACTTTTGTCCCATTATGAACGGATAATTTTATGCAGTTCACACAACTTAGTAAACAGTTCTTATCTTAAACTTTAAAATTATTTACCATTAACCTTTGATACTTTAGCATGCAATTCTTATCTTATACTTTAAATAATTTTCTTATAAGTTTGATACTTAATATGCAATTCTTATCTTATACTTTAACATATGTACAAATAACCTTTGACACACCAAGATACAGTGTACTTGGGAGTTACAGACATGAGACTCTAATCTTCTATATGTTTTACAGAAGGATCTGTATCCTCCCAGATACACAAATTCAGTTCCCAGAATGGTTGCCTTCTAACTTATATATGTGTCCCAGCCACACTAGAAATACTTAACACTTATAATTCTGTCTAACAATGCAATGTTATAATACTCTTATACTTTATACATAACATTTTTACTATACCCTTAAAACACTGTGTACTGCAGGGAGACAAATCAAACATACCTTATGGCCACAGACACAGCAGTTAACTCCTTATCTGACAATGTGCATGCCATGCTTTTCTGTGGGGGCTCTGAGCAAACAGGGAGTGCTGGATACAGCGGCTCTATCTTAGCTTACTGTGGGACAGATCTTTTAGGCTATTTAGATTTACCCTTGTTAAGTTTCTCTCCCTTTAGGTTTGTCTTCTTTAATTATTATGACATAATCATACCTGAACTACATACTGCGGTCACATAAATTTGGGTGTAATAATGGGGATTCTACTTTTGTATTGTCATACAAAGGGACATCATTCCTTTTGCCTGATATAAAACTTGTAGTTGCTAAATAACTTAACTTTTGTCCCATTATGAACGGATAATTTTATGCAGTTCACACAACTTAGTAAACAGTTCTTATCTTAAACTTTAAAATTATTTACCATTAACCTTTGATACTTTAGCATGCAATTCTTATCTTATACTTTAAATAATTTTCTTATAAGTTTGATACTTAATATGCAATTCTTATCTTATACTTTAACATATGTACAAATAACCTTTGACACACCAACGACAGTTTCCTAGAAAGCAACACTTGCTAAAAATTACTTGTATATATTTATGTACATATATACATATATATCTCTGAATAGGTTTTGTTAAACTGTGCCGTGACCTAGTGTCACGCACCTCAGCGATTTCCCAGTGAAATCTTAATATCTATATCTATTATTTGTGTCCCAGACACACAATATTTTCTTGTCCCATTGACAAGTACCGTAGATAAATAGATTATTTTAAATTGTGTACCATAAACACAATATTATCTTGTCCCAGTGACAAGTGTTTAACAACAACCCAGCGCTTACTTAAAACACAAAAAATTTAGGTACAGGATTCGGAGAGACAGGGGAGCACGGACACAGAAGTATAAAATACAACCATGTATAACTTGTACTCACCCTGTATGTCCGAATCCCACTGCTTACACCAAATTGAAAAGAACCGGCCGGTCTCTGCTCTTGATCAATTACTTCTAAGGTCGTTGATGTGTGGCAGGTTTGCAGATATCTGGAGAGCTGTGAAGGCGGAAAACAAATACATAAGCACGTGTTTCTTTATCCTCAGCTCTGAGTATAGTTTATTACACATTGATATTTATACACACATTTAGGTGTTGTCCTGTATTGTGATTGGTTACAAATTGTGCAGAACATAGCATAAAGTACATGAGGGGGCGTTTACACAGGGGGGTGTGAACAATATGCACTCATATTGCCACTAAGCACAAAACATAAAATACAACTCAATATAGTCAATAAGCAGAAAATAGTAGAAACTTGCTTATGTATTCAGTTCTTCTTATTGCAATCTAAGACATTCTTACATAAACAGCTAACACCATGATGTCTTATCTGACCTCCTCAGGGACTGTGACCTTTTCTTGCACTTGGTCAAGCATAGTAATTTCTCAACATCAATTTAACCCTTTCATTATTGGTTCAGATGGGACAGTGATAAAGGCACTATTGTAAGGGTAAAATTCACTTAAGTTAATGTAATTAATATAAGACACATTTTTTTTTCCTTTCTTCCTCTCTAAGTTAACTTATATGCTTTCAAATGTACTTTAAAATGTTATTTGTTTTTGAACTATCATAAGGTTATTCACAAACAGCACTAATTATGGAACGGACAGAGATTTTTGTAGAGGTTATCGTTCCAAATAGCACAATGAGAAAAGCAAGAAGGTAAGGGTAAAACACACACAAGATAGAAACATAGAAACATAGAATGTGTCGGCAGATAAGAACCATTCGGTACATCTAGTCTGCCCAATTTTTTTTTTTGAGTACTTTTATTAGTCCCCCGTTCCCGGTCTTATAGCTAGGATAGCCTTGTGTCTATCCCACGCATGCTTAAAATCCTTGACTGTGTTTACCTCTACCACTTCTGCTGGCAGGCTATTCCATACATCCACTACCCTCTCAGTAAAGTAATACTTCCTGATATTACTTTTAAATCGTTGCCCCTCTAATTTAAGACTATGTCCTCTAGTTGTGGTAGTTTTTCTTCTTTTAAATATACTCTCTTCCTTTACTGTGTTGATTCCCTTCATGTATTTAAATGTTTCTATCATATCCCCCCTGTTACGTCTTTCCTCCAAGCTATACATGTTAAGATGCTTTAACCTTTCCTGGTAAGTTTTATCCTTCAACCCATGAACCAGTTTAGTAGCCCTTCTCTGAACTCACTCCAAAGTATGAATATCCTTCTGGAGATACGGTCTCCAGTACTGCGTACAATACTCCAAGTGAGGTCTCACCAGTGCTCTGTACAATGGCATGAGCACTTCCCTCTTCCTACTGCTAATACCTCTCCCTATGCAACCAAGCATTCTGCTAGCATTTCCTGCTGCTCTATTGCATTGCCTACCTACCTTCAAGTCCTCTGAAATTATTACTCCTAAATCCCTTTCCTCAGATGTTGAGGTTAGGACTGTACCAAATAGTCTATATTCTGCTTTTGGGTTTTTACGCCCAAGGTGCATAATCTTGCACTTGTCCACATTAAATGCCAGTTGCCACTGCTCTGACCATTTTTCTAGTTTATCCAAATCATTTGCCATTTGGCTTATCCCTCCATGAATATCAACCCTGCTGCAAATCTTTGTATCATCAGCAAAAAGACATACTTTGCCAACAAGACCTTCTGCAATATCGCTAATAAAAATATTAAAGAGAATGGGTCCAAGAACAGATCCCTGAGGTACCCCACTAGTAACAAGACCTTGCATCGAATATACCCCATTGACTACAACCCTCTGTTGCCTGTCACTCAGCCATTGTCTAATCCATTCAACAATATTGAAATCCAAACTCAAAGATTTCAGTTTATTGATAAGCCTTCTATGTGCGACAGTGTCAAAAGCCTTACTGAAATCTAGGTAAGCAATGTCTACTGCACCACCCTGATCTATTATTTTAGTTACAAAATCAAAAAAATCAATAAGATTAGTTTGGCATGATCTCCCTGAAGTAAACCCATGCTGTCTCTGATCTTGAAATCCAAGCGACTTTAGATGTTCAACAATCCTATTCTTTAACAAGGTTTCCATTATTTTCCCCACTACTGAAGTAAGACTTACTGGTCTATAGTTGCCCGCCTCCTCCCTACTACCTTTCTTGTGAATGGGCACAACATTAGCTAATTTCCAATCTTCTGGAACTACTCCCGTTAACAATGATTGGTTAAATAAATCTGTTAACGGTTTTGCTAGTACACCACTAAGTTCTTTTAATAACTTTGGATGTATCCCATCAGGTCCCATCGACTTATTTGTCTTTACTTTAGACAGCTGAAGTAAAACCTCTTCCTCTGTAAACTTACATGCATCAAAAGACTCATTAGTCTTTTTCCCTAAATGAGGTCCCTTACCCTCATTTTCATTTGTAAAAACTGAACAAAAATATTCATTAAGGCAGTCTGCTAAGCCTTTATCCTCTTCTACATAGCATCCTTCTTTTGTTTTTAATCTAACTAATCCTTGTTTTACTTTCCTTTTCTCATTTATGTATCTAAAAAATGTTGTATCCCCCTTTTTCACTGACTGGGCTATAGTCTCTTCTGTGTGCGCTTTGGAAGCTCTTATAGCTTGCTTTGCCTCTTTCTGCCTACTCTTATAGATCTTTCTATCTTCCTCACTCTGAGTATTTTTATAATTACTAAATGCTAGCTTTTTATTTTTTACTATTTTAGCCACCTCTGCGGAGTACCACAGTGGTTTCTTCAATTTTTTGCTCTTACTGACAAGCCTTATGCAATTTTCTGTTGCCTTCAGTAGTGAAACTTTTAGATAATCCCATTTCTCCTGGACTCCATTTAATTTGCTCCAGTCTGATAATGACTCCTTCACACCTAATCTAATTTTAGAAAAGTCTGTTTTTCTAAAATCTAAAACTTTTGTTTTTGTTTGGTGTGACTGGGTCACTGTTCTTATATTAAACCACACTGTCTGGTGATCACTAGATCCTAAACTTTCACCTACAGTAATATCTGATAACAAATCTCCATTTGTGAACACTAAGTCTAGTATGGCCTGCTTTCGAGTTGGCTCCTCCACGACTTGTTTTAGAGATAATCCAAGTAGGGAGTTTAGGATATGCGTACTCCTGGCGCAAGTAGCTGTTTTGTATTTCCAGTTCACATCAGGAAGATTAAAGTCACCCATGATGATCACTTCTCCCTTAATTTTCATTTTAGCTATTTCCTCAACTAGTAGATTATCTAACTCCTCTATTTGTCCAGGGGGCCTATAAATCACACCTACCCGAGTTACCATATGATTACCAAATTCTAATGTAACCCAAACTGACTCTATGTTCGCCTCACTAACTTGTATTATGTTACTTTTTAAGCTATCCCTCACATACAGGGCCACCCCTCCCCCTTTTTTACCTTCTCTGTCTTTTATATATAAAGAGTACCCTGGTATTGAAATGTCCCAGTCATGTTTTTCATTATACCATGTCTCAGTAACAGCCACTAAATCTACATTCTCAGTTGCCAATATTGCTACAAGTTCATGGATCTTATTCCCTAAACTGCAAGCATTTGTAGACATGACCCTAAACTTATCATTTTTCAGCACACTGACTACAGGTAACTTCTGTACCTTTTTTGGGGGGCAATTGGATTGATGTTTTATCGCCATTTTGCCCCCCTCTTTTAGTTTAAAAACCTCCTAGCAAAACCTCTGAACTGCTCACTGAGAACATTCGTTGCCTTTTGAGAAAGATGCAAACCATCTTTTTTGTACAGTTCCTTTCTATCCCATAGTGAACTTCCATGAGAAACAAAGCCAAATCCTTGCTCCCGACACCATTCTCCAAGCCACTAGTTGAAGTCCCTAATACGCATCCGTCTATCATTCTGAATGTTATGCACAGGCATAACTTCAGAAAAGGACAGTGTGGACTCAACCTGCCGTATATCATTGGCAAGAACACGAAAAGCTTCCTTCACCTCTGAAACCTCATTGCAAGCCAAATCATTTGTCCCTAGATGAACCAGTACATCCAATTCTCCTTCCTGATTTGCTTGCTTAACAATATTAGAAATACGCCTCCTGTCTCTGCGAGCAGTAGCTCCAGGAAGACATCTCACTAAGCCAATACTGTCCAACTCCGCACCTCTTATGATAGAATCGCCCAACAACAACAACTGCTTTCTATCAGGCCTCACCTTCTCCTTGCACACCTTAGCCACATAGGAGAGTGGTTCCTCAAACTCTGCGTCTGAGCCTGCCTCCACAACACCACTGCACTCTGAAAGTGCTGAAAATGAATTCTGGACAGCCACAGACTGCGGGACATGCCTTTTATCCACAACTCTAAGCCTACCAGATCCAACAGTAATCCACCTGCCATTCCTAGGAAGCCTCTGCGGCAATGGCCTCTGTGGGAGTGACTTTGCAACAGTCTCAGTCCGAGTTTGTTTTACAGATAAATTACAAATCTCGGACTTTAAAAATGCAATCTCCTGCTGCAATCTTGAGAACTGTCTACAGATTAGACAGCCTCCAAACCTCCAAAAAATGGAATGTGAAACAAATGCAGAACAATTATCACAGTAAACCAAATCTGCCATTTTAAGAATTTAAATCAAAAAGATCTTTTAGTTTTTCTCACCTCTTGTATACCTCAGACTACCTCCAGAGTATCTCCAGAATATCTCTTAAATATACTCTTTGAAAAGCAGCTCTTAGAAGAGCAGCCAAGCTATTAAATAGAGGGTAGTGGATGTATGGAATAGCCTGCCAGCAGAAGTGGTAGAGGTAAAAACAGTCAAGGATTTTAAGCATGCGTGGGATAGATAAGCTAATTTCTACTATGCCTTATATACACACACCTACAAGCACCAAGGAAGGTTTTAACACCTGAGTGGGCCTATGCTAATTAGAACCAAACACTGACAAACACCTAAGTATTCAATTCAAATTCCTTAGCAATTTGAAGCAGGAAATCAGTACAAACCACCACACAATAACTTGACTAAATGAATCTTACTTGTATCAGTAGAAAAGAAGATCTCAGCAAGTTAAAATAATCAAGTCTGTCTCCAGAATATCTCTTAAATATACTCTTTGAAAAGCAGCTCTTAGAAGAGCAGCCAAGCTATTAAATTAGCCAAGCTAATTTCTACTATGCCTTATATACACACACCTACAAGCACCAAGGAAGGTTTTAACACCTGAGTGGGCCTATGCTAATTAGAACCAAACACTGACAAACACCTAAGTATTCAATTCAAATTCCTTAGCAATTTGAAGCAGGAAATCAGTACAAACCACCACACAATAACTTGACTAAATGAATCTTACTTGTATCAGTAGAAAAGAAGATCTCAGCAAGTTCAAATAATCAAGTCTGTCTCCAGAATATCTCTTAAATATACTCTTTGAAAAGCAGCTCTTAGAAGAGCAGCCAAGCTATTAAATTAGCCAAGCTAATTTCTACTATGCCTTATATACACACACCTACAAGCACCAAGGAAGGTTTTAACACCTGAGTGGGCCTATGCTAATTAGAACCAAACACTGACAAACACCTAAGTATTCAATTCAAATTCCTTAGCAATTTGAAGCAGGAAATCAGTACAAACCACCACACAATAACTTGACTAAATGAATCTTACTTGTATCAGTAGAAAAGAAGATCTCAGCAAGTTCAAATAATCAAGTCTGTCTCCAGAATATCTCTTAAATATACTCTTTGAAAAGCAGCTCTTAGAAGAGCAGCCAAGCTATTAAATTAGCCAAGCTAATTTCTACTATGCCTTATATACACACACCTACAAGCACCAAGGAAGGTTTTAACACCTGAGTGGGCCTATGCTAATTAGAACCAAACACTGACAAACACCTAAGTATTCAATTCAAATTCCTTAGCAATTTGAAGCAGGAAATCAGTACAAACCACCACACAATAACTTGACTAAATGAATCTTACTTGTATCAGTAGAAAAGAAGATCTCAGCAAGTTAAAATAATCAAGTCTGTCTCCAGAATATCTCTTAAATATACTCTTTGAAAAGCAGCTCTTAGAAGAGCAGCCAAGCTATTAAATTAGCCAAGCTAATTTCTACTATGCCTTATATACACACACCTACAAGCACCAAGGAAGGTTTTAACACCTGAGTGGGCCTATGCTAATTAGAACCAAACACTGACAAACACCTAAGTATTCAATTCAAATTCCTTAGCAATTTGAAGCAGGAAATCAGTACAAACCACCACACAATAACTTGACTAAATGAATCTTACTTGTATCAGTAGAAAAGAAGATCTCAGCAAGTTAAAATAATCAAGTCTGTCTCCAGAATATCTCTTAAATATACTCTTGATAACGTAATAATTTTTTTTTTGTGTGTGTTTTTTGCAATCTAGGAGAGGAAAACATTCCTGATTTGGGGGGACCTTGGAATGGGGGAGGGGGGAAGAAGAAGAAGAAGGGAAAAGAGAGGGGGATTCGATAATCAACTCAGAATATTGGAAAGAATTTAGGTACAGTGATGTAGCTAAACATTTTTTTGATGATTCTTTAAGCATGTTATTATCTTATTGGAAACCTGTGTGTGTTCCAGGCCTGTCGGGCCTCTTTCTAGCCATCTTTGATTGGTTTTCTCTGTGGGATTTAAAGTATACTGATAAATCCTCCTGCCTAAAGCTGTGGCCCGCCATGTGTTCATTCGAACTCAGCAGCCAGCTTTGGTTTTTATGACATTCATTGGTCTAATCTCTATGCTGGTCTCTTTGTGTGTTTTTGGGGTATTCTATACTCCCAACTATGTATATATTTGTTTGTCCATTTTTGTCTGGTGTGAGGGTGCCGGGGTGGGGTGGGGGTGAAGGGGGGAGGTAAAAATTGGACCTTTGGATTGTAATGATTAAGTGTTTATCAGTAAACTCACAGGGTTTGAACTCCCCTCACAAAAGGAATCAAATATATGGTCTTCTGAATAATCAGAAGATAGACATAGCTTTTCTCCAAGAGACACACTGGAGAGATTATGATAAAATCAGATGGGGAGGTAGGATGTATCCCCACATGTTTCATGCTTCCATATATGTCAAAAAGAAAGAGGGTTGCAATCATTTTCTCCAACCGGCTTAGACTAGACACTAGTTGGGTGAAGGCTGATAGGGATGGAACGTACATTATCTGGGTGGGTAAGGTAAATTATGAATATTTTACGTTTGTAAATGTTTATATCCCGAATACATCACCAATTTCCTATGTGTCTGAGATTTTAGATACAGTTGATAAAATTAAAATAGGACAGATATTGATTGCCGGAGATTTCAATTGTATAATGGATCCAGTCATGGATAAGAAGCTCACAAGACTAAACACAATCAATAAGAACCTAATTAAAAGAGTGAGGGCTCTTAGAGCAGTGATAGACAGAGCAAATCTTCTGGATTTATGGAGAACCTTTCACCCTCTCGAGAGAGATTACACCCATTTTTCAAGGGTGCATCATTCATATTCAAGAATTGATTTGGTATTAGGAGACCCAATACTATGTGAGGCAATTGCCAATATTAATATTAAGGATAACGTATGGTCTGACCATAGTATTGTTTATTTTGACATCAAAGACAAATATCGTCTGGTATCTAAATGTTTGATTTATTCTTTAAAGAGAACAATATAGATCAAATCTCCCCAATAACTGAATGGTGTGCTTACAAGTCCACAATTAGAGGCTATTTTTAAAAAATAATAAAAAATTTAAGAAGAAACAAAAATTCTTCCCTTGCTAAACTCTATATTTCCCTTAACAGAATATCAACAATACATAAAAACCAACCTAACCAAGACATTATGGATCAAGTGTGTGAAATAAGGAGGAAAATAGAGTCACTGGAAATGGAAGGTATCTTAAAAAATATGGAGAAGCTAAGGATTAGATGCTAGAGGTAACAGTGTGAACAAAATGATGTCCAACAAAGAGCGAACAACAGGATTTGCAGGATTGTAGAGGAGGGAAGACACTACTATCTCCTAAAGAGATAGGAAAGGAGTTTGCATCATACTATCACTCTATAATCTTCCAAATTTGACAACAGAGGGGGAGATTTCAGCCTATCTGGGCAAAATCAACATCCCTAAAATAACTAGTGAACAGGAGCTTCTTATGAATCGCCCTATAGAAAAAAGTGAGCTAAATTTAGTAATTGATAAACTAGTTAAGTACAAAACTCCGGGCCAAGATGGGTTTGGAAATTTCTTTTATAAGACATTCAAAACACAAATAATAGATGATCTGGTCCATACCTTCAATGCAATTGCATCCTTAAGTTATTGTCCAATTGAGATGCTACAAGCAAATATTGCTCCAATTTTAAAACAAGATAAAAACCCAGAAGATATCTCTTCATATTGCCCGATATCGCTTATTAACGTGGATAGCAAATTATATTCTGCAATACTAGCCAATCGTCTTCACCATTTGATACATCAAGATCAGATTGGATTTGTTCCAGGCAGAGATCCTGGTAACAATACTAGAAGGTTGATTGATCTCTTTGAGGAGGTAGAGAGAAGTGGTACCCCTCTCCTGACCCTGTCTTTAGATGCCAAGAAGGCTTTTGACAGGGTCGGGTGGGGGTACATGAAGAGGACATTAGACTCCTATGGAATCAAGGGATGGATGAGAGGGGCAATAACCGCTCTATTTAAGGGACCTACAGCTAGGGTGGTGTGTATAAATATAACCTCAGAATGGTTCGAATTAAAAAACGGTACCCGCCAGGGGTTCCCACTCTCGCCAATTCTATATATTTTAGCCCTTGAGCCTCTAGCGATTAATATAAGAGATAACCCCCAAAATAAAAGGTTATAATAAAGGGAAAGAGTAGTTAGCTGTATCTCTATATGCAGATGATATCCTTGTTACACTGAAAGATCGAGAGAAATCGGTAGAAAGCCTTATGTCCGAGGTTTTGGAGTATAGCAAAGTATCAAATTACAAGCTAAATGTTCAAAAGACTGTGGTAATGGTGCACAATACTCAAAAAGAGGAGCTTGATAGAATTCAGAAAAACCATAAGTTTAAAATATGTCAGACAGAATTCACTAATCTTGGGATAATCATAACAGCTAATGCAGATAGTACCATTGCAGCTAATGTGTTAAACATCTTAAAAATTACAAATAAACTACTTAGGGAATGGAGACAGGGAGAACTCTCCTGGTGGGGGAGAATAAATGTGATAAGAGCATATATACTCCCTAAGTGGGTTTATCTATTCAGGATGCTCCCACTTAAGATTCCATCAAGCTGGCTCCAAATGATACAGAGAAGTTTCAATAATTTTGTTTGGAGAGGGAAGAAACCTCGTCTGAGTCAGAAGATTATGTCTAAAAAGGTTGGGGAGGGGGATGGGATTTCCAGTAATCACCCATCAATATGAAGCAAGTATTATATATCATATTCAGAGGTCAACATGGTATATTTCAGAACAGGAAGGCTGGTGTACGCACTAGAGGTAGATTATCCAAGAATGAAAAATCTAAACTCCTTGATCTGGAGTTTAAACAGTAAACAAGTTATAAGCCTTTTAAAAAAACAGCCAAAGTATGGTCCTCAGGATTTTGATCTCGTCATGGTATGCAATAAGGAAAAGACTGGGTTTGTCAGATAAATTAATAAAGAGCCTCCCATTAAAAGTCCTTGACCACTGTATGATAGATTTTGACTCAGAAGATTGGCAAGATAAACGTATCAAGACATTAGCTGATCTCATTCAAAACAGCAAAATAAAAACATTTACGCAACTGACCCAGGAGTATAACATACCGAATAACAGTATGATTAAATACCTGAGGGTAAAAAACTGCCTAAACGAACATCTACCTCCCGAAAAGACTAACTCGATAAAAAAATATTCTCAAGGATTTTTGCACACAGTAACACAAAAAAGATATTCTCCAGATGTTTAGACTGTATTAGGGGCTATGGAAAGTCTGTCTGAGTGGCCAGTTATCCAGCAATGGCAAAAAGACACTCAGCAAAAAACAATATCCCAAGAAGGAATCATTAAAGCCTATGCAAAAATCAATAGAAATGTTCAGGACCTTTCCCTGTTAGATACACAATTTAAGGTCATACAAAGATGGTATCGGGTCCCTACCCAACTATCAAAAACGTACCCTCACCTTAGTAAAGATTGCTGGAACTGTGGCCCTGTACCCAGTTATGTCTTTGTATGTCTGTCGCCCTCTCTCCCCCCCCCTCTCTTTTTTTTTTTTTGGTGGTTGTTTTGCCATTTCCATAGCATATCGAAAAACCCACACTGATTATCCTATGTTCTATAGGATAATCAGTGTGGGTTTTTCAATATGCTAGGGAGTTAAGATTTTGTTTGGTATTTGAGGAGGGTTGGGTGGGAGGGGACGGTTTTGTATTGGACTGTCTTGTACTGTGCTGTATTGTGTTGCATATGTCTTTGTTATATTTATATTGTTGATATGAGAAGAAAATACAAAAAAAAAATAATACAAAAAAAAAAAAGAATCATCCTGTGCATGTTAAGGTAATCTTTTCCATTTATCCTTTTGTTGCATAAAGTATTCCCTCTGATCAAACCACTATTGCATCACCTGCTTGCTAATTACCTGCAAAACCTGCATGCTAATCTCTTGCAAAAACCTGCTTGCTGAAAACTGTTACAGTTGCCTGGAAATCCTTAAAGAGGTATAGTCAATTTAGCCACCTGCAGTTGCGTTCCAAAATATCCATTGCAAACCTAACATAATAACTCAGCCTCCATATGGAACCAGCATAAATGGCTTCACAGATATCCTCTCTCACCCAGAGGGTGGAAATGTGGCATGATTTAAGAATTACAAATGAAAGCTTACTCTCCTGTGTTACTGAAATTCAAAGCCAGGATTTTTCTAACCTTGCCACTGGAGTCAGATCTATTGATTATGCTGAACCATCAGTTTGCAATCCTGAAAAATTTTCAGGAGACCGTTCAAAATATAGAGAATTCATTAATTCATGCCACCTCCTATTTACCTTGAAACCTATATCATACCCAACTAAACAAATCAAAGTATGTACAGTAATTTCCTTTCTTAGAGGCGATCCCATGGTTTGGGCTCACTCCTTCTTAGAAAATGATGATTCCATTCTTGATTCTCTAGAAGAATTTTTAAAAGAAATGTCACTCCTATATGAAGACCCTAACAAACAATCTACTGCTGATTCTGCTATCAGAGCCCTTTACCAAGGAGAAAGACCTGTAGAGGACTACATAGCAGAATTCAAACAATGGGCTGTAGACACGCAATGGAATGACATCACCCTAAGAAGTCAACTTCGTCTAGGGCTTTCTGACTCTGTGAAAGATGAACTCTCCTGTACAGAATTGCCATTAACTCTAGATGCTCTTATTCAACTTTCCATTACTATTGACAGGAGAATTCGATAAAGGAAGGCTGAAAAAGCTACAAATTTTCCCACCTGGAAAAGACCCTCTATTCCTTCTAAACCAGTTGAAAAATATTCTACTCCTGAACAAATGGTGAGAGTTATCCTCCGGGGTACTTTAACTCCAGAAGAAAAAACAAGGAGAAATCTCAGTTTATGTATGTACTGTGCATCCACTGAACATTTACTAGACAACTGTCCAATCCTAAAATGCAACAAAAGCTGTAAACAAACAACAATTTCCTCCATTCTGAATGTATCCCACATTTCTCCATCATCTCATTGTGTTGTCTCTATCCTCTTACAGTGGGACCAAGAAAGGGTTGCTACTGAAGCAATTATTGACTCTGGGGCTGCTGGTGTCTTCATCGACTCCAGTCTTGTAAAGAAAAATAAAATTACTTGTGTTCAAAAAAGCACATTCGTGTCAATAAGAGTTATTGATGGTTCACTTATTTCCTCTGGTCCTATAAAGAATGAAACTATTACCCTAAAAATGACCATCATTCTGAACACATTACTTTTGACGTAGTAAAATCTCCTCTATTTCCTGTTATTCTCGGGATGAGTTGGCTACAATTGCATAATCCTTCTATCCAATGGTCTCCAATACAGATCAAGTTTAATTCCAATTATTGTCAGGATACATGTTTTATTCATTCTCCTCTACTACAAATCACTGAAGAACATACTATTCTCCCTCATTATTCTGATTTCAATTACGTTATCAGCAAGAAAGAGGCTCATACATTACCACCTCAGAGGACTTATGATTGTCCTATTGATCTTTTCCCTGGCTCATCAATTCCTTTTGGTCATATGTATCCACTATCTGACAAGGAACTAAAAATCCTAAAAGAGTATCTAGAAGAGAATTTAAGAAAAGTTTTTATCAGACCATCCACATCACCTGCTGCCTCTAGGATCTTCTTTGTGAGAAATAAAGACACAACCAATCGTCCTATTATTGATTATCTTGAACTAAATAAAAGGACAATAAAAAACAGGTACCTCCTTCCACTCATCCCTGAATTGTTGGAAAGACTTCGATCAGCCACAATCTATTCAAAATTGATCTCAGAGGAGCTTGTAATTTGATCCGTATGAAAAAAGGACATGAGTGGAAGACTGCATTCCATACCAGATATGGATTATTTGAATACCTCGTAATGCCTTTCGGACTCTGCAACTCTCCTGCCACTTTTCAGCATTTTATTAATGACATCTTCAGAGATTTATTGGACATTTGTGTTATAATTTACTTAGATGATATTCTAATCTATTCCGACTGTTTAGAAGACCACAGAAAACATGTGAGATGTGTTTTGTCAAGACTTAGAACACATCATTTGTTCGCCAAGCCTGAAAAATGTGTATTTGAAGTTTCAAAAATGTTGTTCCTTGGATACGTAATAACTCCACAAGAAATTCACATGGACGATTCAAAAATTCAATGTGTCCTTAACTGGCCCATCCCCACTTCAATTAAAGAACTACAAAGTTCCCTTGGATTCGCTAATTTTTATAGAAAATTCATAAAAAATTTCTCTAGCATCATTCATCCACTTAATCTCCTGACAAGAACCAAAATTCCTTTCACTTGGAACAACGAAGCACAAGAAGCTTTCAACTTGCTTAAACAAAAATTCACATCATCCAACTTCTTAAAAATGCCTAATCCTTCCCCACCATACATCTTGGAAGTTGATGCCTCTGACTCCACAAAAGGAGCTGTTCTATCCCAACAAGAATCACCCCAAAATCCTATTCATCCTGTTTCTTTTTATTCATAAACCTTAAATTCATCTGAATGTAATTAACCCATTGGTGAAAAAGAATTATTAGGGAACAAGGCTGCTTTTGAAAACTGGAGACATCTATTGGAAGGTAATGAAAAACCAATCGTTGTTTATACCGATCACAAAAATCTTGAATTTCTACATAACAACAAAACATTGTCACCCAGGCAAGTAAGATGGAGTCTCTTCTTTGATAGTTTCAACTTCCACATTGTATACAGACCAGGTTCTAGAAATAAAAAAGCTGATTCCCTATCCCGAATACCAAACAAAAGTCTAATAATTGAAAAACCTTCTTCTATTCTTCCTCCAAACCGATTTATTGGGATAACCACATATTTTGCAGAAACACTTAAATCACTTCCACCTGAAGAATTAGACCTTCCTCCTAATTCCATTCTACATGAAGAAAATGGTATATTCTTTAAGGATAACAAGATTTATGTCCCCCCATCTTTAAGGATTGAAGTATTAAAAATGATCCATGATTCTCCATTGGCAGGTCATCCAGGTAAAAAAAAAACATTTGAATTATCAAGAAGACACTTCTGGTGGCCTGGTCACAAAGAAACCATCTCCATTTATGCCTCATCATGTCCTGTTTGTCAAAAAGCTAAACCTAACCGACTAGTGTTGAGCGAACCCGCACCGCACTGTTCGGGTTCGTACCGAACATTATGTTTTTTGGACCCCGGACCCGAGCACGGACATTTCACTTCTGTTCGGGTTGGAGTTCGGGGTTCGGCGATTACATTGTAGGTAATGCTATGGGCTTTCTATAAACTGAAATAGAGTCCCCATTCATAAGAATAGGGACTCTATTTCGGTTTATAGAATAGCAATAGCATTACATGTATTCCATAAACCGAAAGTCTATAAACCGAATGTCTTTCGGTTTATAGACTTTCGGTTTATGGAATACATGTAATGCTATTGGCTTTCTATAAACCGAAAAAGAGTCCCCATTCATAATAATTTCTTAATCTACCAGTTCCTGATAGACCCTGGCAATCCATCTCAATGGATTTTATAGTTGAAATACCTCCATCAAAAAAGCAAAGCACTATATTAGTTGTTGTTGACAGATTCTCCAAAATGTCTCATTTCATTCCTCTACCAAAAATTCCCACATCCAAGGAGTTATCCATGATTTTTATCACCAACATCATCAGATTACACGGTTACCAGATGAAATTATTTCTGACCGTGGTACCCAATTCACCTCACACTTTTGAAAAGAATTATGTACCTAACTGAATATATCTCCTAAATTATCTTCTTCATATCACCCACAAACAAACGGTCAAACAGAGAGAGTTAACCAGTGCTTAGAACAATATCTGAGATGCTATTGTACTTACTTTCAAGATGACTGGTCAACCTGGTTACCCCTATCAGAATATGCTTACAATAATTTATTTCATTCCAGCAGTAAAATGTCACCCTTCTTCTCCAACTACAGATTCCATCCTACCTCAATTCCCATTGATTCTCCACAGTTGTAACCCTGCTGTCAATATCCAAATATCAGAGATGACTTCTCTTTTCCAAACAATTAAAGAAAACCTTGAAACGTCCCTTTACAGTCACAAGAAATCCTATGACAATAAACGGACACCTCCTCCTTCCTATGTGATTGGAGCTTTAGTACTACTCTCTGCAAAAAATATAAAAAACAACCGTCTACCTAAGAAACTGGATCAACTTTTTATACAACCATTTCCCATTGAAAAAGTCATCAATGATGTTGTTGTTAAACTGACTTTACCTCCATCCCTTAAACTTCATCCAATTTTTCATGTCTCGCTACTCAAGCCTCACAACACTGACCCATTTCGAAGAACTGTTCGAACTGTTCCTGATCCTCTTATTGTTCAATAAGAATATGAGATTAATAAGATTCTGCATTCTCGTTTCCACAGGGGCAACTTACAATATCTCATTAGATGGAAGGGGTATACACCAGAAGATGACACTTGGAAATTGTCCACTGACATTCATGCTACTAGACTTGTCTACATCCACAGATGTCATCCTGAGAAACCACATCCATAGCACCCTGGGTGTGCTCTTTGAGGAGGGGGTTCTGTCAGGACTTACCCATCCATTTTCCCTCAGAGTTCCTTCCCGGTTTCACTCATCAAAGGCTCCGCCCTCTTTCTGTGACACAATCTTCCCTCACTTTATAGGGGAGTAACTCAACAAGTTAGTTGCTGAGTTATTCTGTCCTGAACAGTACAAGTGCCTGCTTAGCTACAGTTTTTACTTATAAAGATCGTCTGTGTACCGACTTCTGCCTGATACCTGTTACTGCTGACTTCTATTGCTCTTGGACCCAGATTTGTTTCACCATTCTTACAGACCTCTATTTTCCTTTGGACCAGGAATTGCCTTAAACAGTTCTGCTTTAATCTCCAACCCATTTTGATCTGGATTACTTATGGACTTTTCTCAAACTCTAAAGCAATTATCTTTATATATGTATATTTCAACCAACAGAATCCTCCTGTGCATGTTAAGGTAATCCTTTCCATTTATCCATTTGTTGCATAAAGTATTCACTCTGATCAAACCACAATTGCATCACCTACTTGCTAATTACCTGCAAAACCTGCATGCCAATCTCTTGCAAAACCTGCTTGCTGAAAACTGTTACATTTGCCTGGAAATCCTTAAAGAGGTATACTCAATTTAGCCACCTGCAGTTGTGTTCCAAAATATCCATTGCAAACCTAACAGATAGTGACCGCATATTCCAGCTGATTCCATAGATGTCCATCACATTAAAGCTAGACCAGATGTAAAATACTAAATTCCCATTGGCGAAAAAGAAGGAGAATGTATACAGCCTGGCTGCAGCAATAAAACAAGCTTCATGAGACACCAGACATTAAATAATTTGGGGTGGCTGGGAAGCTTGGGGAAATACATTTGTGGTGGAACCAACCTCGCCACTCTGTTCTGGAGAAGCCTGGTTGCTTCCCTGCTGCCTCTAGACTATGGCCCCATGGTAAAAGCTTGTATTTTCCCCTGCAGAAAGGCTTGTTCATGCCTTTCTGCCTGGGTGTTCGGTAGATTGAATCTACCGAACCAACTCACGAATGAACGGACCACCTGGGTAAGGAATGTGCCATAACACTATACGTTAATATTGTTAGTTAGTTATATTCTGTTAGTATATTGGTTATGTGTAATGTTTAATTCTGTGAGTAGACCAATCTGAAGGTTTATAATGTGACAGTGACTCTAATAGTTTACTCCAACATCCATTGTTCTGTATTAACTGGATTAACTGGTAAACTGATTATGTTGTGTACATTACTGTGTGTATTGTAATTAGGTCTACTCACTCTATGTTGCGCAGACATTTTCCACTGCCCCGCTAGCCACCAGGAGAATCGGGCAGCTGGGGGATGTCTGCACGATACGTGCAGACATCCTTCATGCTGCCCGACACTTCCGTTTATTATGATGGACCAGTTGTCCATCATAATAGACAGAGGTGTCGGGCAGCATGGAGAATGTCTGCACGTATCGTGCAGACATCCCCCGGCTGCCCCCACTAGCCACCAGGGAAAGAAACAAGGTGAGGGGGAGGGAGGGAGGGGGGGGAGACACTCACAGACAGGGGGAGGGAGGGAGGGGGAGACACACACAGACATGGGGAGGGAGGGGGGAGACACACACAGACAAGAGGCGGAGGGGGGAGACACACAGACAAGGGGAGGGAGGGGGGAGACACAGACAAGGGGAGGGAGGGAGGGGGAAGAGAGAAAAGGGGAGGGGGGATAGAGAGAGACAAGGGGGGATAGAGAGAGACAGGGGAGGGGGAAGAGACGAGGGAGGTGGAGAGAAAGAGAGAAGTTTGGGGGAGGGAGAGAGAGACAGCTAGGGGAGGGGGAGAGAGCCGCATTGGCACATAAAAGGAAATAAAAACAAGAAATGCATTTGTATAATATCAATTTTTTATTAAATATTAAAAATCAATTTACAAATATACAAGTTAAACTTTTTTTCCTACAGGGTAGTTTTATATTCAGGCTTTTAGTTTTTTTCCTAAAAGAATATACAAAGGGAATTTGGGGGGTTGTCTTATAATCAGTGTCATCTTATAATCGAGCAAATACAGTACTAATGTCTGGGATGTCATGTTTATGTCTTTTTATACGTCTGTGTTGTTACACAAATAAAGAGTTGTTCTTCTTGCTGTACCTAACTGCTAGATGTCCTGTCTATTTGGGTACAAAGAGCAAGGGTCCAGGAAAGACTTGCTGGGTGAATGCTGAGATTTCACACAACGAACAGAGGGTCTACTACGTCAGGTTGTACATCAACATTGTACATGGAATCTTGATTACTGTATTTATATGTATTTCTTTATGTATCACAATATGTTCATGCTATATGTTTAGAGGTTAGCAAATACAGATTTTAAGAGAACCCCCTATGAGAAAATAACTTCAGTGTGTTTATGGTGTAATAGCAAGAGGTGGAATGTTGTAATATGATATTCTGTGCTTTACCACCATAGAATTCACTTTTTATATTCAGGCATTCCCTTTCTTTAAAATGACAGTTACCAGCAGTGGAAGGGTTACTTTCAAAGAAAAGATGTGTTTGTTTGTGTCCTCCACAGTAACCAGTTCAGTTTGGGGGCTTGAAGGTGTGACTCTGGGAGGGGCTTGTAATGTTTCTAGGGGTATTCCGGTAGCTAGACACTCTGGTAATGATTGAGGAAGAGGGAAGATGTGACCCATCTATGCACCCGCCAGCAGGCCCAAATCCAGCTAGGCAATGTGGTGTATTAGACCCAGTAACTTCCTTCAGGAACCGATTGATCCAGAGTCTGACCCACCAAGAGATGCAGCTACAAAGATTACCTGGGGAATAAGTATAAACTTACTGTATCAATTTCTTTATATTTGTATACTGTTGTTTAGACTTGACTCAGATAAACCTATTTGCTAGTTTCTTAGCTTAGCACATAACTTGTATATTTTTAAGATAATTGTTTAGTTAGCATTGTTGATAAACTTGTTTTATTAAATTATTATTATCTAAGCAGCAGCAGTGTGTGTTTGAGTGATTTGTCAATTTGGGAATTGTCTGCTTGGGATATAATGCTGCCAGAATTCCTAATATAAATTGGTTGGCTTTCGGGTATTATTCAATTGCATGTGATTTTAATAACTATATTAGTGTTTAAGTTAAACACAGCAGTCATAGTGAAATTCATTGCGCCATATTAATTCATCCAAACCCACGAACCGCAACACCCTTGTAATTTAGAGTCTGTCCAAGTATTATTGTATCCAGATATACCATAAGTAACTGAGAAATACTTTTCCATAAAAGTGATCTCCTCAAGAACTCCTCTGATTTTTTAATTTTGCCTCCTTGACTGGTCCTTGATATCCGCAATATTTAAATACATTTTTATAATATCTGAGTTTAAAGAGGTTTTCTGGATTTGAAAATCGTTAACTTTCTGTTACAGAAGAATAATCTCATTAGACTCTGAAAAGATAGGGGTTTTCAGGTTAAAAAGTTCCTCCTTATAACCAGCTAGATTTTGGTCAAGATCCACTCTTATTTTTTTATAAAGTGATTCTAGGGCGGTGGTAAGATCAGAATGGGAAATATAGTTGTACAGGGTGCTTCCCTCGCTGCTTCGATCAGATAATGTTTTCTCAGACAAGATGGATAGGTCTGATTGACTGCGGGGAGAGTAATATGAGCTTATGAGGTGTTTTTTTTCATTTTCACAGTGTTTTTAATCCTTTCACCTCTTTTTTCTCTATCCTTATCAGCTTTTTGGTCTTATCAGCATTAGGGGCCATTTTGTGTAGCTGAGATAATGACAAAGATATAAATGTCCTATAATATGTCCTGTAATAGTTGACAGGTGGTAGTTGCTCAGGCTATTTGCCCTGTCACTGTCCCTCACAGAAGCAAGCAGCCTCTAAGTAAGCCTTTATTCATGTGGACAGGCTCTATTTTGTTCTTCGTTCATCCAAGGTCCAGTAAGTTAGACAGTCACATCTCAGTGGAGGTCATCTGTATTCTAGGCTTCCAGTAAGATCAATTTGTAATCCACATATATCTCTGGACCTTAATAGGCTGTGTGGTAAGCCAGAATGTGTTACAAATAGGTGGTCCACCCCTGCAGTTAACCCCCATGTATACAAATAACAACAGGTCACTGTGTCTCAATACTCATGTGAGCAGGCTCTTCTTTGTTCTGACTTCATCCCAATTATAGGGAGGTAGGCCGCAGAATCTCAATGAAAATCATCCGTCTGCTGGGCCACTATGGTCATTTTCTCAGGCACATATTTGTCTGAAACTTAATAGGCTGGGTATTGTGCCAGGAATTATTACACACAAATTGATTGCCCCTGCAGTTATCCCCCACACAAACAAGTAGTGATATGTCACTTATCTTTCCTTATTGGCATGGACAGGTTGCCTTCATACCAGGATGAGTGAGTTTTAGAGAAAATAGATATACCTTAGGCTATCAACGGTTTGGAATTCAGATTATGGAGCTGCTCTTATGTCTGCTGGATTTCTCTCAATGCCGGGTTATCCATACCCATAATTAAGAGTGAGTTTTAGGCCGCAGCATCTCTGCGAAGATCAGTAATGTACTAGGCTTTGGTTGATGCTGCCCTGTATATTTCCAAATCGCCAAATGGGTGTTAAGCCCAATTTTAAGTACTGCCAGGGGGCAGGGAGCAAGGGGGTCTCTTAATCTCTTAAAAATTCCGTTGGGGTTACCCCATCTGAGGATGTTTAGGCATAAACCATCAAAGTCCTGAGATGAAGCCCTTGTCCAGACTGTCAATGGCCAAGAGGGCTTCAGACCTCTCTAATCCGCTGTTCTGTGCACCAAGTGAAGCCGCTGTCCACCACCAACTATTGATGGAATTTGGTAGGAAAAAGCTTACTATCTCCGTTATATCTGCAGTATTACTGCTGGAGCCCGCTAGTCGCTCGTTATCTGCCCACAAGTGTTCCTCCCACTCACATCGACGTCACTACACCATCCTCCCTCAAAGACTGATGTTAAAATTGTTCTTGATCCCTTGGAAAATTATCCACAATGTCCTTAAATTATATAAACCTTTAAAGCAATAAACATATTCATGCCTTGTTTAAAAATCCCATATGCATAAGAGTGGCAATAGGGGGCCAAAGCGTTTTTTGGGGATCTGTTTCTTGGGGAATGGTGTCGGTAGCAAGGTTTCTCATGGTAGTTCTCTTTGGGATTGAAATTAACTGTACAAAAAAATGGTTTGCATCCGTCTCAAAAGGGAATTAATGTTCTCAGTGAGCAGTTCAGAGGTTTCGCTAGGAGGTTTTTAAACTAAAAGAGGGGGGCCAATTGCCAGTCCAATTGCCCCCCAAAACAAGGACCGAAGGTGCCTGTAGTCAGTGTGCTGAAAAATGATAAGTTTAGGGTCATGTCTACAAATGCTCGCAGTTTAGGAAATAAGATCCATGAACTTGTGGCAATATTGGCAACTGAGAATGTAGATTTAGTGGCTGTTACTGAGACATGGTATAATGAAAAAAATGACTGGGATATATCAATACCAGGGTACTCTTTATACAGAAAAGACAGTGAAGGCAAGAAAGGGAGGGGGCTAATACAAGTTAGTGAGGCGAACGTAGAGTCAGTTTGGGTTACGTTAGAATTTGGAAATCATACGTGATTTATAGGCCCTCTGGACAAATAGAAGAGTTAGATAATCTACTAGTTGAGGAAATAGCTAAAATGACAATGAAGGGGGAAGTGATCATCATTGGTGACTAATATTCCTAATGTGAACTGGAAATCCAAAATATCTACTTGTGCAAGGAGTACGCATATCCTAAACTCCCTACTGGCATTATCTCTAAGGCAAGTAGTTTAGGAGCCAACTCGAAAAGCATGCCATTTTAGATTTAGTGTTCACAAATGGAGATTTGTTATCAGATATTACTGTAGGTGAAAGTTTAGGATATAGTGATCACAAGTCAGTGTGGTTTAATATAAGAACAGTGATGCAGTCACACCACACAAAAACAAAAGTTTTAGAAAAACTGACTTTTCTAAAATTGGATTATGTGTAAAGGAGTCATAATCACACTGAAGCAATTTAAATGGAGTCCAGGAGAAATGGGATCATCTGAAAGTTGCACTACTGAAGGCAACAGAAAATGGCATTAGGCTTGTTATTAAGAGCAAAAAGTTGAAGAAACCACTGTGGTACTCTGCAGAGGTGGCAAAATAGTAAAAAAAAAAAGCTAGCATTTAGTAATTATAAAAAAACTCAGAGTGAGGAAGATAGAAAGATCTATAAAAGTAGGCAGAAAGAGGCAAAGCAAACTGTAATAGCTTCCAAAGCAAACACAGAAGAGAAAATAGCCCAGTCAGTGAAAAGGGGAGATAAAACATTTTTTAGATACATAAATGAGAAAAAGAAAGTAAAACAAGGATTAGTTAGATTAAAAACAAAAGAAGGATGCAATGAAGAAGAGGATAAAGGCCTAGCAGACTACCTTAATGAATATTTTTGTTCAGTTTTTACAAATGAAAATAAGGGTAAGGGACCTCATTTAGGGAAAAAGACTAATGAATCTTACAGAGGAAGAGGTTTTACTTCAGCTGTCTATAGTAAAGACAAATAAGTTGATGGGTCCTGATGGGATACATCCTAAGTTATTAAAATAACTTAGTGGTGTACTAGCAAAACCGTTAACAGATTTATTTAACCAATCATTGTTAACGGGAGTAGTCCCAGAAGATTAGAAATTAGCAAATGTTGTGCCCATTCACAAGAAAGGTAGTAGGGAGGAGGAAGGCAGCTATAGACCAGTAAGTCGTACTTCAGTAGTGGAGAAAATAATGGAAACCTTGTTAAAGAATAGAATTATTGAACATCTAAAATCACATGGATTTCAGATCAGAGACAACAAGGGTTTACTTAAGGGAGATCATGCCAAACTAATCTTATTGATGATTCATCTTTTGATTGAGTGACTAAAATAATAGATCAGAGTGGTGCAGTAGACATTGCTTACCTAGATTTCAGTAAGGCTTTTGACACTGTCGCACATAGAAGGCTGATCAATAAACTGCAACCTTTAAGTTTGGATTTTAATATTGTTGGATTAGACAATGGCTGAGTGACAGGCAACAGAGGGTTGTAATCAATGGAGTATATTTGATGCAAGGTCTTGTAACTAGTGGGGTACCTCAGGGATCTGGACCGTTTCTCTTCTATATTTTTATTAGTGATATTGCAGAAGGTCTTGTTGACAAAGTATGTCTTTTTGCTGATGATACAAAGATTTGCAGCAGGGTTGATGTTTATGGAGGGATAAGCCAAATGGCAAATGATTTAGCTAAACTAGAAACATAGTCAGAGCTGTGGAAAATGACATTTAATGTGGATAAGTGCAAGATTATGCACCTTGGGCGTAAAACCCCAAAGCAGAATATAGAATATTAGGTACACTCCTAACCTCAACATCTGAGGAAAGGGATTTAGGAGTAATAATTTCAGAGGATTTAAAGGTAGGTAGGCAATGCAATAGAGCAGCAGGAACTGCTAGCAGAATGCTTGGTTACATAGGGAGAGGTATTAGCAATAGAAAGAGGGAAGTGCTCATGCCATTGTACAGAGCACTGGTGAGACATCACTTGGAGTATTGTACACAGTACTGGAGACCGTATCTCCAGAAGGATATTGATACTTTGGAGAGAGTTCAGAGAAGGGCTACTAAACTGGTTCATGGGTTGAAGGATAAAACTTACCAGGAAAGGTTAAAGCATCTTAACATGTATAGCTTGGAGGAATGATGTAAAAGGGGGTATATGATAGAAACATTTAAATACATAAAGGGAATAAACACAGTAAAAGCAGAGAGTATATTTAGAAGAATAAATACTACCACAACTAGAGGACATTAGAGGGGCAACAATTTAAAAGTAATATTAGGAAGTATTACTTTACTGAGAGGGTAGTGGATATATGGAATAGCCTTCCAGCGGAAGTGGTAGAGGTAAACACAGTCAAGGATCCACACTATCAGATACACTTGCTGAAGTTAATTCCAAATCAGCATAGACTATAATTTAAAGACAGAAACCACTCCATGGTATGGGGTTGATTAAAACCCCTTGTGAAAGGTCAAGCTTTGATTCTTGACATAGAAAGGAGGTTACATGGATTGGCAGAGAATGAAAAAGCAGACAGAATGCCTGAAATCCTAAGGAGTACATACACACTCCTAGGAAAAGATCTCACAGGAAATGTACATAAAATCAAGGAGAAACATATAAATAAAGAAAAGAAAGGTAGTAGTGGAGCTTTCACTCCCAAAAAGGAAAAACAGCAACATGCTAGATAAGGTCCCACATATCCAAAAGGGAAATTTAGACCATCTACTGATGGCACGGATAGAGATTATTCTCATCCCCCTTTCAGAGCATATCAGAGGGAAAAAGAATAGACTTCAGACACAGATAGCACTGAACATTATTCTTTAACTCCTAAAGGAGATACCACAAGATATTCAAAATCTACTGGATATAGTGAAGTATATGGCAGAGGATACAAATTAACACCCCTGACTAGTTAGGAAAAGAGATAGACCAGAACAATATAACAATTCTGCAGAAAGCAGTTTATACTGCTACCAAAACCTTTTTTAACATGTTGGAAGAGGTGTAATCAAACCTCCTCCCAATTAAAACTACATTAGGTTTGTCCAATGTATTCTGATCAAATGCATTTTAAATTAGAGACCTCATTTGCAAGATAAACAATATGTTTAGACACAGTTACCGGAATGATTGATTAATTCACCAACATTTTTCACATCATATGTTTTCCTCACTCTTGTCAGACATACCCAATGTAGAGGTATATGTCAATGATATGTATTTATCACATGACACAGGGAGGGAACACTTGCAGACATTGCAATAACAAGATTACACAAAGCTATATCATTTCATTACAAAAGTCACAGCTTGCTAGATATACACTAAACGATTCAGGATTTAACATTTCTGAACAAGGATGAGGATTAACCCCTTCGCGACAATGGACATGTCAGGCACATCCTGCTGGGAACTCTGTCCCCGACAATGGATGTGCCTGGCACGTCCTACAGTGAAACAAGTGGTTTTCACGATCAACGATCGCGAAAACTGCTTTAACGGTGCTGGTCTATTGCCTCGATGTTGAGGCAATAGCCAGCACCGAAATGTCCTATCTAGGGCACCCAAGATCACAGCATGCTGCTCCGTCAATATGGCTATGCCCTCTGGTGGTCTGAGCTTCGGAAGTGAAAGTAAATTCCCTTCCGCCGCTAGAGACAGACAAGCAACATTTCAATGTTAAAAAAAAAAAGATTTAATTAGCTTAAAACTAGAGTTGAGCGGACACTTGGATGTTCGGGTTCGGCAGGTTCGGCCGAACTTCGAAAAAATGTCCAGGTCCGTGCTCGACCTTGACCCCAAACTTGACCCCTAACCCGAACCCCATTGAAGTCAATGGGGACACAAACCTTTGGCCACTAAAATGCCTCTAAAAAAGTCCTGGAAAGGGCTATTGTCCTGCAAAATGAAGTAAAATGTGGGTAAGAGTAGGAGAAGTGCCCTGCAAGCAAATGTGGATAGGGAAATAACTTAAAATAACATAAAATACATACAAATTACAAATACAGCTGAGCCATAAAATAGCACTAGATGGAATCTTTGATTTTAGCTTTGGAAGAACATAAATCTAAATCTAAAGCATGGCTGCCAGGAGGATCAAGAGAATTAACCATTTGAGAGAGGGTTGGAGTGCAGGGTATTCTCTTTCAGTTTATACTAAGTGACCCATAGGTTGAGGAGGCGGTGACCGTGGTGGTGTAGGTGGAAGCGGCGCTGGAGGAGGAGGAGGAGGTAGCCAACATGGTTTTTTATTTGTTTTTGGTTTTTTAAATTGGGGTAGCCCCCAAAATATTGGGACATATAACAACAGAAAACAAAGAATAAGTGCACTTGAGTATAACAATGACTGGGTTTGGCCGGTATAAATGTCTATTCTGCACAAGGTACAGAGAAGTCTGGTGGGATCCATGCCTGGTTCATCTTAATAAATGTGAGCTTGTCCACATTGGCTGTGGACAGGCAGCTGCGTTTGTCTGTAATAACGCCCCCTGCAGTGCTAAACACACGTTCAGACAATACACTGGCTGCAGGGCAGGCCAGCACCTCCAAGGCATAAAGGGCAAGCTCAGGCCATGTTCCCAATTTGGAGACCCAGAAGTTGAATGGGGCAGACCCATCAGTCAGTACGTGTAGGTCTGTGCACACGTACTGTTCCACCATGTTGCTGAAATGCTGCCTCCTGCTAAGACGTTGCATATCAGATGGTGGTGCTGCTTGTTGTGGCGTGCTGACAAAGCTTTTCCACATTTTGGCCCTGCTAACTCTGCCTTCTGAGGTGCTGGCATTGCCCCAGCTGCGTTGGGGACCTCTTCCTCTGCCTTCGCCTTGTGCTTCCATTGAGCCCCCGGTGTCATTTTGGAATGCCCTCAGCAGCGCGTCTACCAGCGATCTTACGATCGTTGTCCTTGTAACGCGGATACAGAAGGGTGGCCACCCAGTAATCAGTACAAGTTAGAATGTGGGCAACTCGGCTGTCGTTGCGCAGGCACTGCAGCATGTAGTCACTCATGTGTGCCAAGCTTCCCAGAGGCAAGGACAAGCTGTTCTCTGTGGGCGGTGTATCATCTGTGTCCTCCGTATCCCCCCAGCCACGCTCCAGTGATGCCCACGAGCTGTGTTGGGTGCCACCCTGCTCTGAACATGGTTCCTCCTCCTCCTCATCATCCTCATCCTCCTCCAAAACTGTGCCCTGGCTTGACAGTTTTGTACCTGGCCTATGCTGGTGCAGGAACCCACCCTCCAAGCCACTTGTGAATGACTGGCCTGATAACCGTGGAAATGACCCCTCTTCTTCCTCCTCCTCTTCCTCCTGTGCCACATCCTCTTCCATCATCGCCCTAAGCGTTTTTTCAAGGAGACATACAAGCGGGACAGTAAGGCTGAGAACGGCGTCATTGGCACTGGCCATGTTGGTGGAGCACTCGAAACAGTGCAAAATGGCACACAGGTCTCGCATGGAGGCCCACTCATTGGTGGCGAAGTGGTGCTGTTCTGCAGAGCGACTGAACCGTGCGTGCTGCAGCTGATACTCCACTATCGCCTGCTGCTGCTCGCACAATCTCTCCAGCATGTGCAAGATGGAGTTCCACCTTGTGGGCATGTCGCAAATGAGGTGGTGAGCGGGAAGGCCTAAGTTACGCTGCAGCGCAGACAGGCGAGCAGCAGCTGGGTGAGAACGCCTAAAGTGCGCACAGATGGCCTGCACTTTCTGCAGCAGCTCTGATATATCTGGGTAGTTTTTCAGGAATTTCTGCACCACCAAATTCAGCGCATACGCTAGGCAAGGGATGTACATTAAACCGGCTAGGCCCAGAGTTGCTACGAGATTTCGCCCATTATCGCACACCACCAGGCCGGGCTTGAGGCTTGATCTGTTGTTCCATGCCCGTCCACAGCTCCTGCACGCTGTGGGATTTTCCCCCCAAACATATGAGTTTTAAAAGAGCCTGCTGTTGTTTTCCCCTGGCTGTGCTGAAGTTGGTGGTGAAGGTGTTACGCTAACCAGATAAGGAGGTGGTAGAGGAGGTGGTAGAGGAGAAGGAAGAAGCTGAGTAGGAGGAGGAGGCAACAGGAGTGAAAGAGAAATGCCCTGCAATCCTCGGTGGTGGAAGAACATGCGCCAAACTGCTATCTGCCTCAGGCCCAGCCGACACTACATTTGCCCAGTGTGCAGTTATGGAGATATAGCGTCCCTGCCCGTGCTTACTGGTCCACGTATCTGTGGTTATGTGGACCTTGCCACAGATGGCGTTGTGCAGGGGACACCTGATTTTGTCCGCCAATTGTTTGTGCAGGGAAGAGATGGCTCGCCTGGAAAAGTAGTGGCGGCTGGGAACCACGTACTGTAGGACAGCCACCGCCATCAGGTATTTAAAACTGTCCGTCTCCAACAGACGGTAGGGGCATACTTCCTCTTTCTCTCCAGTGTTTGGGAGATGGACAGCTGAACGCTTCCATGGGACAGTGTGGAGATGCTTGGGGACGGTGGCGGACGTTGTGGCGTTGCTGCCACTTCTTCTATTTGCCTGGTGGCAGGTGCCACTGTGACTCCAGAGCTGGAAGAGGCCAAGACAGCAGCAGAAGAGGAAGCAGGAGGAGCCTGAAACCTCTCTTGGATTTTGAGATGCTTACTCCACTGCAGCTCATGCTTTGCATGTAGATGCCTGGTCACGCAGGTTGTGCTCAGGTTTAGCATGTTTATGCCTCTCTTCAGGTTATGATTGCACAGCTTGCAAACCACTCGTGTCTTGTCTTCAGCACATTGTCTAAAGAACTGCCATGCCATGGAACTCCTTGGAGCTGGCTTTGGTGTGCTCGGCCCCTGGGTGCGGTGTGCAGTAGCAGGCATACTGTCTAGGGGATGGCCACTACGTTTTTGCACACTTCTCCCTCTTGTGCTGTGCTGGTGCCTCTTTGCGACCACCGCCTCTTCCTCCAAACTGGACACGTCACTTGAATGACCTTGATTCCATGTGGGGTCTAGGACCTCATCATCCTCCACATCATCTTCCACCCACTCCTCAACCCTGCCCTCCTTGCCGTTCTGCACACTGCCGAAAGCCACAGCAGTTGGCACCTGTGTTTCGTCATCATCAGAGACGTGCTGTGGTGGTCCTCGCAAGTCCAGATCCTGACACATAAGTGGTTGTGCATCAGTGACTCAATCTCTTCCACTTCTGGGGCAAGGCTAGGTTTGATGACCCCATCAGCAGAGTCATCAAAAAGCAAAAGAGACTGCTGCATGACTTGTGGCTCAGAATGCTTGGCTAATTTTCAAGGGGGTGAGGTGAAAGACAGATGGCCATGGGCTGCAGGTGTCAACTCTGAGCTTTCAGCAGGGGACCGGGTGGGAGACAATGTGAAGGAACTGGAGGCACTGTCAGCCACCCAATCTACTATTGCCTGTACTTGTTCTGGCCTCACCATTCTAAGAGCGGCATTCGGGCATACCAAATAACGCTGAAGGTCATGTCGCGTACTAGCACCTGAGGAAGGTGTTTCACTTGTGCGTGTAGCTGGCACAGATCGACCACATCCCCTACTTGCAACAGGAGCTCCAACAACCCCAGCAGCACCATGACCAGGGTTACGTCCCTTATGTAACGCTCTCCTCATTATTTGCGGTCACCCACCAAAGTAACAGATGGTTTATGTCAGACGACAATGTAACCGCCAAGATGCAAATGTACTATTTATCACCCAAAACAATTAGAATTTTTCAAACTGCGCTATGAGCACAGTATTGGACTGTTCTATTTGACTCTCAGATATAAAGTGGACCGCAAGACTCAAATGTACTATTTAGTACCCAAAACAATTAGAATTTTTCAAAGTGCGCTGTAAGCACAGTATTGGACTGTTCTATTTGACTCTCAGATATGAAGTGCACCGCAAGACGCAAATGTACTATTTAGCAACCAAAACAATTAGAATTTTTCAAACTGCGCTGTAAGCACAGTATTGGACTGTTCAATTTGACTCTCAGATATGAAGTGCACCGAAAGATGCAAATGTACTAGTTAGCACCCAAAACAATTCGAATTTTTCAAAGTGCGCTGTAAGCACAGAATTGGACTGCTCTATTTGACTCTCAGATATGAAGTGCACCGCAAGATACAAATGTACTATTTACCACCCAAAACAATTCGAATTTTTCAAAGTGCTCTGTAAGCACAGTATTTCACTGTTCTATTTGACTCTCAGATATGAAGTGCACCGCAATACGCAAAGGTATTATTTAGCACACAAAACAATTCGAATTTTTCAAAGTGCGCTGTAAGCACAGTATTGGTCTGTTCTATTTGACTCTCAGATATGAAGTGCACCGCAAGACACAAATGTACTATTTACCACACAAAACAATTAGAATTTTTCAAAGTGCGCTGTAAGCACAGTATTTAACTGTTCTATCTGACTCTCAGTTATGAAGTGCACAGCAAGACGTAAATGTACTATTTATCACCCAAAACAATTAGAATTTTTCAAAGTGCACTGTAAGCACAGTATTGGACTGTTCTTTTTGACTCTCAGATATAAAGTGCACCGGAAGACGTAAATGTACTATTTAGCACCCAAAACAATTAGAATTTTTCAAAGTGCACTTTAACCACAGTATTTCACTGTTCTATTTGACTCTCAGATATGATGTACACCGCAAGACGCAAATGTACTATTTAGCACCCAAAACAATTAGAATTTTTCAAAGAGCGCTGTAAGCACAGTATTGGACTGTTCTATTTGACTCTCAGATATGAAGTGCACCGCAAGACACAAATGTACTATTTACCACCCAAAACAATTATAATTTTTCAAAGTGCACTGTAACCACATTATTTCACTGTTCTATTTTTGACTCTTAGATATGAAGTGCCCTGCAAGACGCAAATGTACTATTTAGCACCCAAAACAATTAGAATTTTTCAAAGTGCACTGTAACCACAGTATTGGACTGTTCTATTTGACTCTCAGATATGAAGTGCACCGCAAGACGCAAATGTACTATTTAGCACTCAAAACAATTAGAATTTTTCAAAGTGCACTGTAACCACAGTATTTCACTGTTCTATTTTTGACTCTTAGATATGAAGTGCACCGCAAGACGCAAATGTAATATTTAGCACCCAAATAAAATTAGAATTTTTCAAAGTGCGCTTTAAGCACAGTATTGGACTGTTCTATTTGACTCTCAGATATGAATTGCACCGCAAGACGCAAATGTACTATTTAGCACCAAAACAATTCAAATTTTTCAAAGTGCTCTGTAAGCACAGTATTGGACTGTTCTATTTGACTCTCAGATATGAAGTGCACCGCAAGACGCAAATGTACTATTTAGCACCCAAAGTAATTAGAATTTTTTAAAGTGCGCTGTAAGCACAGTATTGGACTGTTCTATTTGACTCTCAGATATGGAGTGCACCGCAAGACGAAAGTGTACTATTTAGTACCCAAAGTAATTAGAATTTTTCAAAGTGCGCTGTAAGCACAGTATTGGACTGTTCAATTTGACTCTCAGATATGAAGTGCACCGCAAGATGCAAATGTACTATTTAGCACCCAAAACAATTCGAATTTTTCAAAGTGCGCTGTAAGCACAGAATTGGACTGTTCTATTTGACTCTCAGATATGAAGTGCACCGCAAGATACAAATGTACTATTTACCACCCAAAACAATTAGAATTTTTCAAAGTGCACTGTAAGCACAGTATTTCACTGTTCTATTTGACTGTCAGATATGAAGTGCACCGCAATACGCAAATGTATTATTTAGCACACAAAACAATTAGAATTTTTCAAAGTGCGCTGTAAGCACAGTATTTAACTGTTCTATCTGACTCTCAGATATGAAGTGCACAGCAAGACGTAAATGTACTATTTAGCACCCAAAACAATTAGAATTTTTCAAAGTGCTCTGTAAGCACAGTATTGGACTGTTCTATTTGACTCTCAGATATGAAGTGCACCGCAAGACGCAAATGTACTATTTAGCACCCAAAGTAATTAGTATTTTTCAAAGTGCGCTGTAAGCACAGTATTGGACTGTTCTATTTGACTCTCAGATATGAAGTGCACCGCAAGACGCAAATGTACTATTTAGCACCCAAAGTAATTAGAATTTTTTAAAGTGCGCTGTAAGCACAGTATTGGACTGTTCTATTTGACTCTCAGATATGGAGTGCACCGCAAGACGAAAGTGTACTATTTAGTACCCAAAGTAATTCGAATTTTTCAAAGTGCGCTGTAAGCACAGTATTGGACTGTTCAATTTGACTCTCAGATATGAAGTGCACCGCAAGATGCAAATGTACTATTTAGCACCCAAAACAATTCGAATTTTTCAAAGTGCGCTGTAAGCACAGAATTGGACTGTTCTATTTGACTCTCAGATATGAAGTGCACCGCAAGATACAAATGTACTATTTACCACCCAAAACAATTAGAATTTTTCAAAGTGCACTGTAAGCACAGTATTTCACTGTTCTATTTGACTGTCAGATATGAAGTGCACCGCAATACGCAAATGTATTATTTAGCACACAAAACAATTAGAATTTTTCAAAGTGCGCTGTAAGCACAGTATTTAACTGTTCTATCTGACTCTCAGATATGAAGTGCACAGCAAGACGTAAATGTACTATTTAGCACCCAAAAAAATTAGAATTTTTCAAAGTGCTCTGTAAGCACAGTATTGGACTGTTCTATTTGACTCTCAGATATGAAGTGCACCGCAAGATGGAAATGTACTATTTACCACCCAAAACAATTAGAATTTTTCAAACTGCGCTGTAAGCACAGTATTGGACTGTTCTATTTGACTCTCAGATATGGAGTGCACCGCAAGACGAAAGTGTACTATTTAGTACCCAAAGTAATTAGAATTTTTCAAAGTGCGCTGTAAGCACAGTATTGGACTGTTCAATTTGACTCTCAGATATGAAGTGCACCGCAAGATGCAAATGTACTATTTAGCACACAAAACAATTAGAATTTTTCAAAGTGCGCTGTAAGCACAGTATTTAACTGTTCTATCTGACTCTCAGATATGAAGTGCACCGCAATACGCAAATGTACTATTTAGCACCCAAAACAATTAGAATTTTTCAAAGTGCACTGTAAGCACAGTATTGGACTGTTCTATTTGACTCTCAGATATGAATTGCACCGCAAGACGCAAATGTACTATTTAGCACCAAAACAATTAGAAGTTTTGAAAGTGCGCTGTAAGCACAGTATTGAACTGTACTTTTTGACTCTCAGATATGAAGTGCACCACAAGACGCAAATGTACTATTTAGCACCCAAAACACTTGAATTTTTCAAAGTACACTGTAACCACAGTTGTGGACTGTTTTATTTGACTCTCAGATATGAAGTGCACCGCAAGACGTAAATGTACTATTTAGCACCCAAAACAATTAGAATTTTTCAAAGTGCACTGTAAGCACAGTATTGGACTGTTCTTTTTGACTCTCAGATATAAAGTGCACCGGAAGACGTAAATGTACTATTTAGCACCCAAAACAATTAGAATTTTTCAAAGTGCACTTTAACCACAGTATTTCACTGTTCTATTTGACTCTCAGATATGATGTACACCGCAAGACGCAAATGTACTATTTAGCACACAAAACAATTAGAATTTTTCAAAGTGCTCTGTAAGAACAGTATTGGACTGTTCTATTTGACTCTCAGATATGAAGTGCACCGCAAGACGCAAATGTACTATTTAGCACCCAAAGTAATTAGTATTTTTCAAAGTGCGCTGTAAGCACAGTATTGGACTGTTCTATTTGACTCTCAGATATGAAGTGCACCGCAAGATGGAAATGTACTATTTACCACCCAAAACAATTAGAATTTTTCAAACTGCGCTGTAAGCACAGTATTGGACTGTTCTATTTGACTCTCAGATATGGAGTGCACCGCAAGACGAAAGTGTACTATTTAGTACCCAAAGTAATTAGAATTTTTCAAAGTGCGCTGTAAGCACAGTATTGGACTGTTCAATTTGACTCTCAGATATGAAGTGCACCGCAAGATGCAAATGTACTATTTAGCACACAAAACAATTAGAATTTTTCAAAGTGCGCTGTAAGCACAGTATTTAACTGTTCTATCTGACTCTCAGATATGAAGTGCACCGCAATACGCAAATGTACTATTTAGCACCCAAAACAATTAGAATTTTTCAAAGTGCACTGTAAGCACAGTATTGGACTGTTCTATTTGACTCTCAGATATGAATTGCACCGCAAGACGCAAATGTACTATTTAGCACCAAAACAATTAGAAGTTTTGAAAGTGCGCTGTAAGCACAGTATTGAACTGTACTTTTTGACTCTCAGATATGAAGTGCACCACAAGACGCAAATGTACTATTTAGCACCCAAAACACTTGAATTTTTCAAAGTACACTGTAACCACAGTTGTGGACTGTTTTATTTGACTCTCAGATATGAAGTGCACCGCAAGACGTAAATGTACTATTTAGCACCCAAAACAATTAGAATTTTTCAAAGTGCACTGTAAGCACAGTATTGGACTGTTCTTTTTGACTCTCAGATATAAAGTGCACCGGAAGACGTAAATGTACTATTTAGCACCCAAAACAATTAGAATTTTTCAAAGTGCACTTTAACCACAGTATTTCACTGTTCTATTTGACTCTCAGATATGATGTACACCGCAAGACGCAAATGTACTATTTAGCACCCAAAACAATTAGAATTTTTCAAAGAGCGCTGTAAGAACAGTATTGGACTGTTCTATTTGACTCTCAGATATGAAGTGCACCGCAATACACAAATGTACTATTTACCACCCAAAACAATTATAATTTTTCAAAGTGCACTGTAACCACATTATTTCACTGTTCTATTTTTGACTCTTAGATATGAAGTGCCCTGCAAGACGCAAATGTACTATTTAGCACCCAAAACAATTAGAATTTTTCAAAGTGCACTGTAACCACAGTATTGGACTGTTCTATTTGACTCTCAGATATGAAGTGCACCGCAAGACGCAAATGTACTATTTAGCACCCAAAACAATTAGAATTTTTCAAAGTGCACTGTAACCACAGTATTTCACTGTTCTATTTTTGACTCTTAGATATGAAGTGCACCGCAAGACGCAAATGTAATATTTAGCACCCAAATAAAATTATAATTTTTCAAAGTGCGCTGTAAGCACAGTATTGGACTGTTCTATTTGACTCTCAGATATGAATTGCACCGGAAGACGCAAATGTACTATTTAGCACCAAAACAATTCAAATTTTTCAAAGTGCTCTGTAAGCACAGTATTGGACTGTTCTATTTGACTCTCAGATATGAAGTGCACCGCAAGACGCAAATTTACTATTTAGCACCCAAAGTAATTAGAAATTTTTAAAGTGCGCTGTAAGCACAGTATTGGACTGTTCTATTTGACTCTCAGATATGGAGTGCACCGCAAGACGAAAGTGTACTATTTAGTACCCAAAGTAATTAGAATTTTTCAAAGAGCGCTGTAAGCACAGTATTGGACTGTTCAATTTGACTCTCAGATATGAAGTGCACCGCAAGATGCAAATGTACTATTTAGCACCCAAAACAATTCGAATTTTTCAAAGTGCGCTGTAAGCACAGAATTGGACTGTTCTATTTGACTCTCAGATATGAAATGCACCGCAAGATACAAATGTACTATTTACCACCCAAAACAATTAGAATTTTTCAAAGTGCACTGTAAGCACAGTATTTCACTGTTCTATTTGACTGTCAGATATGAAGTGCACAGCAAGACGTAAATGTACTATTTAGCACCCAAAACAATTAGAATTTTTCAAAGTGCACTGTAAGCACAGTATTGGACTGTTCTATTTGACTCTCAGATATGAATTGCACCGCAAGACGCAAATGTACTATTTAGCACCAAAACAATTAGAATTTTTGAAAGTGCGCTGTAAGCACAGTATTGAACTGTTCTTTTTGACTCTCAGATATGAAGTGCACCACAAGACGCAAATGTACTATTTAGCACCCAAAACACTTGAATTTTTCAAAGTACACTGTAACCACAGTTGTGGACTGTTTTATTTGACTCTCAGATATGAAGTGCACCGCAAGACGTAAATGTACTATTTAGCACCCAAAACAATTAGAATTTTTCAAAGTGCACTGTAAGCACAGTATTTCACTGTTCTATTTCACTCTCAGATATGAAGTGCACCGCAAGACACAAATGTACTATTTACCACCCAAAACAATTAGAATTTTTCAAAGTGCGCTGTAAGCACAGTATTGGACTGTTCTATTTGACTCTCAGATATGAAGTGCACCGCAAGACACAAATGTACTATTTACCACCCAAAACAATTAGAATTTTTCAAAGTGCACTTTAACCACAGTATTTCACTGTTCTATTTGACTGTCAGATATGAAGTGCACCGCAATACGCAAATGTATTATTTAGCACACAAAACAATTAGAATTTTTCAAAGTGCGCTGTAAGCACAGTATTTAACTGTTCTATCTGACTCTCAGATATGAAGTGCACAGCAAGACGTAAATGTACTATTTAGCACCCAAAACAATTAGAATTTTTCAAAGTGCACTGTAAGCACAGTATTGGACTGTTCTATTTGACTCTCAGATATGAATTGCACCGCAAGACGCAAATGTACTATTTAGCACCAAAACAATTAGAATTTTTGAAAGTGCGCTGTAAGCACAGTATTGAACTGTTCTTTTTGACTCTCAGATATGAAGTGCACCACAAGACGCAAATGTACTATTTAGCACCCAAAACACTTGAATTTTTCAAAGTACACTGTAACCACAGTTGTGGACTGTTTTATTTGACTCTCAGATATGAAGTGCACCGCAAGACGTAAATGTACTATTTAGCACCCAAAACAATTAGAATTTTTCAAAGTGCACTGTAAGCACAGTATTTCACTGTTCTATTTCACTCTCAGATATGAAGTGCACCGCAAGACACAAATGTACTATTTACCACCCAAAACAATTAGAATTTTTCAAAGTGCGCTGTAAGCACAGTATTGGACTGTTCTATTTGACTCTCAGATATGAAGTGCACCGCAAGACACAAATGTACTATTTAGCACCCAAAACAATTAGAATTTTTCAAAGTGCACTTTAACCACAGTATTTCACTGTTCTATTTGACTCTCATATATGAAGTACACCGCAAGACGCAAATGTACTATTTAGCACCCAAAACAATTAGAATTTTTCAAAGTGCTCTGTAAGCACAGAATTGGACTGTTCTATTTGACTCTTAGATATGAAGTGCACCGCAAGACACAAATGTACTATTTAGCACCCAAAACAATTAGAATTTTTCAAAGTGCACTTTAACCACAGTATTTCACTGTTCTATTTTTGACTCTTAGATATGAAGTGCACCGCAAGACGCAAATGTACTATTTAGCACCCAAATAAAATTAGAATTTTTCAAAGTGCGCTGTAAGCACAGTATTGGACTGTTCAATTTGACTCTCAGATATGAAGTGCACCGCAAGACGCAAATGTACTATTTACCACCCAACACAATTAGAATTTTTCAAAGTGCGCTGTAACCACTGTATTGGACTGTTCTATTTGAATCTCAGATATGAAGTGCACCGCAAGACGCAAATGTACTATTCAGCACCCAAAACAATTAGAATTTTTCAAAGTGCACTGTAAGCACAGTATTTCACTGTTCTATTTCACTCTCAGATATGAAGTGCACCGCAAGACACAAATGTACTATTTACCACCCAAAACAATTAGAATTTTTCAAAGTGCGCTGTAAGCACAGTATTGGACTGTTCAATTTGACTCTCAGATATGAAGTGCACCGCAAGATGCAAATGTACTATTTAGCACCCAAAACAATTCAAATTTTTCAAAGTGAGCTGTAAGCACAGAATTGGACTGTTCTATTTGACTCTCAGATATGAAGTGCACCGCAAGATACAAATGTACTATTTACCACCCAAAACAATTAGAATTTTTCAAAGTGCACTGTAAGCACAGTATTTCATTGTTCTATTTGACTGTCAGATATGAAGTGCACCGCAATACGCAAATGTATTATTTAGCACACAAAACAATTAGAATTTTTCAAAGTGCGCTGTAAGCACAGTATTTAACTGTTCTATCTGACTCTCAGATATGAAGTGCACAGCAAGACGTAAATGGACTATTTAGCACCCAAAACAATTAGAATTTTTCAAAGTGCACTGTAAGCACAGTATTTCACTGTTCTATTTCACTCTCAGATATGAAGTGCACCGCAAGACACAAATGTACTATTTACCACCCAAAACAATTATAATTTTTCAAAGTGCACTGTAACCACAGTATTTCACTGTTCTATTTTTGACTCTTAGATATGATGTGAACAGCAAGACGCAAATGTACTATTTAGCACCCAAATAAAATTAGAATTTTTCAAAGTGCGCTGTAAGCACAGAATTGGACTGTTCTATTTGACTCTCAGATATGAAGTGTACCGCAAGATACAAATGTACTATTTACCACCCAAAACAATTAGAATTTTTCAAAGTGCACTGTAAGCACAGTATTTCACTGTTCTATTTGACTCTCAGATATGAAGTGCACCGCAATACGCAAATGTATTATTTAGCACCCAAAACAATTAGAATTTTTCAAAGTGCACTGTAACCACAGTATTGGACTGTTCTTTTTGACTCTCAGATATGAAGTGCACCGCAAGACGTAAATGTACTATTTAGCACCCAAAACAATTAGAATTTTTCAAAGTGCGCTGTAACCACAGTATTGGACTGTTCAATTTTACTCTCAGATATGAAGTGCACCGCAAGATGCAAATGTACTATATAGCACCCAAAACAATTCGAATTTTTCAAAGAGCGCTGTAAGCACAGAATTGGACTGTTCTATTTGACTCTCAGATATGAAGTGCACCGTAAGACGTAAATGTACTATTTATCACACAAAACAATTTGAACTTTTCAAAGTGCGCTGTAAGCACAGTATTTGACTGTTATATCTGACTCTCAGATATGAAGTGCACAGCAAGACGTAAATGTACTATTTAGCACCCAAAACAATTAGAATTTTTCAAAGTGCACTGTAACCACAGTATTGGACTGTTCTATTTGACTCTCAGATATGAAGTGCACCGCAAGACGCAAATGTACTATTTAGCACCCAAAACAATTATAATTTTTCAAAGTGCACTTTAACCACAGTATTTCACTGTTCTATTTGACTCTCAGATATGAAGTACACCGCAAGACGCAAATGTACTATTTAGCACCCAAAACAATTAGAATTTTTCAAAGTGCGCTGTAAGCACAGTATTGGACTGTTCATTTGACTCTCAGATATGAAGTGCACCGCAAGACACAAATGTACTATTTACCACCCAAAACAATTATAATTTTTCAAAGTGCACTGTAACCACAGTATTTCACTGTTCTATTTTTGACTCTTAGATATGATGTGCACCGCAAGACGCAAATGTACTATTTAGCACCCAAATAAAATTAGAATTTTTCAAAGTGCGCTGTAAGCACAGTATTGGACTGTTCAATTTGACTCTCAGATATGAAGTGTACCGCAAGATGCAAATGTACTATTTAGCACCCAAAACAATTAGAATTTTTCAAAGTGCGCTGTAAGCACAGTATTTAACTGTTCTATCTGACTCTCAGATATGAAGTGCACAGCAAGACGTAAATGTACTATTTAGCACCCAAAACAATTAGAATTTTTCAACGTGCACTGCAAGCACAGTATTGGACTGTTCTATTTGACTCTCAGATATGAAGTGCACGCAAGACGTAAATGTACTATTTAGCACACAAAACAATTAGAATTTTTCAAAGTGCGCTGTAACCACAGTATTGGACTGTTCTATTTGACTCTCAGATATGAAGTGCACCGCAAGATGCAAATGTACTATATAGCACCCAAAACAATTTGAATTTTTCAAAGTGCGCTGTAAGCACAGAATTGGACTGTTCTATTTGACTCTCAGATATGAAGTGTACCGCAATACGCAAATGTACTATTTACCACCCAAAACAATTAGAATTTTTCAAAGTGCACTGTAAGCACAGTATTTCACTGTTCTATTTGACTCTCAGATATGAAATGCACCGCAATACGCAAATGTACTATTCAGCACCCAAAACAATTAGAATTTTTCAAAGTGCACTGTAAGCACAGTATTTCACTGTTCTATTTCACTCTCAGATATGAAGTGCACCGCAAGACACAAATGTACTATTTACCACCCAAAACAATTAGAATTTTTCAAAGTGCGCTGTAAGCACAGTATTGGACTGTTCTATTTGACTCTCAGATATGAAGTGCACCGCAAGACACAAATGTACTATTTAGCACCCAAAACAATTAGAATTTTTCAAAGTGCACTTTAACCACAGTATTTCACTGTTCTATTTGACTCTCATATATGAAGTACACCGCAAGACGCAAATGTACTATTTAGCACCCAAAACAATTAGAATTTTTCAAAGTGCTCTGTAAGCACAGAATTGGACTGTTCTATTTGACTCTCAGATATGAAGTGCACCGCAAGACGCAAATGTACTATTTAGCACCCAAAGTAATTAGTATTTTTCAAAGTGCGCTGTAAGCACAGTATTGGACTGTTCTATTTGACTCTCAGATATGAAGTGCACCGCAAGATGGAAATGTACTATTTACCACCCAAAACAATTAGAATTTTTCAAACTGCGCTGTATGCACAGTATTTGACTGTTCTATTTGACTCTCAGATATGGAGTGTACCGCAAGACGAAAGTGTACTATTTAGTACCCAAAGTAATTAGAATTTTTCAAAGTGTGCTGTAAGCACAGTATTGGACTGTTCAATTTGACTCTCAGATATGAAGTGCACCGCAAGATGCAAATGTACTATTTAGCACCCAAAACAATTCGAATTTTTCAAAGTGCGCTTTAAGCACAGAATTGGACTGTTCTATTTGACTCTCAGATATGAAATGCACCGCAAGATACAAATGTACTATTTACCACCCAAAACAATTAGAATTTTTCAAAGTGCACTGTAAGCACAGTATTTCACTGTTCTATTTGACTGTCAGATATGAAGTACACCGCAATACGCAAATGTATTATTTAGCACACAAAACAATTAGAATTTTTCAAAGTGCGCTGTAAGCACAGTATTTAACTGTTCTATCTGACTCTCAGATATGAAGTGCACAGCAAGACGTAAATGTACTATTTAGCACCCAAAACAATTAGAATTTTTCAAAGTGCACTGTAAGCACAGTATTGGACTGTTCTATTTGACTCTCAGATATGAATTGCACCGCAAGACGCAAATGTACTATTTAGCACCAAAACAATTAGAATTTTTGAAAGTGCGCTGTAAGCACAGTATTGAACTGTTCTTTTTGACTCTCAGATATGAAGTGCACCACAAGACGCAAATGTACTATTTAGCACCCAAAACACTTGAATTTTTCAAAGTACACTGTAACCACAGTTGTGGACTGTTTTATTTGACTCTCAGATATGAAGTGCACCGCAAGACGTAAATGTACTATTTAGCACCCAAAACAATTAGAATTTTTCAAAGTGCGCTGTAAGCACAGTATTTAACTGTTCTATCTGACTCTCAGATATGAAGTGCACAGCAAGACGTAAATGTAATATTTAGCACCCAAAACAATTAGAATTTTTCAAAGTGCACTGTAAGCACAGTATTGGACTGTTCTATTTGACTCTCAGATATGAATTGCACCGCAAGACGCAAATGTACTATTTAGCACCAAAACAATTAGAATTTTTGAAAGTGCACTGTAAGCACAGTATTTCACTGTTCTATTTGACTCTCAGATATGAAATGCACCGCAATACGCAAATGTACTATTCAGCACCCAAAACAATTAGAATTTTTCAAAGTGCACTGTAAGCACAGTATTTCACTGTTCTATTTCACTCTCAGATATGAAGTGCACCGCAAGACACAAATGTACTATTTACCACCCAAAACAATTAGAATTTTTCAAAGTGCGCTGTAAGCACAGTATTGGACTGTTCTATTTGACTCTCAGATATGAAGTGCACCGCAAGACACAAATGTACTATTTAGCACCCAAAACAATTAGAATTTTTCAAAGTGCACTTTAACCACAGTATTTCACTGTTCTATTTGACTCTCATATATGAAGTACACCGCAAGACGCAAATGTACTATTTAGCACCCAAAACAATTAGAATTTTTCAAAGTGCTCTGTAAGCACAGAATTGGACTGTTCTATTTGACTCTCAGATATGAAGTGCACCGCAAGACGCAAATGTACTATTTAGCACCCAAAGTAATTAGTATTTTTCAAAGTGCGCTGTAAGCACAGTATTGGACTGTTCTATTTGACTCTCAGATATGAAGTTCACCGCAAGATGGAAATGTACTATTTACCACCCAAAACAATTAGAATTTTTCAAACTGCGCTGTAAGCACAGTATTTGACTGTTCTATTTGACTCTCAGATATGGAGTGTACCGCAAGACGAAAGTGTACTATTTAGTACCCAAAGTAATTAGAATTTTTCAAAGTGTGCTGTAAGCACAGTATTGGACTGTTCAATTTGACTCTCAGATATGAAGTGCACCGCAAGATGCAAATGTACTATTTAGCACCCAAAACAATTCGAATTTTTCAAAGTGCGCTTTAAGCACAGAATTGGACTGTTCTATTTGACTCTCAGATATGAAATGCACCGCAAGATACAAATGTACTATTTACCACCCAAAACAATTAGAATTTTTCAAAGTGCACTGTAAGCACAGTATTTCACTGTTCTATTTGACTGTCAGATATGAAGTACACCGAAATACGCAAATGTATTATTTAGCACACAAAACAATTAGAATTTTTCAAAGTGCGCTGTAAGCACAGTATTTAACTGTTCTATCTGACTCTCAGATATGAAGTGCACAGCAAGACGTAAATGTACTATTTAGCACCCAAAACAATTAGAATTTTTCAAAGTGCACTGTAAGCACAGTATTGGACTGTTCTATTTGACTCTCAGATATGAATTGCACCGCAAGACGCAAATGTACTATTTAGCACCAAAACAATTAGAATTTTTGAAAATGCGCTGTAAGCACAGTATTGAACTGTTCTTTTTGACTCTCAGATATGAAGTGCACCACAAGACGCAAATGTACTATTTAGCACCCAAAACACTTGAATTTTTCAAAGTACACTGTAACCACAGTTGTGGACTGTTTTATTTGACTCTCAGATATGAAGTGCACCGCAAGACGTAAATGTACTATTTAGCACCCAAAACAATTAGAATTTTTCAAAGTGCGCTGTAAGCACAGTATTGGACTGTTCTATTTGACTCTCAGATATGGAGTGCACCGCAAGACGAAAGTGTACTATTTAGTACCCAAAGTAATTAGAATTTTTCAAAGTGCGCTGTAAGCACAGTATTGGACTGTTCAATTTGACTCTCAGATATGAAGTGCACCGCAAGATACAAATGTACTATTTACCACCCAAAACAATTAGAATTTTTCAAAGTGCACTGTAAGCACAGTATTTCACTGTTCTATTTTTGACTCTTAGATATGAAGTGCACCGCAAGACGCAAATGTACTATTTAGCACCCAAATAAAATTAGAATTTTTCAAAGTGCGCTGTAAGCACAGTATTGGACTGTTCAATTTGACTCTCAGATATGAAGTGCACCGCAAGACGCAAATGTACTATTTACCACCCAACACAATTAGAATTTTTCAAAGTGCGCTGTAACCACTGTATTGGACTGTTCTATTTGAATCTCAGATATGAAGTGCATCGCAAGACGCAAATGTACTATTCAGCACCCAAAACAATTAGAATTTTTCAAAGTGCACTGTAAGCACAGTATTTCACTGTTCTATTTCACTCTCAGATATGAAGTGCACCGCAAGACACAAATGTACTATTTACCACCCAAAACAATTAGAATTTTTCAAAGTGCACTGTAACCACAGTATTTCACTGTTCTATTTTTGACTCTTAGATATGAAGTGCACCGCAAGACGCAAATGTACTATTTAGCACCCAAATAAAATTAGAATTTTTCAAAGTGCGCTGTAAGCACAGTATTGGACTGTTCAATTTGACTCTCAGATATGAAGTGCACCGCAAGACGCAAATGTACTATTTACCACCCAACACAATTAGAATTTTTCAAAGTGCGCTGTAACCACTGTATTGGACTGTTCTATTTGAATCTCAGATATGAAGTGCATCGCAAGACGCAAATGTACTATTCAGCACCCAAAACAATTAGAATTTTTCAAAGTGCACTGTAAGCACAGTATTTCACTGTTCTATTTCACTCTCAGATATGAAGTGCACCGCAAGACACAAATGTACTATTTACCACCCAAAACAATTAGAATTTTTCAAAGTGCGCTGTAAGCACAGTATTGGACTGTTCTATTTGAATCTCAGATATGAAGTGTACCGAAAGATGAAAGTGTACTATTTAGTACCCAAAGTAATTAGAATTTTTCAAAGTGCGCTGTAAGCACAGTATTGGACTGTTCAATTTGACTCTCAGATATGAAGTGCACCGCAAGATGCAAATGTACTATTTAGCACCCAAAACAATTCGAATTTTTCAAAGTGAGCTGTAAGCACAGAATTGGACTGTTCTATTTGACTCTCAGATATGAAGTGCACCGCAAGATACAAATGTACTATTTACCACCCAAAACAATTAGAATTTTTCAAAGTGCACTGTAAGCACAGTATTTCACTGTTCTATTTGACTGTCAGATATGAAGTGCACCGCAATACGCAAATGTATTATTTAGCACACAAAACAATTAGAATTTTTCAAAGTGCGCTGTAAGCACAGTATTTAACTGTTCTATCTGACTCTCAGATATGAAGTGCACAGCAAGACGTAAATGGACTATTTAGCACCCAAAACAATTAGAATTTTTCAAAGTGCACTGTAAGCACAGTATTTCACTGTTCTATTTCACTCTCAGATATGAAGTGCACCGCAAGACACAAATGTACTATTTACCACCCAAAACAATTATAATTTTTCAAAGTGCACTGTAACCACAGTATTTCACTGTTCTATTTTTGACTCTTAGATATGATGTGAACCGCAAGACGCAAATGTACTATTTAGCACCCAAATAAAATTAGAATTTTTCAAAGTGCGCTGTAAGCACAGAATTGGACTGTTCTATTTGACTCTCAGATATGAAGTGTACCGCAAGATACAAATGTACTATTTACCACTCAAAACAATTAGAATTTTTCAAAGTGCACTGTAAGCACAGTATTTCACTGTTCTATTTGACTCTCAGATATGAAGTGCACCGCAATACGCAAATGTATTATTTAGCACCCAAAACAATTAGAATTTTTCAAAGTGCACTGTAACCACAGTATTGGACTGTTCTTTTTGACTCTCAGATATGAAGTGCACCGCAAGACGTAAATGTACTCTTTAGCACCCAAAACAATTAGAATTTTTCAAAGAGTGCTGTAAGCACAGAATTGGACTGTTCTATTTGACTCTAAGATATGAAGTGCACCACAAGACGCAAATGTACTATTTAGCACCCAAAACAATTAGAATTTTTCAAAGTGCGCTGTAACCACAGTATTTCACTGTTCTATTTGACTCTCAGATATGAAGTGCACCGCAAGACGTAAATGTACTATTTATCACACAAAACAATTTGAACTTTTCAAAGTGCGCTGTAAGCACAGTATTTGACTGTTATATCTGACTCTCAGATATGAAGTGCACAGCAAGACGTAAATGTACTATTTAGCACCCAAAACAATTAGAATTTTTCAAAGTGCACTGTAACCACAGTATTGGACTGTTCTATTTGACTCTCAGATATGAAGTGCACCGCAAGACGCAAATGTACTATTTAGCACCCAAAACAATTATAATTTTTCAAAGTGCGCTGTAAGCACAGTATTGGACTGTTCATTTGACTCTCAGATATGAAGTGCACCGCAAGACACAAATGTACTATTTACCACCCAAAACAATTATAATTTTTCAAAGTGCACTGTAACCACAGTATTTCACTGTTCTATTTTTGACTCTTAGATATGATGTGCACCGCAAGACGCAAATGTACTATTTAGCACCCAAATAAAATTAGAATTTTTCAAAGTGCGCTGTAAGCACAGTATTGGACTGTTCAATTTGACTCTCAGATATGAAGTGTACCGCAAGATGCAAATGTACTATTTACCACCCAAAACAATTAGAATTTTTCAAAGTGCACTGTAAGCACAGTATTTCACTGTTCTATTTGACTGTCAGATATGAAGTGCACCGCAATACGCAAATGTATTATTTAGCACACAAAACAATTAGAATTTTTCAAAGTGCGCTGTAAGCACAGTATTTAACTGTTCTATCTGACTCTCAGATATGAAGTGCACAGCAAGACGTAAATGGACTATTTAGCACCCAAAACAATTAGAATTTTTCAAAGTGCACTGTAAGCACAGTATTTCACTGTTCTATTTCACTCTCAGATATGAAGTGCACCGCAAGACACAAATGTACTATTTACCACCCAAAACAATTATAATTTTTCAAAGTGCACTGTAACCACAGTATTTCACTGTTCTATTTTTGACTCTTAGATATGATGTGAACCGCAAGACGCAAATGTACTATTTAGCACCCAAATAAAATTAGAATTTTTCAAAGTGCGCTGTAAGCACAGAATTGGACTGTTCTATTTGACTCTCAGATATGAAGTGTACCGCAAGATACAAATGTACTATTTACCACTCAAAACAATTAGAATTTTTCAAAGTGCACTGTAAGCACAGTATTTCACTGTTCTATTTGACTCTCAGATATGAAGTGCACCGCAATACGCAAATGTATTATTTAGCACCCAAAACAATTAGAATTTTTCAAAGTGCACTGTAACCACAGTATTGGACTGTTCTTTTTGACTCTCAGATATGAAGTGCACCGCAAGACGTAAATGTACTCTTTAGCACCCAAAACAATTAGAATTTTTCAAAGAGTGCTGTAAGCACAGAATTGGACTGTTCTATTTGACTCTAAGATATGAAGTGCACCACAAGACGCAAATGTACTATTTAGCACCCAAAACAATTAGAATTTTTCAAAGTGCGCTGTAACCACAGTATTTCACTGTTCTATTTGACTCTCAGATATGAAGTGCACCGCAAGACGTAAATGTACTATTTATCACACAAAACAATTTGAACTTTTCAAAGTGCGCTGTAAGCACAGTATTTGACTGTTATATCTGACTCTCAGATATGAAGTGCACAGCAAGACGTAAATGTACTATTTAGCACCCAAAACAATTATAATTTTTCAAAGTGCACTTTAACCACAGTATTTCACTGTTCTATTTGACTCTCAGATATGAAGTACACCGCAAGACGCAAATGTACTATTTAGCACACAAAACAATTAGAATTTTTCAAAGTGCGCTGTAAGCACAGTATTGGACTGTTCATTTGACTCTCAGATATGAAGTGCACCGCAAGACACAAATGTACTATTTACCACCCAAAACAATTATAATTTTTCAAAGTGCACTGTAACCACAGTATTTCACTGTTCTATTTTTGACTCTTAGATATGATGTGCACCGCAAGACGCAAATGTACTATTTAGCACCCAAATAAAATTAGAATTTTTCAAAGTGCGCTGTAAGCACAGTATTGGACTGTTCAATTTGACTCTCAGATATGAAGTGTACCGCAAGATGCAAATGTACTATTTAGCACCCAAAACAATTAGAATTTTTCAAAGTGCGCTGTAAGCACAGTATTTAACTGTTCTATCTGACTCTCAGATATGAAGTGCACAGCAAGACGTAAATGTACTATTTAGCACCCAAAACAATTAGAATTTTTCAACGTGCACTGCAAGCACAGTATTGGACTGTTCTATTTGACTCTCAGATATGAAGTGCACGCAAGACGTAAATGTACTATTTAGCACACAAAACAATTAGAATTTTTCAAAGTGCGCTGTAACCACAGTATTGGACTGTTCTGTTTGACTCTCAGATATGAAGTGCACCGCAGGACGTAAATGTACTATTTAGAAAAAAAAAAAATTAGAATTTTTCAAAATGCGCTGTAAGCACAGGGATTCACTGTTCTATTTGACTCTCAGATATGAAGTGCACCGCAAGACGTAAATGTACTATTTAGCACCCAAAACAATTAGAATTTTTCAAAGTGCGCTGTAAGCACAGTATTGGACTGTTCTATTTGACTCTCAGATATGAAGTGCACATCAAGACGCAAATGTACTATTTAGCACCCAAAACAATTAGAATTTTTCAAACTGCGCTGTAAGCACAGTATTGGACTGTTCTATTTGGCTCTCAGATATGAAGTGCACCGCAAGACGTAAATGTACTATTTAGCACACAAAAAAATTAGAATTTTTCATAGTGCGCTGTAACCACAGTATTTCACTTTTCTATTTGACTCTCAGATATGAAGTGCACCGCAAGACGCAAATGTACTATTTACCACCCAAAACAATTAGAATTTTTCCAACGGCGCTGTAAGCACAGTATTGGACTGTTCTATTTGACTCTCAGATATGAAGTGCACCGCAAGACGCAAATGTACTATTTAGCATTAAAAACTATTCAAATTTTTCAAAGTGCGCTGTAAGCACAGTATTGGACTTTTCTATTTGGCTCTCAGATATGAAGTGCACCGCAAGAGGTAAATGTACTATTTAGCACCCCAAAAAATTAGAATTTTTCAAAGTGCACTGTAAGCACAGTATTGGACTGTTCTATTTGACTCTCAGATATGAAGTGCACCTCAAGACGTAAATGTATTATTTAGCACCAAAAACAATTAGTATTTTTCAAAGTGCACTGTAACCACAGTATCGGACTGTTCTATTTGACTCTCAGATATGAAGTGCACCGCAAGACGCAAATATACTATTTAGCACCCAAAACAATTAGAATTTTTCAAAGTGCGCTGTAAGCACAGTATTGGACTGTTCTATTTGACTCTCAGATATGAAGTGCTCCGCAAGACACAAATGTACTATTTACCACCCAAAACAATTAGAATTTTTCAAAGTGCGCTGTAAGCACAGTATTGTACTGTTCTGTTTGACTCTCAGATATGAAGTGCACCGCAGGACGTAAATGTACTATTTAGAAAAAAAAAAAATTAGAATTTTTCAAAATGCGCTGTAAGCACAGGGATTCACTGTTCTATTTGACTCTCAAATATGAAGTGCACCGCAAGACTTAAATGTACTATTTAGCACCCAAAACAATTAGAATTTTTCAAAGTGCGCTGTAAGCACAGTATTGGACTGTTATATTTGACTCTCAGATATGAAGTGCACCGCAAGACGCAAATGTACTATTTACCACCCAAAACAATTAGAATTTTTCAAAGTGCGCTGTAAGCACAGTATTGGACTGTTCTATTTGACTCTCAGATATGAAGTGCACATCAAGACGCAAATGTACTATTTAGCACCCAAAACAATTAGAATTTTTCATAGTGCGCTGTAAGCACAGTATTGGACTGTTCTATTTGACTCTCAGATATGAAGTGCACCGCAAGACGCAAATGTACTATTTAGAACACAAAACAATTAGAATTTTTCAAAGTGCACTGTAAGCACAGTATTGGACTGTTCTATTTGACTCTCAGATATGAAGTGCACCGCAAGACTTAAATGTACTATTTAGCACCCAAAACAATTAGAATTTTTCAAAGTGCACTGTAACCACAGTATTTCACTGTTCTATTTGACTCTCAGATATGAAGTGCACCGCAAGACGCAAATATACTATTAAGCACCCAAAACAATTAGAATTTTTCAAAGTGCGCTGGAAGCACAGTATTGGACTGTTCTATTTGACTCTCAGATATGAAGTGCACTGTAAGACACAAATGTACTATTTAGCACCCAAAACAATTAGAATTTTTCAAAATGTGCTGTAAGCACAGTATTGGACTGTTCTATTTGACTCTCACATATGAAGTGCACCGCAAGACGCAAATGTACTATTTAGCATCCAAAACTATTCAAAATTTTCAAAGTGCGCTGTAAGCACAGTATTGGACTGTTCTATTTGAATCTCAGATATTAAGTGCACCACAAGACGCAAATGCACTATTTAGCATCCAAAAAAATTAGGATTTTTCAAAGTGCACTGTAAGCACAGTATTGGACTGTTCTATTTTACTCTCAGATATGAAGTGCACCACAAGACGTAAGTGTACTATTTAGCACACAAAACAATTAGAATTTTTCAAAATTAGTATTTCACTGTTCTATTTGACTCTCAGATATGAAGTGCACCGCAAGACGCAAATATACTATTTAGCACCCAAAACAATTTGAATTTTTCAAAGTGCGCTGTAAGCACAGTATTGGACTGTTCTATTTCACTCTCAGATATGAAGTGCACCGCAAGACACAAATGTACTATTTACCACCCAAAACAATTAGAATTTTTCAAAGTGCGCTGTAAGCACAGTATTGTACTGTTCTGTTTGACTCTCAGATATGAAGTGCACCGCAGGACGTAAATGTACTATTTAGAAAAAAAAAAAATTAGAATTTTTCAAAATGCGCTGTAAGCACAGGGATTCACTGTTCTATTTGACTCTCAGATATGAAGTGCACCGCAAGACGTAAATGTACTATTTAGCACCCAAAACAATTAGAATTTTTCAAAGTGCGCTGTAAGCACAGTATTGGACTGTTATATTTGACTCTCAGATATGAAGTGCACCGCAAGACGCAAATGTACTATTTACCACCCAAAACAATTAGAATTTTTCAAAGTGCGCTGTAAGCACAGTATTGGACTGTTCTATTTGACTCTCAGATATGAAGTGCACATCAAGACGCAAATGTACTATTTAGCACCCAAAACAATTAGAATTTTTCAAACTGCGCTGTAAGCACAGTATTGGACTGTTCTATTTGGCTCTCAGATATGAAGTGCACCGCAAGACGTAAATGTACTATTTAGCACACAAAAAAATTAGAATTTTTCATAGTGCGCTGTAACCACAGTATTTCACTTTTCTATTTGACTCTCAGATATGAAGTGCATCGCAAGACGTAAATGTACTATTTAGCACCCAAAACAATTAGAATTTTTCAAAGTGCACTGTAACCACAGTATTGGACTGTTCTATTTGATTCTTAGATATGAAGTGCACCGCAAGACGCAAATGTACTATTTAACACCCAAAACAATTAGAATTTTTCCAACGGCGCTGTAAGCACAGTATTGGACTGTTCTATTTGACTCTCAGATATGAAGTGCACCGCAAGACGCAAATGTACTATTTAGAACACAAAACAATTAGAATTTTTCAAAGTGCACTGCAAGCACAGTATTGGACTGTTCTATTTGACTCTCAGATATGAAGTGCACCGCAAGACTTAAATGTACTATTTAGCACCCAAAACAATTAGAATTTTTCAAAGTGCACTGTAACCACAGTATTTCACTGTTCTATTTGACTCTCAGATATGAAGTGCACCGCAAGACGCAAATATACTATTAAGCACCCAAAACAATTAGAATTTTTCAAAGTGCGCTGGAAGCACAGTATTGGACTGTTCTATTTGACTCTCAGATATGAAGTGCACTGTAAGACACAAATGTACTATTTAGCACCCAAAACAATTAGAATTTTTCAAAATGTGCTGTAAGCACAGTATTGGACTGTTCTATTTGACTCTCACATATGAAGTGCACCGCAAGACGCAAATGTACTATTTAGCATCCAAAACTATTCAAAATTTTCAAAGTGCGCTGTAAGCACAGTATTGGACTGTTCTATTTGAATCTCAGATATTAAGTGCACCACAAGACGCAAATGCACTATTTAGCATCCAAAAAAATTAGGATTTTTCAAAGTGCACTGTAAGCACAGTATTGGACTGTTCTATTTTACTCTCAGATATGAAGTGCACCACAAGACGTAAGTGTACTATTTAGCACACAAAACAATTAGAATTTTTCAAAATTAGTATTTCACTGTTCTATTTGACTCTCAGATATGAAGTGCACCGCAAGACGCAAATATACTATTTAGCACCCAAAACAATTTGAATTTTTCAAAGTGCGCTGTAAGCACAGTATTGGACTGTTCTATTTCACTCTCAGATATGAAGTGCACCGCAAGACACAAATGTACTATTTACCACCCAAAACAATTAGAATTTTTCAAAGTGCGCTGTAAGCACAGTATTGTACTGTTCTGTTTGACTCTCAGATATGAAGTGCACCGCAGGACGTAAATGTACTATTTAGAAAAAAAAAAAATTAGAATTTTTCAAAGTGCGCTGTAAGCACAGGGATTCACTGTTCTATTTGACTCTCAGATATGAAGTGCACCGCAAGACGTAAATGTACTATTTAGCACCCAAAACAATTAGAATTTTTCAAAGTGCGCTGTAAGCACAGTATTGGACTGTTATATTTGACTCTCAGATATGAAGTGCACCGCAAGACGCAAATGTACTATTTACCACCCAAAACAATTAGAATTTTTCAAAGTGCGCTGTAAGCACAGTATTGGACTGTTCTATTTGACTCTCAGATATGAAGTGCACATCAAGACGCAAATGTACTATTTAGCACCTAAAACAATTAGAATTTTTCAAACTGCGCTGTAAGCACAGTATTGGACTGTTCTATTTGGCTCTCAGATATGAAGTGCACCGCAAGACGTAAATGTACTATTTAGCACACAAAAAAATTAGAATTTTTCATAGTGCGCTGTAACCACAGTATTTCACTTTTCTATTTGACTCTCAGATATGAAGTGCATCGCAAGACGTAAATGTACTATTTAGCACCCAAAACAATTAGAATTTTTCAAAGTGCACTGTAACCACAGTATTGGACTGTTCTATTTGATTCTTAGATATGAAGTGCACCGCAAGACGCAAATGTACTATTTAACACCCAAAACAATTAGAATTTTTCCAACGGCGCTGTAAGCACAGTATTGGACTGTTCTATTTGACTCTCAGATATGAAGTGCACCGCAAGACGCAAATGTACTATTTAGAACACAAAACAATTAGAATTTTTCAAAGTGCACTGCAAGCACAGTATTGGACTGTTCTATTTGACTCTCAGATATGAAGTGCACCGCAAGACTTAAATGTACTATTTAGCACCCAAAACAATTAGAATTTTTCAAAGTGCACTGTAACCACAGTATTTCACTGTTCTATTTGACTCTCAGATATGAAGTGCACCGCAAGACGCAAATGTACTATTTAGCACCCAAAACAATTAGAATTTTTCAAAGTGCGCTGTAAGCACACTATTGGACTGTTCTATGTGACTCTCACATATGAAGTGCACCGCAAGTCGCAAATGTACTATTTAGCACCCAAAACAATTAGAATTTTTCAAAGTGCACTGTAACCACAGTATTGGACTGTTCTATTCGACTCTCAGATATGAAGTGCACCGCAAGACGCAAATGTACTATTTAGCATTAAAAACTATTCAAATTTTTCAAAGTGCGCTGTAAGCACAGTATTGGACTTTTATATTTGGCTCTCAGATATGAAGTGCACCGCAAGACGTAAATGTACTATTTAGCACCCAAAACAATTAGAATTTTTCAAAGTGCACTGTAAGCACAGTATTGGACTGTTCTATTTGACTCTCAGATATGAAGTGCACCGCAAGACGTAAATGTATTATTTAGCACCCAAAACAATTAGTATTTTTCAAAGTGCACTGTAACCACAGTATCGGACTGTTCTATTTGACTCTCAGATATGAAGTGCACCGCAAGACGCAAATGTACTATTTACCACCCAAAACAATTAGAATTTTTCAAAGTGCACTGTAAGCACAGTATTGGACTGTTCTATTTGACTCTCAGATATGAAGTGCACCGCAGGACGTAAATGTACTATTTAGAAGAAGAAAAAAATTAGAATTTTTCAAAATGCGCTGTAAGCACAGGGATTCACTGTTCTATTTGACTCTCAGATATGAAGTGCACCGCAAGACGTAAATGTACTATTTAGCACCCAAAACAATTAGAATTTTTCAAAGTGCGCTGTAAGCACAGTATTGGACTGTTATATTTGACTCTCAGATATGAAGTGCACATCAAGACGCAAATGTACTATTTAGCACCCAAAACAAATAGAATTTTTCAAACTGCGCTGTAAGCACAGTATTGGACTGTTCTATTTGGCTCTCAGATATGAAGTGCACCGCAAGACGTAAATGTACTATTTAGCACACAAAAAAATTAGAATTTTTCAAAGTGCACTGTAAGCACAGTATTGGACTGTTCTATTTGACTCTCAGATATGAAGTGCACCGCAAGACGTAAATGTATTATTTAGCACCAAAAACAATTAGTATTTTTCAAAGTGCACTGTAACCACAGTATCGGACTGTTCTATTTGACTCTCAGATATGAAGTGCACCGCAAGACGCAAATATACTATTTATCACCCAAAACAATTAGAATTTTTCAAAGTGCGCTGTAAGCACAGTATTGGACTGTTCTATTTGACTCTCAGATATGAAGTGCTCCGCAAGACACAAATGTACTATTTACCACCCAAAACAATTAGAATTTTTCAAAGTGCGCTGTAAGCACAGTATTGTACTGTTCTGTTTGACTCTCAGATATGAAGTGCACCGCAGGACGTAAATGTACTATTTAGAAAAAAAAAAAATTAGAATTTTTCAAAATGCGCTGTAAGCACAGGGATTCACTGTTCTATTTGACTCTCAGATATGAAGTGCACCGCAAGACTTAAATGTACTATTTAGCACCCAAAACAATTAGAATTTTTCAAAGTGCGCTGTAAGCACAGTATTGGACTGTTATATTTGACTCTCAGATATGAAGTGCACCGCAAGACGCAAATGTACTATTTACCACCCAAAACAATTAGAATTTTTCAAAGTGCGCTGTAAGCACAGTATTGGACTGTTCTATTTGACTCTCAGATATGAAGTGCACATCAAGACGCAAATGTACTATTTAGCACCCAAAACAATTAGAATTTTTCATAGTGCGCTGTAAGCACAGTATTGGACTGTTCTATTTGACTCTCAGATATGAAGTGCACCGCAAGACGCAAATGTACTATTTAGAACACAAAACAATTAGAATTTTTCAAAGTGCACTGTAAGCACAGTATTGGACTGTTCTATTTGACTCTCAGATATGAAGTGCACCGCAAGACTTAAATGTACTATTTAGCACCCAAAACAATTAGAATTTTTCAAAGTGCACTGTAACCACAGTATTTCACTGTTCTATTTGACTCTCAGATATGAAGTGCACCGCAAGACGCAAATATACTATTAAGCACCCAAAACAATTAGAATTTTTCAAAGTGCGCTGGAAGCACAGTATTGGACTGTTCTATTTGACTCTCAGATATGAAGTGCACTGTAAGACACAAATGTACTATTTAGCACCCAAAACAATTAGAATTTTTCAAAATGTGCTGTAAGCACAGTATTGGACTGTTCTATTTGACTCTCACATATGAAGTGCACCGCAAGACGCAAATGTACTATTTAGCATCCAAAACTATTCAAAATTTTCAAAGTGCGCTGTAAGCACAGTATTGGACTGTTCTATTTGAATCTCAGATATTAAGTGCACCACAAGACGCAAATGCACTATTTAGCATCCAAAAAAATTAGGATTTTTCAAAGTGCACTGTAAGCACAGTATTGGACTGTTCTATTTTACTCTCAGATATGAAGTGCACCACAAGACGTAAGTGTACTATTTAGCACACAAAACAATTAGAATTTTTCAAAATTAGTATTTCACTGTTCTATTTGACTCTCAGATATGAAGTGCACCGCAAGACGCAAATATACTATTTAGCACCCAAAACAATTTGAATTTTTCAAAGTGCGCTGTAAGCACAGTATTGGACTGTTCTATTTCACTCTCAGATATGAAGTGCACCGCAAGACACAAATGTACTATTTACCACCCAAAACAATTAGAATTTTTCAAAGTGCGCTGTAAGCACAGTATTGTACTGTTCTGTTTGACTCTCAGATATGAAGTGCACCGCAGGACGTAAATGTACTATTTAGAAAAAAAAAAAATTAGAATTTTTCAAAATGCGCTGTAAGCACAGGGATTCACTGTTCTATTTGACTCTCAGATATGAAGTGCACCGCAAGACGTAAATGTACTATTTAGCACCCAAAACAATTAGAATTTTTCAAAGTGCGCTGTAAGCACAGTATTGGACTGTTATATTTGACTCTCAGATATGAAGTGCACCGCAAGACGCAAATGTACTATTTACCACCCAAAACAATTAGAATTTTTCAAAGTGCGCTGTAAGCACAGTATTGGACTGTTCTATTTGACTCTCAGATATGAAGTGCACATCAAGACGCAAATGTACTATTTAGCACCCAAAACAATTAGAATTTTTCAAACTGCGCTGTAAGCACAGTATTGGACTGTTCTATTTGGCTCTCAGATATGAAGTGCACCGCAAGACGTAAATGTACTATTTAGCACACAAAAAAATTAGAATTTTTCATAGTGCGCTGTAACCACAGTATTGGACTGTTCTATTCGACTCTCAGATATGATGTGCACCGCAAGACTTAAATGTACTATTTAGCACCCAAAACAATTAGAATTTTTCAAAGTGCACTGTAACCACAGTATTTCACTGTTCTATTTGACTCTCAGATATGAAGGGCACCGCAAGACGTAAATGTACTATTTAGCACCCAAAACAATTAGTATTTTTCAAAGTGCACTGTAACCACAGTATTGGACTGTTATATTTGACTCTCAGATATGAAGTGCACCGCAAGACGCAAATGTACTATTTAGCATCCAAAACTATTAAAATTTTTCAAAGTGCGCTGTAAGCACAGTATTGGACTGTTCTATTTGGCTCTCAGATATGAAGTGCACCGCAAGACGTAAATGTACTATTTAGCATCCAAAACAATTAGAATTTTTCAAAGTGCGCTGGAAGCACAGTATTGGACTGTCCTATTTGACCCTCAGATATGATGTGCACCGCAAGACTTAAATGTACTATTTTGCACCCAAAACAATTAGAATTTTTCAAAGTGCACTGTAACCACAGTATTTCACTGTTCTATTTGACTCTCAGATATGAAGGGCACCGCAAGACGTAAATGTACTATTTAGCACCCAAAACAATTAGTATTTTTCAAAGTGCACTGTAACCACAGTATTGGACTGTTATATTTGACTCTCAGATATGAAGTGCACCGCAAGACGCAAATGTACTATTTACCACCCAAAACAATTAGAATTTTTCAAAGTGCGCTGTAAGCACAGTATTGGACTGTTCTGTTTGACTCTCAGATATGAAGTGCACCGCAGGACGTAAATGTACTATTTAGAAAAAAAAAAAATTAGAATTTTTCAAAATGCGCTGTAAGCACAGGGATTCACTGTTCTATTTGACTCTCAGATATGAAGTGCACCGCAAGACGTAAATGTACTATTTAGCACCCAAAACAATTAGAATTTTTCAAAGTGCGCTGTAAGCACAGTATTGGACTGTTATATTTGACTCTCAGATATGAAGTGCACCGCAAGACGCAAATGTACTATTTACCACCCAAAACAATTAGAATTTTTCAAAGTGCGCTGTAAGCACAGTATTGGACTGTTCTATTTGGCTCTCAGATATGAAGTGCACCGCAAGACGTAAATGTACTATTTAGCACACAAAAAAATTAGAATTTTTCATAGTGCGCTGTAACCACAGTATTTCACTTTTCTATTTGACTCTCAGATATGAAGTGCACCGCAAGACGCAAATGTACTATTTACCACCCAAAACAATTAGAATTTTTCCAACGGCGCTGTAAGCACAGTATTGGACTGTTCTATTTGACTCTCAGATATGAAGTGCACCGCAAGACGCAAATGTACTATTTAGCATTAAAAACTATTCAAATTTTTCAAAGTGCGCTGTAAGCACAGTATTGGACTTTTCTATTTGGCTCTCAGATATGAAGTGCACCGCAAGACGTAAATGTACTATTTAGCACCCCAAAAAATTAGAATTTTTCAAAGTGCACTGTAAGCACAGTATTGGACTGTTCTATTTGACTCTCAGATATGAAGTGCACCTCAAGACGTAAATGTATTATTTAGCACCAAAAACAATTAGTATTTTTCAAAGTGCACTGTAACCACAGTATCGGACTGTTCTATTTGACTCTCAGATATGAAGTGCACCGCAAGACGCAAATATACTATTTAGCACCCAAAACAATTAGAATTTTTCAAAGTGCGCTGTAAGCACAGTATTGGACTGTTCTATTTGACTCTCAGATATGAAGTGCTCCGCAAGACACAAATGTACTATTTACCAATCAAAACAATTAGAATTTTTCAAAGTGCGCTGTAAGCACAGTATTGTACTGTTCTGTTTGACTCTCAGATATGAAGTGCACCGCAGGACGTAAATGTACTATTTAGAAAAAAAAAAAATTAGAATTTTTCAAAATGCGCTGTAAGCACAGGGATTCACTGTTCTATTTGACTCTCAAATATGAAGTGCACCGCAAGACTTAAATGTACTATTTAGCACCCAAAACAATTAGAATTTTTCAAAGTGCGCTGTAAGCACAGTATTGGACTGTTATATTTGACTCTCAGATATGAAGTGCACCGCAAGACGCAAATGTACTATTTACCACCCAAAACAATTAGAATTTTTCAAAGTGCGCTGTAAGCACAGTATTGGACTGTTCTATTTGACTCTCAGATATGAAGTGCACATCAAGACGCAAATGTACTATTTAGCACCCAAAACAATTAGAATTTTTCATAGTGCGCTGTAAGCACAGTATTGGACTGTTCTATTTGACTCTCAGATATGAAGTGCACCGCAAGAAGCAAATGTACTATTTAGAACACAAAACAATTAGAATTTTTCAAAGTGCACTGTAAGCACAGTATTGGACTGTTCTATTTGACTCTCAGATATGAAGTGCACCGCAAGACTTAAATGTACTATTTAGCACCCAAAACAATTAGAATTTTTCAAAGTGCACTGTAACCACAGTATTTCACTGTTCTATTTGACTCTCAGATATGAAGTGCACCGCAAGACGCAAATATACTATTAAGCACCCAAAACAATTAGAATTTTTCAAAGTGCGCTGGAAGCACAGTATTGGACTGTTCTATTTGACTCTCAGATATGAAGTGCACTGTAAGACACAAATGTACTATTTAGCACCCAAAACAATTAGAATTTTTCAAAATGTGCTGTAAGCACAGTATTGGACTGTTCTATTTGACTCTCACATATGAAGTGCACCGCAAGACGCAAATGTACTATTTAGCATCCAAAACTATTCAAAATTTTCAAAGTGCGCTGTAAGCACAGTATTGGACTGTTCTATTTGAATCTCAGATATTAAGTGCACCACAAGACGCAAATGCACTATTTAGCATCCAAAAAAATTAGGATTTTTCAAAGTGCACTGTAAGCACAGTATTGGACTGTTCTATTTTACTCTCAGATATGAAGTGCACCACAAGACGTAAGTGTACTATTTAGCACACAAAACAATTAGAATTTTTCAAAATTAGTATTTCACTGTTCTATTTGACTCTCAGATATGAAGTGCACCGCAAGACGCAAATATACTATTTAGCACCCAAAACAATTTGAATTTTTCAAAGTGCGCTGTAAGCACAGTATTGGACTGTTCTATTTCACTCTCAGATATGAAGTGCACCGCAAGACACAAATGTACTATTTACCACCCAAAACAATTAGAATTTTTCAAAGTGCGCTGTAAGCACAGTATTGTACTGTTCTGTTTGACTCTCAGATATGAAGTGCACCGCAGGACGTAAATGTACTATTTAGAAAAAAAAAAAATTAGAATTTTTCAAAATGCGCTGTAAGCACAGGGATTCACTGTTCTATTTGACTCTCAGATATGAAGTGCACCGCAAGACGTAAATGTACTATTTAGCACCCAAAACAATTAGAATTTTTCAAAGTGCGCTGTAAGCACAGTATTGGACTGTTATATTTGACTCTCAGATATGAAGTGCACCGCAAGACGCAAATGTACTATTTACCACCCAAAACAATTAGAATTTTTCAAAGTGCGCTGTAAGCACAGTATTGGACTGTTCTATTTGACTCTCAGATATGAAGTGCACATCAAGACGCAAATGTACTATTTAGCACCCAAAACAATTAGAATTTTTCAAACTGCGCTGTAAGCACAGTATTGGACTGTTCTATTTGGCTCTCAGATATGAAGTGCACCGCAAGACGTAAATGTACTATTTAGCACACAAAAAAATTAGAATTTTTCATAGTGCGCTGTAACCACAGTATTTCACTTTTCTATTTGACTCTCAGATATGAAGTGCATCGCAAGACGTAAATGTACTATTTAGCACCCAAAACAATTAGAATTTTTCAAAGTGCACTGTAACCACAGTATTGGACTGTTCTATTTGATTCTTAGATATGAAGTGCACCGCAAGACGCAAATGTACTATTTAACACCCAAAACAATTAGAATTTTTCCAACGGCGCTGTAAGCACAGTATTTGACTGTTCTATTTGACTCTCAGATATGAAGTGCACCGCAAGACGCAAATGTACTATTTAGAACACAAAACAATTAGAATTTTTCAAAGTGCACTGCAAGCACAGTATTGGACTGTTCTATTTGACTCTCAGATATGAAGTGCACCGCAAGACTTAAATGTACTATTTAGCACCCAAAACAATTAGAATTTTTCAAAGTGCACTGTAACCACAGTATTTCACTGTTCTATTTGACTCTCAGATATGAAGTGCACCGCAAGACGCAAATGTACTATTTAGCACCCAAAACAATTAGAATTTTTCAAAGTGCGCTGTAAGCACACTATTGGACTGTTCTATGTGACTCTCACATATGAAGTGCACCGCAAGTCGCAAATGTACTATTTAGCACCCAAAACAATTAGAATTTTTCAAAGTGCGCTGTAAGCACAGTATTGGACTGTTCTATTTGACTCTCAGATATGAAGTGCACCGCAAGACGCAAATGTACTATTTAACACCCAAAACAATTAGAATTTTTCAAAGTGCGCTGTAAGCACAGTAATGGACTGTTCAATTTGACTCTCAGATATGAAGTGCAACGCAAGACACAAATGTACTATTTAGCACCCAAAACAATTAGAATTTTTCAAAGTGCACTGTAACCACAGTATTGGACTGTTCTATTCGACTCTCAGATATGAAGTGCACCGCAAGACGCAAATGTACTATTTAGCATTACAAACTATTCAAATTTTTCAAAGTGCGCTGTAAGCACAGTATTGGACTTTTATATTTGGCTCTCAGATATGAAGTGCACCGCAAGACGTAAATGTACTATTTAGCACCCAAAACAATTAGAATTTTTCAAAGTGCACTGTAAGCACAGTATTGGACTGTTCTATTTGACTCTCAGATATGAAGTGCACCGCAAGACGTAAATGTATTATTTAGCACCCAAAACAATTAGTATTTTTCAAAGTGCACTGTAACCACAGTATCGGACTGTTCTATTTGACTCTCAGATATGAAGTGCACCGCAAGACGCAAATGTACTATTTACCACCCAAAACAATTAGAATTTTTCAAAGTGCGCTGTAAGCACAGTATTGGACTGTTCTATTTGACTCTCAGATATGAAGTGCACCGCAGGACGTAAATGTACTATTTAGAAGAAGAAAAAAATTAGAATTTTTCAAAATGCGCTGTAAGCACAGGGATTCACTGTTCTATTTGACTCTCAGATATGAAGTGCACCGCAAGACGTAAATGTACTATTTAGCACCCAAAACAATTAGAATTTTTCAAAGTGCGCTGTAAGCACAGTATTGGACTGTTATATTTGACTCTCAGATATGAAGTGCACATCAAGACGCAAATGTACTATTTAGCACCCAAAACAAATAGAATTTTTCAAACTGCGCTGTAAGCACAGTATTGGACTTTTCTATTTGGCTCTCAGATATGAAGTGCACCGCAAGACGTAAATGTACTATTTAGCACACAAAAAAATTAGAATTTTTCAAAGTGCACTGTAAGCACAGTATTGGACTGTTCTATTTGGCTCTCAGATATGAAGTGCACCGCAAGACGTAAATGTACTATTTAGCACACAAAAAAATTAGAATTTTTCATAGTGCGCTGTAACCACAGTATTTCACTTTTCTATTTGACTCTCAGATATGAAGTGCACCGCAAGACGTAAATGTACTATTTAGCACCCAAAACAATTATAATTTTTCAAAGTGCACTGTAACCACAGTATTGGACTGTTCTATTTGATTCTTATATATGAAGTGCACCGCAAGACGCAAATGTACTATTTACCACCCAAAACAATTAGAATTTTTCCAACAGCGCTGTAAGCACAGTAGTGGACTGTTCTATTTGACTCTCAGATATGAAGTGCACCGCAAGACGCAAATGTACTATTTAGAACACAAAACAATTAGAATTTTTCAAAGTGCACTGTAAGCACAGTATTGGACTGTTCTATTTGACTCTCAGATATGAAGTGCACCGCAAGACTTAAATGTACTATTTAGCACCCAAAACAATTAGAATTTTTCAAAGTGCACTGTAACCACAGTATTTCACTGTTCTATTTGACTCTCAGATATGAAGTGCACCGCAAGACCCAAATGTACTATTTAGCACCCAAAACAATTAGAATTTTTCAAAGTGCACTGTAACCACAGTATTTCACTGTTCTATTTGACTCTCAGATATGAAGTGCACCGCAAGACGCAAATGTACTATTTAGCACCCAAAACAATTCAAATTTTTCAAAGTGCGCTGTAAGCACAGTATTGGACTGTTCTATGTGACTCTCAGATATGAAGTGCACCGCAAGACTCTTTCAATGGCGCTTTGTTAAATTTTTTCTTTTATTTCTTGTATCTTTTCTAGTATATCTCCATTCAGGTTTTGTTTGTGCAGGTTTTCTAAATTGTAGAGTTCTACTTGTAGCTGTTAGTAGGTCCTGCCTTGTTTTCTTTTCTCCACAGCTCCTATTTTAATTAAGCTTCCCCGAATTACTGCTTTTAATGAGCACCATAATGTTGATCTAGACATTTCATCGCTTTCATTTTCAGCAAAAAAAATTTTTAGGTATATTTATATCTGTTTTTTGACCCACTCCTGCATCAGCAAAGGCTCATTCAGTTTCCAACAAAAAGTTTTTTTTTTTAAATCCGGTCCTTCTTCTATTATCATAAAAACGGGTGAGTGATCAGACCAGGAATCAGGGCCAATTTCACATTTTATTTCCCTTCCGAACGAGTCTCTGCCGACCAGGAACAGGTCAATACGGGAGTATGAATTATGTGGTATTGAGAAGTGGGTATAATCTCTTGACATAGGGTTTAATGCCCTCTATACTTCTATTAGGTTGTTTTTGGTAATGAACTCTCCAAACTTTCTTGCTGAATTTAATTGTCTGTGATTTGGTTTTTTCCCCAACTGGAGCTTCCTATCCAAGTCTACATCAAAGATCATATTGAAGTCTCCTCCAAAAATAACTTGCCCTTGTATTACTATTTCCACCTGTGTCCATAATTTTCCCAAAAATATCAAAGCATTTTCATACGGAGCGTAAACATTTACAAGAGTATATAGATTATTATTTAACTTACAGACTAGTATAATATATCTACCGTGTTTATCTATAGTTTTATGTATTATTTCTGGTGCCAGTGAATCTTTTATTATAGTCATAACTCCTCGACTTTTTTTTTTAATGTGATAATTAGATGTATAAATGTGTGAATATTTCCTACTATAAATCATTTTTTTAACCGTTTTCACCCAATGTGTTTCCTGTACAAAGGCAACATCAATTTTATCCTGATTCAGCATTTCCATGAAGATTTTCCTTTTGTATGGAGAGTTCATTCCCTGGGCATTTATGGTACAAAACTTAATTACCATAGGTAGGCTGATTATAGGTTTTGTCCCTGGTCCTGGGGTTACATTCATCCATCACATTCATACCAGATGTAGTGTTCTGATCCTGATTGGGATCAGATACCATCCTGTCCCAGTATAAGGGATATTCTACACACTAGTTTATACTTTGCTCCAATATGAGCTTTAGCTCGATTTAGGGAGAGCAGTAAGGGGAGCAGTTATTTTGCTCTCCGGGATGCTATGATGTTCTTCCTAGTTATTCTAGTTTAATAGTTAAACATTATATGGGCTATTTTCTTAAAATAAAATAAAACTGCATATAGATTGTGCAAACAGCCTACCCCCAGAAGGTCGTCTCTTTCATGTAAGTAACTGATCTATCTTGATGCTCACTCGCCATTACCCCCCGCCCGGCACCCCCCACCAAGGGAGGTGCGAAGGACGAGAGAACCATCAAGAGGCAGATTAAATATATCATTATATACAGAGAAAGAGAGAAAAAATATTAAATGCGGATACCAGAGACATTAAATACCAGATGAGGCTCTCTTCCCCAATCACCGCAATTGTCACAACGTCCCCCACCATCCCACCAACCCAGCTCCCCCCACAGGGTTGGGGCGCGGAGTTGGCGGAAGGGAGGGAGGACGTCGGCAAAAAAATTCGAGTCAGTCCGCCACCGACCCCCATCCGCGTCAGATATGCAACTGGCCGGTGGGGGCGGATGTGAGTCAACTCTTAAATCCCCACTCTACAGCCAAAATAAAGACAATAATTCCTCCACAGAGACTGCTTTCCTCATGATATCATCCAGTTATAGGCCCCAGCCTCCCTCTTCCCCGAGGCTGTATATCAATCACATATGGATGTCCCATTTTTTAAATAGGGCCACTGCCTGGTCCCATGTTTCTATAGTATATCTTTGATCCTTAAATGTCAAAGTATCTTCACAGGAAATCCCCAAGCAAATCTTATCTTCTCCCTGTAAAGTATGTCCGTGACATTTCTTAATTTTATTCTTTGTTGTCTGGTGTGCATGGATATATCTTGCATTATCCTTAGAGTCTTGAATCTCTGTGATAGGGCGTCCTTATTATTTTTGGCTTTCCATATCTTCTCCCTGTGTACATAGTTATGAAGGCGCACCATCACGTCTCTTGGTGGTTGCTCATCCTTGTTTGAGCGTGGACCACATGTTCTGTGGATCCTTTCCGTAATAATTCCTTTTGAATTCAAATCATCTGTCAATTCATGAAAAAAATCATGGATGTATGGGGTCAGATTATACTGTGTGATTTCCTCGGGGATTCCTCAAATTTTTTCTCCTGGATCTATTTTCAACATCTGCCATTTTATTTTGTAGGTCTTCAATTTTTTTTTGCATTTCTCTATTGATATCCTGTTGTCTTTCTACTTCAAATTTTAAGTTTTCGACCTTTTCAATATTTTCCTGAAGCTTGATGTTTATACTTCTCATTTCGGTTGTTATTTCATTTATATTTTTCTGTAGATCTTCTCTGATCTTGTCCCTGTGTTCTTCAAGTAATTTCATAAGCATTGTCTGCATATCTGTTATAGGTAGGTGCGTTTCTCGGCTTTCCTCTGGGCTGAGATTACCACTGGTCTCCAAGGACTGATCTCCTTGCTCCATCCTATCCTCTATCACCTGTGGTATTAGGGCGGCATTTTGTTTCTTAACATCTCTTACTTCTGGTGAATCTGGGGGGAGGGAGTCCCTCTTGTTCCTTTTTTTTTGTACTGTCTCTGGGGTAGAAAAAAAGTTTGTCAATGTTTTACCCGCCTTTGTCTCCTTTGCTTCTTTGCTGTTATCTTTATTATTTTTTTTAATATCCACATTTCTTCGTGTCGCCATCTTTTTCCTTCCTTCTTCCTTAAGCAGGATAGAATTTATATTCAAGTAGTCACTTGATCAGGAGGTGTTATTTATCTAGTTTTAAGTGCTGTATTGTCCTTTTTCTTGATGTAGTGTAACACACACTAATCAGAGAGAACACGACTTGCAGATTGTTTCATAAGGGTTCAGTATATATTGATGTTATTCAGTCAGTAGCGTTTACTTCATATACGCTTTTACATACACCATATGCAGTTTAACACAAACTAATCAGAGAGAGTGCGGCTTGCAGACTGTTTCATAAGGGTTCAGAGTGTATTGATGTTATTCAGTCAATAGCGTTTACTTCATATACGCTTTTAGGTACACCATATGTACTTTAGCACACACTAATCAGCGAGAGCACAGCTTGCAGACTGTTTCATAAGGGTTCAATGTGTATTGATGTTATTCAATCGGTAGCGTTTACTTCATATACGCTTTTACATACACCATATGCAGTTTAACACACTGATCAGAGGGAATACAGCTTGCAGGCTTCATAAGGGTTCAGTGTGTATTGATGTTATTCAGTCAGTAGCATTTGCTTCATATACGCTTTTACACACACTATAGGTAGTTTGGCACACACTACTCAGAGGGAGTACGGCTTGCAGATTATTTCATTCAGTCAGTAGCGTTTACTTCATATACGCTTTTAGGTACACCATATGCACTTTAGCACACACTAATCAGAGAGAGCACGGCTTGCAGACTGTTTCATAAGGGTTCAGTGTATATTTGATGTTATTCAGTAAATAGCGTTTACTTCATATACGCTGGACTGTTCTATTTGACTCTCAGATATGAAGTGCACCGCAAGACGTAAGTGTACTATTTAGCACACAAAACAATTAGAATTTTTCAAAGTGCGCTGTAAGCACAGTATTGGACTGTTCTATTTGACCCTCAGATATGATGTGCACCGCAAGACTTAAATGTACTATTTAGCACCCAAAACAATTAGAATTTTTCAAAGTGCACTGTAACCACAGTATTGGACTGTTCTATTTGACTCTCAGATGTGAAGTGCACCGCAAGACGTAAATGTATTATTTAGCACCAAAAACAATTAGTATTTTTCAAAGTGCACTGTAACCACAGTATCGGACTGTTCTATTTGACTCTCAGATATGAAGTGCACCGCAAGACGCAAATATACTATTTAGCACCCAAAACAATTAGAATTTTTCAAAGTGCGCTGTAAGCACAGTATTGGACTGTTCTATTTGACTCTCAGATATGAAGTGCTCCGCAAGACACAAATGTACTATTTACCACCCAAAACAATTAGAATTTTTCAAAGTGCGCTGTAAGCACAGTATTGTACTGTTCTGTTTGACTCTCAGATATGAAGTGCACCGCAGGACGTAAATGTACTATTTAGAAAAAAAAAAAATTAGAATTTTTCAAAATGCGCTGTAAGCACAGGGATTCACTGTTCTATTTGACTCTCAGATATGAAGTGCACCGCAAGACTTAAATGTACTATTTAGCACCCAAAACAATTAGAATTTTTCAAAGTGCGCTGTAAGCACAGTATTGGACTGTTATATTTGACTCTCAGATATGAAGTGCACCGCAAGACGCAAATGTACTATTTACCACCCAAAACAATTAGAATTTTTCAAAGTGCGCTGTAAGCACAGTATTGGACTGTTCTATTTGACTCTCAGATATGAAGTGCACATCAAGACGCAAATGTACTATTTAGCACCCAAAACAATTAGAATTTTTCATAGTGCGCTGTAAGCACAGTATTGGACTGTTCTATTTGACTCTCAGATATGAAGTGCACCGCAAGACGCAAATGTACTATTTAGAACACAAAACAATTAGAATTTTTCAAAGTGCACTGTAAGCACAGTATTGGACTGTTCTATTTGACTCTCAGATATGAAGTGCACCGCAAGACTTAAATGTACTATTTAGCACCCAAAACAATTAGAATTTTTCAAAGTGCACTGTAACCACAGTATTTCACTGTTCTATTTGACTCTCAGATATGAAGTGCACCGCAAGACGCAAATATACTATTAAGCACCCAAAACAATTAGAATTTTTCAAAGTGCGCTGGAAGCACAGTATTGGACTGTTCTATTTGACTCTCAGATATGAAGTGCACTGTAAGACACAAATGTACTATTTAGCACCCAAAACAATTAGAATTTTTCAAAATGTGCTGTAAGCACAGTATTGGACTGTTCTATTTGACTCTCACATATGAAGTGCACCGCAAGACGCAAATGTACTATTTAGCATCCAAAACTATTCAAAATTTTCAAAGTGCGCTGTAAGCACAGTATTGGACTGTTCTATTTGAATCTCAGATATTAAGTGCACCACAAGACGCAAATGCACTATTTAGCATCCAAAAAAATTAGGATTTTTCAAAGTGCACTGTAAGCACAGTATTGGACTGTTCTATTTTACTCTCAGATATGAAGTGCACCACAAGACGTAAGTGTACTATTTAGCACACAAAACAATTAGAATTTTTCAAAATTAGTATTTCACTGTTCTATTTGACTCTCAGATATGAAGTGCACCGCAAGACGCAAATATACTATTTAGCACCCAAAACAATTTGAATTTTTCAAAGTGCGCTGTAAGCACAGTATTGGACTGTTCTATTTCACTCTCAGATATGAAGTGCACCGCAAGACACAAATGTACTATTTACCACCCAAAACAATTAGAATTTTTCAAAGTGCGCTGTAAGCACAGTATTGTACTGTTCTGTTTGACTCTCAGATATGAAGTGCACCGCAGGACGTAAATGTACTATTTAGAAAAAAAAAAAATTAGAATTTTTCAAAATGCGCTGTAAGCACAGGGATTCACTGTTCTATTTGACTCTCAGATATGAAGTGCACCGCAAGACGTAAATGTACTATTTAGCACCCAAAACAATTAGAATTTTTCAAAGTGCGCTGTAAGCACAGTATTGGACTGTTATATTTGACTCTCAGATATGAAGTGCACCGCAAGACGCAAATGTACTATTTACCACCCAAAACAATTAGAATTTTTCAAAGTGCGCTGTAAGCACAGTATTGGACTGTTCTATTTGACTCTCAGATATGAAGTGCACATCAAGACGCAAATGTACTATTTAGCACCCAAAACAATTAGAATTTTTCAAACTGCGCTGTAAGCACAGTATTGGACTGTTCTATTTGGCTCTCAGATATGAAGTGCACCGCAAGACGTAAATGTACTATTTAGCACACAAAAAAATTAGAATTTTTCATAGTGCGCTGTAACCACAGTATTTCACTTTTCTATTTGACTCTCAGATATGAAGTGCATCGCAAGACGTAAATGTACTATTTAGCACCCAAAACAATTAGAATTTTTCAAAGTGCACTGTAACCACAGTATTGGACTGTTCTATTTGATTCTTAGATATGAAGTGCACCGCAAGACGCAAATGTACTATTTAACACCCAAAACAATTAGAATTTTTCCAACGGCGCTGTAAGCACAGTATTGGACTGTTCTATTTGACTCTCAGATATGAAGTGCACCGCAAGACGCAAATGTACTATTTAGAACACAAAACAATTAGAATTTTTCAAAGTGCACTGCAAGCACAGTATTGGACTGTTCTATTTGACTCTCAGATATGAAGTGCACCGCAAGACTTAAATGTACTATTTAGCACCCAAAACAATTAGAATTTTTCAAAGTGCACTGTAACCACAGTATTTCACTGTTCTATTTGACTCTCAGATATGAAGTGCACCGCAAGACGCAAATGTACTATTTAGCACCCAAAACAATTAGAATTTTTCAAAGTGCGCTGTAAGCACACTATTGGACTGTTCTATGTGACTCTCACATATGAAGTGCACCGCAAGTCGCAAATGTACTATTTAGCACCCAAAACAATTAGAATTTTTCAAAGTGCGCTGTAAGCACAGTATTGGACTGTTCTATTTGACTCTCAGATATGAAGTGCACCGCAAGACGCAAATGTACTATTTAACACCCAAAACAATTAGAATTTTTCAAAGTGCGCTGTAAGCACAGTAATGGACTGTTCAATTTGACTCTCAGATATGAAGTGCAACGCAAGACACAAATGTACTATTTAGCACCCAAAACAATTAGAATTTTTCAAAGTGCACTGTAACCACAGTATTGGACTGTTCTATTCGACTCTCAGATATGAAGTGCACCGCAAGACGCAAATGTACTCTTTAGCATTAAAAACTATTCAAATTTTTCAAAGTGCGCTGTAAGCACAGTATTGGACTTTTATATTTGGCTCTCAGATATGAAGTGCACCGCAAGACGTAAATGTACTATTTAGCACCCAAAACAATTAGAATTTTTCAAAGTGCACTGTAAGCACAGTATTGGACTGTTCTATTTGACTCTCAGATATGAAGTGCACCGCAAGACTTAAATGTACTATTTAGCACCCAAAACAATTAGAATTTTTCAAAGTGCGCTGTAAGCACAGTATTGGACTGTTATATTTGACTCTCAGATATGAAGTGCACCGCAAGACGCAAATGTACTATTTACCACCCAAAACAATTAGAATTTTTCAAAGTGCGCTGTAAGCACAGTATTGGACTGTTATATTTGACTCTCAGATATGAAGTGCACATCAAGACGCAAATGTACTATTTAGCACCCAAAACAATTAGAATTTTTCATAGTGCGCTGTAAGCACAGTATTGGACTGTTCTATTTGACTCTCAGATATGAAGTGCACCGCAAGACGCAAATGTACTATTTAGAACACAAAACAATTAGAATTTTTCAAAGTGCACTGTAAGCACAGTATTGGACTGTTCTATTTGACTCTCAGATATGAAGTGCACCGCAAGACTTAAATGTACTATTTAGCACCCAAAACAATTAGAATTTTTCAAAGTGCACTGTAACCACAGTATTTCACTGTTCTATTTGACTCTCAGATATGAAGTGGACTGCAAGACGCAAATGTACTATTTAGCACCCAAAACAATTAGAATTTTTCAAAGTGCGCTGGAAGCACAGTATTGGACTGTTCTATTTGACTCTCAGATATGAAGTGCACTGTAAGACACAAATGTACTATTTAGCACCCAAAACAATTAGAATTTTTCAAAATGTGCTGTAAGCACAGTATTGGACTGTTCTATTTGACTCTCAGATATGAAGTGCACCGCAAGACGCAAATGTACTATTTAGCATCCAAAACTATTCAAATTTTTCAAAGTGCGCTGTAAGCACAGTATTGGACTGTTCTATTTGAATCTCAGATATTAAGTGCACCACAAGACGCAAATGCACTATTTAGCATCCAAAAAAATTAGGATTTTTCAAAGTGCACTGTAAGCACAGTATTGGACTGTTCTATTTTACTCTCAGATATGAAGTGCACCACAAGACGTAAGTGTACTATTTAGCACACAAAACAATTAGAATTTTTCAAAATTAGTATTTCACTGTTCTATTTGACTCTCAGATATGAAATGCACCGCAAGACGCAAATATACTATTTAGCACCCAAAACAATTAGAATTTTTCAAAGTGCGCTGTAAGCACAGTATTGGACTGTTCTATTTCACTCTCAGATATGAAGTGCACCGCAAGACACAAATGTACTATTTACCACCCAAAACAATTAGAATTTTTCAAAGTGCGCTGTAAGCACAGTATTGTACTGTTCTGTTTGACTCTCAGATATGAAGTGCACCGCAGGACGTAAATGTACTATTTAGAAAAAAAAAAAAATTAGAATTATTCAAAATGCGCTGTAAGCACAGGGATTCACTGTTCTATTTGACTCTCAGATATGAAGTGCACCGCAAGACGTAAATGTACTATTTAGCACCCAAAACAATTAGAATTTTTCAAAGTGCGCTGTAAGCACAGTATTGGACTGTTATATTTGACTCTCAGATATGAAGTGCACCGCAAGACGCAAATGTACTATTTAGCACCCAAAACAATTAGAATTTTTCAAAGTGCGCTGTAAGCACACTATTGGACTGTTCTATGTGACTCTCACATATGAAGTGCACCGCAAGACGCAAATGTACTATTTAGCACCCAAAACAATTAGAATTTTTCAAAGTGCGCTGTAAGCACACTATTGGACTGTTCTATGTGACTCTCACATATGAAGTGCACCGCAAGTCGCAAATGTACTATTTAGCACCCAAAACAATTAGAATTTTTCAAAGTGCGCTGTTAGCACAGTATTGGACTGTTCTATTTGACTCTCAGATATGAAGTGCACCGCAAGACGCAAATGTACTATTTAACACCCAAAACAATTAGAATTTTTCAAAGTGCGCTGTAAGCACAGTAATGGACTGTTCAATTTGACTCTCAGATATGAAGTGCAACGCAAGACACAAATGTACTATTTAGCACCCAAAACAATTAGAATTTTTCAAAGTGCACTGTAACCACAGTATTGGACTGTTCTATTCGACTCTCAGATATGAAGTGCACCGCAAGACGCAAATGTACTCTTTAGCATTAAAAACTATTCAAATTTTTCAAAGTGCGCTGTAAGCACAGTATTGGACTTTTATATTTGGCTCTCAGATATGAAGTGCACCGCAAGACGTAAATGTACTATTTAGCACCCAAAACAATTAGAATTTTTCAAAGTGCACTGTAAGCACAGTATTGGACTGTTCTATTTGACTCTCAGATATGAAGTGCACCGCAAGACTTAAATGTACTATTTAGCACCCAAAACAATTAGAATTTTTCAAAGTGCGCTGTAAGCACAGTATTGGACTGTTATATTTGACTCTCAGATATGAAGTGCACCGCAAGACGCAAATGTACTATTTACCACCCAAAACAATTAGAATTTTTCAAAGTGCGCTGTAAGCACAGTATTGGACTGTTATATTTGACTCTCAGATATGAAGTGCACATCAAGACGCAAATGTACTATTTAGCACCCAAAACAATTAGAATTTTTCATAGTGCGCTGTAAGCACAGTATTGGACTGTTCTATTTGACTCTCAGATATGAAGTGCACCGCAAGACGCAAATGTACTATTTAGAACACAAAACAATTAGAATTTTTCAAAGTGCACTGTAAGCACAGTATTGGACTGTTCTATTTGACTCTCAGATATGAAGTGCACCGCAAGACTTAAATGTACTATTTAGCACCCAAAACAATTAGAATTTTTCAAAGTGCACTGTAACCACAGTATTTCACTGTTCTATTTGACTCTCAGATATGAAGTGGACTGCAAGACGCAAATGTACTATTTAGCACCCAAAACAATTAGAATTTTTCAAAGTGCGCTGGAAGCACAGTATTGGACTGTTCTATTTGACTCTCAGATATGAAGTGCACTGTAAGACACAAATGTACTATTTAGCACCCAAAACAATTAGAATTTTTCAAAATGTGCTGTAAGCACAGTATTGGACTGTTCTATTTGACTCTCAGATATGAAGTGCACCGCAAGACGCAAATGTACTATTTAGCATCCAAAACTATTCAAATTTTTCAAAGTGCGCTGTAAGCACAGTATTGGACTGTTCTATTTGAATCTCAGATATTAAGTGCACCACAAGACGCAAATGCACTATTTAGCATCCAAAAAAATTAGGATTTTTCAAAGTGCACTGTAAGCACAGTATTGGACTGTTCTATTTTACTCTCAGATATGAAGTGCACCACAAGACGTAAGTGTACTATTTAGCACACAAAACAATTAGAATTTTTCAAAGTGCGCTGTAAGCACAGTATTGGACTGTTATATTTGACTCTCAGATATGAAGTGCACCGCAAGACGTAAATGTACTATTTAGCACCCAAAACAATTAGAATTTTTCAAAGTGCGCTGTAAGCACAGTATTGGACTGTTATATTTGACTCTCAGATATGAAATGCACCGCAAGACGCAAATATACTATTTAGCACCCAAAACAATTAGAATTTTTCAAAGTGCGCTGTAAGCACAGTATTGGACTGTTCTATTTCACTCTCAGATATGAAGTGCACCGCAAGACACAAATGTACTATTTACCACCCAAAACAATTAGAATTTTTCAAAGTGCGCTGTAAGCACAGTATTGTACTGTTCTGTTTGACTCTCAGATATGAAGTGCACCGCAGGACGTAAATGTACTATTTAGAAAAAAAAAAAAATTAGAATTATTCAAAATGCGCTGTAAGCACAGGGATTCACTGTTCTATTTGACTCTCAGATATGAAGTGCACCGCAAGACGTAAATGTACTATTTAGCACCCAAAACAATTAGAATTTTTCAAAGTGCGCTGTAAGCACAGTATTGGACTGTTATATTTGACTCTCAGATATGAAGTGCACCGCAAGACGCAAATGTACTATTTAGCACCCAAAACAATTAGAATTTTTCAAAGTGCGCTGTAAGCACACTATTGGACTGTTCTATGTGACTCTCACATATGAAGTGCACCGCAAGACGCAAATGTACTATTTAGCACCCAAAACAATTAGAATTTTTCAAAGTGCGCTGTAAGCACAGTATTGGACTGTTCTATTTGACTCTCAGATATGAAGTGCACTGTAAGACACAAATGTACTATTTAGCACCCAAATCAATTGGAATTTTTCAAAGTGCGCTGGAAGCACAGTATTGGACTGTTCTATTTGACTCTCAGATATGAAGTGCATCGCAAGACGTAAATGTACTATTTAGCACCCAAAACAATTAGAATTTTTCAAAGTGCACTGTAACCACAGTATTGGACTGTTCTATTTCACTCTCAGATATGAAGTGCACCGCAAGACACAAATGTACTATTTACCACCCAAAACAATTAGAATTTTTCAAAGTGCGCTGTAAGCACAGTATTGTACTGTTCTGTTTGACTCTCAGATATGAAGTGCACCGCAGGACGTAAATGTACTATTTAGAAAAAAAAAAAAATTAGAATTATTCAAAATGCGCTGTAAGCACAGGGATTCACTGTTCTATTTGACTCTCAGATATGAAGTGCACCGCAAGACGTAAATGTACTATTTAGCACCCAAAACAATTAGAATTTTTCAAAGTGCGCTGTAAGCACAGTATTGGACTGTTATATTTGACTCTCAGATATGAAGTGCACCGCAAGACGCAAATGTACTATTTAGCACCCAAAACAATTAGAATTTTTCAAAGTGCGCTGTAAGCACACTATTGGACTGTTCTATGTGACTCTCACATATGAAGTGCACCGCAAGACGCAAATGTACTATTTAGCACCCAAAACAATTAGAATTTTTCAAAGTGCGCTGTAAGCACAGTATTGGACTGTTCTATTTGACTCTCAGATATGAAGTGCACTGTAAGACACAAATGTACTATTTAGCACCCAAATCAATTGGAATTTTTCAAAGTGCGCTGGAAGCACAGTATTGGACTGTTCTATTTGACTCTCAGATATGAAGTGCATCGCAAGACGTAAATGTACTATTTAGCACCCAAAACAATTAGAATTTTTCAAAGTGCACTGTAACCACAGTATTGGACTGTTCTATTTGATTCTTAGATATGAAGTGCACCGCAAGACGCAAATGTACTATTTAACACCCAAAACAATTAGAATTTTTCCAACGGCGCTGTAAGCACAGTATTTGACTGTTCTATTTGACTCTCAGATATGAAGTGCACCGCAAGACGCAAATGTACTATTTAGAACACAAAACAATTAGAATTTTTCAAAGTGCACTGCAAGCACAGTATTGGACTGTTCTATTTGACTCTCAGATATGAAGTGCACCGCAAGACTTAAATGTACTATTTAGCACCCAAAACAATTAGAATTTTTCAAAGTGCACTGTAACCACAGTATTTCACTGTTCTATTTGACTCTCAGATATGAAGTGCACCGCAAGACGCAAATGTACTATTTAGCACCCAAAACAATTAGAATTTTTCAAAGTGCGCTGTAAGCACACTATTGGACTGTTCTATGTGACTCTCACATATGAAGTGCACCGCAAGTCGCAAATGTACTATTTAGCACCCAAAACAATTAGAATTTTTCAAAGTGCGCTGTAAGCACAGTATTGGACTGTTCTATTTGACTCTCAGATATGAAGTGCACCGCAAGACGCAAATGTACTATTTAACACCCAAAACAATTAGAATTTTTCAAAGTGCGCTGTAAGCACAGTAATGGACTGTTCAATTTGACTCTCAGATATGAAGTGCAACGCAAGACACAAATGTACTATTTAGCACCCAAAACAATTAGAATTTTTCAAAGTGCACTGTAACCACAGTATTGGACTGTTCTATTCGACTCTCAGATATGAAGTGCACCGCAAGACGCAAATGTACTATTTAGCATTACAAACTATTCAAATTTTTCAAAGTGCGCTGTAAGCACAGTATTGGACTTTTATATTTGGCTCTCAGATATGAAGTGCACCGCAAGACGTAAATGTACTATTTAGCACCCAAAACAATTAGAATTTTTCAAAGTGCACTGTAAGCACAGTATTGGACTGTTCTATTTGACTCTCAGATATGAAGTGCACCGCAAGACGTAAATGTATTATTTAGCACCCAAAACAATTAGTATTTTTCAAAGTGCACTGTAACCACAGTATCGGACTGTTCTATTTGACTCTCAGATATGAAGTGCACCGCAAGACGCAAATGTACTATTTACCACCCAAAACAATTAGAATTTTTCAAAGTGCGCTGTAAGCACAGTATTGGACTGTTCTATTTGACTCTCAGATATGAAGTGCACCGCAGGACGTAAATGTACTATTTAGAAGAAGAAAAAAATTAGAATTTTTCAAAATGCGCTGTAAGCACAGGGATTCACTGTTCTATTTGACTCTCAGATATGAAGTGCACCGCAAGACGTAAATGTACTATTTAGCACCCAAAACAATTAGAATTTTTCAAAGTGCGCTGTAAGCACAGTATTGGACTGTTATATTTGACTCTCAGATATGAAGTGCACATCAAGACGCAAATGTACTATTTAGCACCCAAAACAAATAGAATTTTTCAAACTGCGCTGTAAGCACAGTATTGGACTTTTCTATTTGGCTCTCAGATATGAAGTGCACCGCAAGACGTAAATGTACTATTTAGCACACAAAAAAATTAGAATTTTTCAAAGTGCACTGTAAGCACAGTATTGGACTGTTCTATTTGGCTCTCAGATATGAAGTGCACCGCAAGACGTAAATGTACTATTTAGCACACAAAAAAATTAGAATTTTTCATAGTGCGCTGTAACCACAGTATTTCACTTTTCTATTTGACTCTCAGATATGAAGTGCACCGCAAGACGTAAATGTACTATTTAGCACCCAAAACAATTATAATTTTTCAAAGTGCACTGTAACCACAGTATTGGACTGTTCTATTTGATTCTTAGATATGAAGTGCACCGCAAGACGCAAATGTACTATTTACCACCCAAAACAATTAGAATTTTTCCAACAGCGCTGTAAGCACAGTAGTGGACTGTTCTATTTGACTCTCAGATATGAAGTGCACCGCAAGACGCAAATGTACTATTTAGAACACAAAACAATTAGAATTTTTCAAAGTGCACTGTAAGCACAGTATTGGACTGTTCTATTTGACTCTCAGATATGAAGTGCACCGCAAGACTTAAATGTACTATTTAGCACCCAAAACAATTAGAATTTTTCAAAGTGCACTGTAACCACAGTATTTCACTGTTCTATTTGACTCTCAGATATGAAGTGCACCGCAAGACGCAAATGTACTATTTAGCACCCAAAACAATTAGAATTTTTCAAAGTGCACTGTAACCACAGTATTTCACTGTTCTATTTGACTCTCAGATATGAAGTGCACCGCAAGACGCAAATGTACTATTTAGCACCCAAAACAATTCAAATTTTTCAAAGTGCGCTGTAAGCACAGTATTGGACTGTTCTATGTGACTCTCAGATATGAAGTGCACCGCAAGACTCTTTCAATGGCGCTTTGTTAAATTTTTTCTTTTATTTCTTGTATCTTTTCTAGTATATCTCCATTCAGGTTTTGTTTGTGCAGGTTTTCTAAATTGTAGAGTTCTACTTGTAGCTGTTAGTAGGTCCTGCCTTGTTTTCTTTTCTCCACAGCTCCTATTTTAATTAAGCTTCCCCGAATTACTGCTTTTAATGAGCACCATAATGTTGATCTAGACATTTCATCGCTTTCATTTTCAGCAAAAAAAATTTTTAGGTATATTTATATCTGTTTTTTGACCCACTCCTGCATCAGCAAAGGCTCATTCAGTTTCCAACAAAAAGTTTTTTTTTTTAAATCCGGTCCTTCTTCTATTATCATAAAAACGGGTGAGTGATCAGACCAGGAATCAGGGCCAATTTCACATTTTATTTCCCTTCCGAACGAGTCTCTGCCGACCAGGAACAGGTCAATACGGGAGTATGAATTATGTGGTATTGAGAAGTGGGTATAATCTCTTGACATAGGGTTTAATGCCCTCTATACTTCTATTAGGTTGTTTTTGGTAATGAACTCTCCAAACTTTCTTGCTGAATTTAATTGTCTGTGATTTGGTTTTTTCCCCAACTGGAGCTTCCTATCCAAGTCTACATCAAAGATCATATTGAAGTCTCCTCCAAAAATAACTTGCCCTTGTATTACTATTTCCACCTGTGTCCATAATTTTCCCAAAAATATCAAAGCATTTTCATACGGAGCGTAAACATTTACAAGAGTATATAGATTATTATTTAACTTACAGACTAGTATAATATATCTACCGTGTTTATCTATAGTTTTATGTATTATTTCTGGTGCCAGTGAATCTTTTATTATAGTCATAACTCCTCGACTTTTTTTTTTAATGTGATAATTAGATGTATAAATGTGTGAATATTTCCTACTATAAATCATTTTTTTAACCGTTTTCACCCAATGTGTTTCCTGTACAAAGGCAACATCAATTTTATCCTGATTCAGCATTTCCATGAAGATTTTCCTTTTGTATGGAGAGTTCATTCCCTGGGCATTTATGGTACAAAACTTAATTACCATAGGTAGGCTGATTATAGGTTTTGTCCCTGGTCCTGGGGTTACATTCATCCATCACATTCATACCAGATGTAGTGTTCTGATCCTGATTGGGATCAGATACCATCCTGTCCCAGTATAAGGGATATTCTACACACTAGTTTATACTTTGCTCCAATATGAGCTTTAGCTCGATTTAGGGAGAGCAGTAAGGGGAGCAGTTATTTTGCTCTCCGGGATGCTATGATGTTCTTCCTAGTTATTCTAGTTTAATAGTTAAACATTATATGGGCTATTTTCTTAAAATAAAATAAAACTGCATATAGATTGTGCAAACAGCCTACCCCCAGAAGGTCGTCTCTTTCATGTAAGTAACTGATCTATCTTGATGCTCACTCGCCATTACCCCCCGCCCGGCACCCCCCACCAAGGGAGGTGCGAAGGACGAGAGAACCATCAAGAGGCAGATTAAATATATCATTATATACAGAGAAAGAGAGAAAAAATATTAAATGCGGATACCAGAGACATTAAATACCAGATGAGGCTCTCTTCCCCAATCACCGCAATTGTCACAACGTCCCCCACCATCCCACCAACCCAGCTCCCCCCACAGGGTTGGGGCGCGGAGTTGGCGGAAGGGAGGGAGGACGTCGGCAAAAAAATTCGAGTCAGTCCGCCACCGACCCCCATCCGCGTCAGATATGCAACTGGCCGGTGGGGGCGGATGTGAGTCAACTCTTAAATCCCCACTCTACAGCCAAAATAAAGACAATAATTCCTCCACAGAGACTGCTTTCCTCATGATATCATCCAGTTATAGGCCCCAGCCTCCCTCTTCCCCGAGGCTGTATATCAATCACATATGGATGTCCCATTTTTTAAATAGGGCCACTGCCTGGTCCCATGTTTCTATAGTATATCTTTGATCCTTAAATGTCAAAGTATCTTCACAGGAAATCCCCAAGCAAATCTTATCTTCTCCCTGTAAAGTATGTCCGTGACATTTCTTAATTTTATTCTTTGTTGTCTGGTGTGCATGGATATATCTTGCATTATCCTTAGAGTCTTGAATCTCTGTGATAGGGCGTCCTTATTATTTTTGGCTTTCCATATCTTCTCCCTGTGTACATAGTTATGAAGGCGCACCATCACGTCTCTTGGTGGTTGCTCATCCTTGTTTGAGCGTGGACCACATGTTCTGTGGATCCTTTCCGTAATAATTCCTTTTGAATTCAAATCATCTGTCAATTCATGAAAAAAATCATGGATGTATGGGGTCAGATTATACTGTGTGATTTCCTCGGGGATTCCTCAAATTTTTTCTCCTGGATCTATTTTCAACATCTGCCATTTTATTTTGTAGGTCTTCAATTTTTTTTTGCATTTCTCTATTGATATCCTGTTGTCTTTCTACTTCAAATTTTAAGTTTTCGACCTTTTCAATATTTTCCTGAAGCTTGATGTTTATACTTCTCATTTCGGTTGTTATTTCATTTATATTTTTCTGTAGATCTTCTCTGATCTTGTCCCTGTGTTCTTCAAGTAATTTCATAAGCATTGTCTGCATATCTGTTATAGGTAGGTGCGTTTCTCGGCTTTCCTCTGGGCTGAGATTACCACTGGTCTCCAAGGACTGATCTCCTTGCTCCATCCTATCCTCTATCACCTGTGGTATTAGGGCGGCATTTTGTTTCTTAACATCTCTTACTTCTGGTGAATCTGGGGGGAGGGAGTCCCTCTTGTTCCTTTTTTTTTGTACTGTCTCTGGGGTAGAAAAAAAGTTTGTCAATGTTTTACCCGCCTTTGTCTCCTTTGCTTCTTTGCTGTTATCTTTATTATTTTTTTTAATATCCACATTTCTTCGTGTCGCCATCTTTTTCCTTCCTTCTTCCTTAAGCAGGATAGAATTTATATTCAAGTAGTCACTTGATCAGGAGGTGTTATTTATCTAGTTTTAAGTGCTGTATTGTCCTTTTTCTTGATGTAGTGTAACACACACTAATCAGAGAGAACACGACTTGCAGATTGTTTCATAAGGGTTCAGTATATATTGATGTTATTCAGTCAGTAGCGTTTACTTCATATACGCTTTTACATACACCATATGCAGTTTAACACAAACTAATCAGAGAGAGTGCGGCTTGCAGACTGTTTCATAAGGGTTCAGAGTGTATTGATGTTATTCAGTCAATAGCGTTTACTTCATATACGCTTTTAGGTACACCATATGTACTTTAGCACACACTAATCAGCGAGAGCACAGCTTGCAGACTGTTTCATAAGGGTTCAATGTGTATTGATGTTATTCAATCGGTAGCGTTTACTTCATATACGCTTTTACATACACCATATGCAGTTTAACACACTGATCAGAGGGAATACAGCTTGCAGGCTTCATAAGGGTTCAGTGTGTATTGATGTTATTCAGTCAGTAGCATTTGCTTCATATACGCTTTTACACACACTATAGGTAGTTTGGCACACACTACTCAGAGGGAGTACGGCTTGCAGATTATTTCATTCAGTCAGTAGCGTTTACTTCATATACGCTTTTAGGTACACCATATGCACTTTAGCACACACTAATCAGAGAGAGCACGGCTTGCAGACTGTTTCATAAGGGTTCAGTGTATATTTGATGTTATTCAGTAAATAGCGTTTACTTCATATACGCTGGACTGTTCTATTTGACTCTCAGATATGAAGTGCACCGCAAGACGTAAGTGTACTATTTAGCACACAAAACAATTAGAATTTTTCAAAGTGCGCTGTAAGCACAGTATTGGACTGTTCTATTTGACCCTCAGATATGATGTGCACCGCAAGACTTAAATGTACTATTTAGCACCCAAAACAATTAGAATTTTTCAAAGTGCACTGTAACCACAGTATTGGACTGTTCTATTTGACTCTCAGATGTGAAGTGCACCGCAAGACGTAAATGTATTATTTAGCACCAAAAACAATTAGTATTTTTCAAAGTGCACTGTAACCACAGTATCGGACTGTTCTATTTGACTCTCAGATATGAAGTGCACCGCAAGACGCAAATATACTATTTAGCACCCAAAACAATTAGAATTTTTCAAAGTGCGCTGTAAGCACAGTATTGGACTGTTCTATTTGACTCTCAGATATGAAGTGCTCCGCAAGACACAAATGTACTATTTACCACCCAAAACAATTAGAATTTTTCAAAGTGCGCTGTAAGCACAGTATTGTACTGTTCTGTTTGACTCTCAGATATGAAGTGCACCGCAGGACGTAAATGTACTATTTAGAAAAAAAAAAAATTAGAATTTTTCAAAATGCGCTGTAAGCACAGGGATTCACTGTTCTATTTGACTCTCAGATATGAAGTGCACCGCAAGACTTAAATGTACTATTTAGCACCCAAAACAATTAGAATTTTTCAAAGTGCGCTGTAAGCACAGTATTGGACTGTTATATTTGACTCTCAGATATGAAGTGCACCGCAAGACGCAAATGTACTATTTACCACCCAAAACAATTAGAATTTTTCAAAGTGCGCTGTAAGCACAGTATTGGACTGTTCTATTTGACTCTCAGATATGAAGTGCACATCAAGACGCAAATGTACTATTTAGCACCCAAAACAATTAGAATTTTTCATAGTGCGCTGTAAGCACAGTATTGGACTGTTCTATTTGACTCTCAGATATGAAGTGCACCGCAAGACGCAAATGTACTATTTAGAACACAAAACAATTAGAATTTTTCAAAGTGCACTGTAAGCACAGTATTGGACTGTTCTATTTGACTCTCAGATATGAAGTGCACCGCAAGACTTAAATGTACTATTTAGCACCCAAAACAATTAGAATTTTTCAAAGTGCACTGTAACCACAGTATTTCACTGTTCTATTTGACTCTCAGATATGAAGTGCACCGCAAGACGCAAATATACTATTAAGCACCCAAAACAATTAGAATTTTTCAAAGTGCGCTGGAAGCACAGTATTGGACTGTTCTATTTGACTCTCAGATATGAAGTGCACTGTAAGACACAAATGTACTATTTAGCACCCAAAACAATTAGAATTTTTCAAAATGTGCTGTAAGCACAGTATTGGACTGTTCTATTTGACTCTCACATATGAAGTGCACCGCAAGACGCAAATGTACTATTTAGCATCCAAAACTATTCAAAATTTTCAAAGTGCGCTGTAAGCACAGTATTGGACTGTTCTATTTGAATCTCAGATATTAAGTGCACCACAAGACGCAAATGCACTATTTAGCATCCAAAAAAATTAGGATTTTTCAAAGTGCACTGTAAGCACAGTATTGGACTGTTCTATTTTACTCTCAGATATGAAGTGCACCACAAGACGTAAGTGTACTATTTAGCACACAAAACAATTAGAATTTTTCAAAATTAGTATTTCACTGTTCTATTTGACTCTCAGATATGAAGTGCACCGCAAGACGCAAATATACTATTTAGCACCCAAAACAATTTGAATTTTTCAAAGTGCGCTGTAAGCACAGTATTGGACTGTTCTATTTCACTCTCAGATATGAAGTGCACCGCAAGACACAAATGTACTATTTACCACCCAAAACAATTAGAATTTTTCAAAGTGCGCTGTAAGCACAGTATTGTACTGTTCTGTTTGACTCTCAGATATGAAGTGCACCGCAGGACGTAAATGTACTATTTAGAAAAAAAAAAAATTAGAATTTTTCAAAATGCGCTGTAAGCACAGGGATTCACTGTTCTATTTGACTCTCAGATATGAAGTGCACCGCAAGACGTAAATGTACTATTTAGCACCCAAAACAATTAGAATTTTTCAAAGTGCGCTGTAAGCACAGTATTGGACTGTTATATTTGACTCTCAGATATGAAGTGCACCGCAAGACGCAAATGTACTATTTACCACCCAAAACAATTAGAATTTTTCAAAGTGCGCTGTAAGCACAGTATTGGACTGTTCTATTTGACTCTCAGATATGAAGTGCACATCAAGACGCAAATGTACTATTTAGCACCCAAAACAATTAGAATTTTTCAAACTGCGCTGTAAGCACAGTATTGGACTGTTCTATTTGGCTCTCAGATATGAAGTGCACCGCAAGACGTAAATGTACTATTTAGCACACAAAAAAATTAGAATTTTTCATAGTGCGCTGTAACCACAGTATTTCACTTTTCTATTTGACTCTCAGATATGAAGTGCATCGCAAGACGTAAATGTACTATTTAGCACCCAAAACAATTAGAATTTTTCAAAGTGCACTGTAACCACAGTATTGGACTGTTCTATTTGATTCTTAGATATGAAGTGCACCGCAAGACGCAAATGTACTATTTAACACCCAAAACAATTAGAATTTTTCCAACGGCGCTGTAAGCACAGTATTGGACTGTTCTATTTGACTCTCAGATATGAAGTGCACCGCAAGACGCAAATGTACTATTTAGAACACAAAACAATTAGAATTTTTCAAAGTGCACTGCAAGCACAGTATTGGACTGTTCTATTTGACTCTCAGATATGAAGTGCACCGCAAGACTTAAATGTACTATTTAGCACCCAAAACAATTAGAATTTTTCAAAGTGCACTGTAACCACAGTATTTCACTGTTCTATTTGACTCTCAGATATGAAGTGCACCGCAAGACGCAAATGTACTATTTAGCACCCAAAACAATTAGAATTTTTCAAAGTGCGCTGTAAGCACACTATTGGACTGTTCTATGTGACTCTCACATATGAAGTGCACCGCAAGTCGCAAATGTACTATTTAGCACCCAAAACAATTAGAATTTTTCAAAGTGCGCTGTAAGCACAGTATTGGACTGTTCTATTTGAATCTCAGATATTAAGTGCACCACAAGACGCAAATGCACTATTTAGCATCCAAAAAAATTAGGATTTTTCAAAGTGCACTGTAAGCACAGTATTGGACTGTTCTATTTTACTCTCAGATATGAAGTGCACCACAAGACGTAAGTGTACTATTTAGCACACAAAACAATTAGAATTTTTCAAAATTAGTATTTCACTGTTCTATTTGACTCTCAGATATGAAATGCACCGCAAGACGCAAATATACTATTTAGCACCCAAAACAATTAGAATTTTTCAAAGTGCGCTGTAAGCACAGTATTGGACTGTTCTATTTCACTCTCAGATATGAAGTGCACCGCAAGACACAAATGTACTATTTACCACCCAAAACAATTAGAATTTTTCAAAGTGCGCTGTAAGCACAGTATTGTACTGTTCTGTTTGACTCTCAGATATGAAGTGCACCGCAGGACGTAAATGTACTATTTAGAAAAAAATTAGAATTATTCAAAATGCGCTGTAAGCACAGGGATTCACTGTTCTATTTGACTCTCAGATATGAAGTGCACCGCAAGACGTAAATGTACTATTTAGCACCCAAAACAATTAGAATTTTTCAAAGTGCGCTGTAAGCACAGTATTGGACTGTTATATTTGACTCTCAGATATGAAGTGCACCGCAAGACGCAAATGTACTATTTAGCACCCAAAACAATTAGAATTTTTCAAAGTGCGCTGTAAGCACACTATTGGACTGTTCTATGTGACTCTCACATATGAAGTGCACCGCAAGACGCAAATGTACTATTTAGCACCCAAAACAATTAGAATTTTTCAAAGTGCGCTGTAAGCACACTATTGGACTGTTCTATGTGACTCTCACATATGAAGTGCACCGCAAGTCGCAAATGTACTATTTAGCACCCAAAACAATTAGAATTTTTCAAAGTGCGCTGTAAGCACAGTATTGGACTGTTCTATTTGACTCTCAGATATGAAGTGCACCGCAAGACGCAAATGTACTATTTAACACCCAAAACAATTAGAATTTTTCAAAGTGCGCTGTAAGCACAGTAATGGACTGTTCAATTTGACTCTCAGATATGAAGTGCAACGCAAGACACAAATGTACTATTTAGCACCCAAAACAATTAGAATTTTTCAAAGTGCACTGTAACCACAGTATTGGACTGTTCTATTCGACTCTCAGATATGAAGTGCACCGCAAGACGCAAATGTACTCTTTAGCATTAAAAACTATTCAAATTTTTCAAAGTGCGCTGTAAGCACAGTATTGGACTTTTATATTTGGCTCTCAGATATGAAGTGCACCGCAAGACGTAAATGTACTATTTAGCACCCAAAACAATTAGAATTTTTCAAAGTGCACTGTAAGCACAGTATTGGACTGTTCTATTTGACTCTCAGATATGAAGTGCACCGCAAGACTTAAATGTACTATTTAGCACCCAAAACAATTAGAATTTTTCAAAGTGCGCTGTAAGCACAGTATTGGACTGTTATATTTGACTCTCAGATATGAAGTGCACCGCAAGACGCAAATGTACTATTTACCACCCAAAACAATTAGAATTTTTCAAAGTGCGCTGTAAGCACAGTATTGGACTGTTATATTTGACTCTCAGATATGAAGTGCACATCAAGACGCAAATGTACTATTTAGCACCCAAAACAATTAGAATTTTTCATAGTGCGCTGTAAGCACAGTATTGGACTGTTCTATTTGACTCTCAGATATGAAGTGCACCGCAAGACGCAAATGTACTATTTAGAACACAAAACAATTAGAATTTTTCAAAGTGCACTGTAAGCACAGTATTGGACTGTTCTATTTGACTCTCAGATATGAAGTGCACCGCAAGACTTAAATGTACTATTTAGCACCCAAAACAATTAGAATTTTTCAAAGTGCACTGTAACCACAGTATTTCACTGTTCTATTTGACTCTCAGATATGAAGTGGACTGCAAGACGCAAATGTACTATTTAGCACCCAAAACAATTAGAATTTTTCAAAGTGCGCTGGAAGCACAGTATTGGACTGTTCTATTTGACTCTCAGATATGAAGTGCACTGTAAGACACAAATGTACTATTTAGCACCCAAAACAATTAGAATTTTTCAAAATGTGCTGTAAGCACAGTATTGGACTGTTCTATTTGACTCTCAGATATGAAGTGCACCGCAAGACGCAAATGTACTATTTAGCATCCAAAACTATTCAAATTTTTCAAAGTGCGCTGTAAGCACAGTATTGGACTGTTCTATTTGAATCTCAGATATTAAGTGCACCACAAGACGCAAATGCACTATTTAGCATCCAAAAAAAATAGGATTTTTCAAAGTGCACTGTAAGCACAGTATTGGACTGTTCTATTTTACTCTCAGATATGAAGTGCACCACAAGACGTAAGTGTACTATTTAGCACACAAAACAATTAGAATTTTTCAAAATTAGTATTTCACTGTTCTATTTGACTCTCAGATATGAAATGCACCGCAAGACGCAAATATACTATTTAGCACCCAAAACAATTAGAATTTTTCAAAGTGCGCTGTAAGCACAGTATTGGACTGTTCTATTTCACTCTCAGATATGAAGTGCACCGCAAGACACAAATGTACTATTTACCACCCAAAACAATTAGAATTTTTCAAAGTGCGCTGTAAGCACAGTATTGTACTGTTCTGTTTGACTCTCAGATATGAAGTGCACCGCAGGACGTAAATGTACTATTTAGAAAAAAAAAAAATTAGAATTATTCAAAATGCGCTGTAAGCACAGGGATTCACTGTTCTATTTGACTCTCAGATATGAAGTGCACCGCAAGACGTAAATGTACTATTTAGCACCCAAAACAATTAGAATTTTTCAAAGTGCGCTGTAAGCACAGTATTGGACTGTTATATTTGACTCTCAGATATGAAGTGCACCGCAAGACGCAAATGTACTATTTAGCACCCAAAACAATTAGAATTTTTCAAAGTGCGCTGTAAGCACACTATTGGACTGTTCTATGTGACTCTCACATATGAAGTGCACCGCAAGACGCAAATGTACTATTTAGCACCCAAAACAATTAGAATTTTTCAAAGTGCGCTGTAAGCACAGTATTGGACTGTTCTATTTGACTCTCAGATATGAAGTGCACTGTAAGACACAAATGTACTATTTAGCACCCAAATCAATTGGAATTTTTCAAAGTGCGCTGGAAGCACAGTATTGGACTGTTCTATTTGACTCTCAGATATGAAGTGCACCGAAAGACGTAAGTGTACTATTTAGCACACAAAACAATTAAAATTTTTCAAAGTGCGCTGTAAGCACAGTATTGGACTGTTCTATTTGACCCTCAGATATGATGTGCACCGCAAGACTTAAATGTACTATTTAGCACCCAAAACAATTAGAATTTTTCCAACGGCGCTGTAAGCACAGTATTGGACTGTTCTATTTGACTCTCAGATATGAAGTGCACCGCAAGACGCAAATGTACTATTTAGAACACAAAACAATTAGAATTTTTCAAAGTGCACTGTAACAACAGTATTGGACTGTTCTATTTGACTCTCAGATATGAAGTGCACCGCAAGACTTAAATGTACTATTTAGCACCCAAAACAATTAGAATTTTTCAAAGTGCACTGTAACCACAGTATTTCACTGTTCTATTTGACTCTCAGATATGAAGTGCACCGCAAGACGTAAATGTACTATTTACCACCCAAAACAATTAGTATTTTTCAAAGTGCACTGTATCCACAGTATTTCACTGTTCTATTTGACTCTCAGATATGAAGTGCACCGCAAGACTTAAATGTACTATTTAGCACCCAAAACAATTCAAATTTTTCAAACTGCGCTTTAAGCACAGTATTGGATTGTTCTATTTGACTCTCAGATATGAAGTGCACCGCAAGACGCAAATGTACTATTTACCACCCAACACAATTAGAATTTTTCAAAGGGCGCTGTAACCACAGTATTTCACTGTTCTATTTGACTCTCAGATATGAAGTGCACCGCAAGACGCAAATGTACTATTTAGCACCCAAAACAATTCGAATTTTTCAAACTGCGCTTTAAGCACAGTATTGGACTGTTCTATTTGACTCTCAGATATGAAGTGCACCGCAAGACGCAAATGTACTATTTAGCAAACAAAACAATTCGAATTTCTCAAACTGCGCTTTAAGCACAGTATTGGACTGTTCTATTTGACTCTCAGATATGAAGTGCACCGCAAGACGCAAATGTACTATTTACCACCCAACACAATTAGAATTTTTCAAAGTGCGCTGGAAGCACAGTATTGGACTGTTCTATTTGACTCTCAGATATGAAGTGCACTGTAAGACACAAATTTACTATTTAGCACCCAAAACAATTAGAATTTTTCAAAATGCGCTGTAAGCACAGTATTGGCCTTTTTTTATTTGACTCTCAGATATGAAGTGGACTGCCAGACGCAAATGTACTATTTAGCACCCAAAACAATTCAAATTTTTCAAAGTGCGCTGTAAGCACAGTATTGGACTGTTCTATTTGATTCTTAGATATGAAGTGCACCTCAAGACGCAAATGTACTATTTAGCACCCAAAACAATTAGAATTTTTCAAAGTGCGCTCTAAGCACAGTAATGGACTGTTCTATTTGAATCTCAGATATGAAGTGCACTGGAAGACACAAATGTATTATTTACCACCCAAAACAATTAGTATTTTTCAAAGTGTACTGTAACCACAATATTGGACTGTTCTATTTCACTCTCAGATATGAAGTGCACCGCAATACGCAAATGTACTATTTAGCACCCAAAACAATTAGAATTTTTCAAAGTGCGCTCTAAGCACAGTAATGGACTGTTCTATTTGAATCTCAGATATGAAGTGCACTGGAAGACACAAATGTATTATTTACCACCCAAAACAATTAGAATTTTTCAAAGTGCGCTGTAAGCACAGTAATGGACTGTTCTATTTGACTCTCAGATATGAAGTGCACCGCAAGACACAAATGTACTATTTAGCACCCAAAACAATTAGAATTTTTCAAAGTGCACTGTAACCACAGTATTGGACTGTTCTATTCGACTCTCAGATATAAAATGCACGCAAGACGCAAATGTACTATTTAGCATCCAAAACTATTCAAATTTTTCAAAGTGCGCTGTAAGCACAGTATTGGACTGTTCTATTTGAATCTCAGATATTAAGTGCACCACAAGACGCAAATGCACTATTTAGCATCCAAAACAATTAGGATTTTTCAAAGTGCACTGAAAGCAAAGTATTGGACTGTTCTATTTGACTCTCAGATATGAAGTGCACCGCAAGACTCAAATGTACTATTTAGCACCCAAAACAATTAGAATTTTTCAAAGTGCACTGTAACCACAGTATTTCACTTTTCTATTTGACTCTCAGATATGAAGTGCTCCGCAAGACGCAAATGTACTATTTAGCAGTAAAAACTATTCAAATTTTTCAAAGTGCGCTGTAAGCACAGTATTGGACTTTTCTATTTGGCTCTCAGATATGAAGTGCACCGCAAGACGTAAATGTACTATTTAGCACCCAAAACAATTAGAATTTTTCATAGTGCGCTGTAAGCACAGTATTGGACTGTTCTATTTGACTCTCAGATATGAAGTGCACCGCAAGACGCAAATGTACTATTTAGAACACAAAACAATTAGAATTTTTCAAAGTGCACTGTAAGCACAGTAATGGACTGTTCTATTTGAATCTCAGATATGAAGTGCACTGGAAGACACAAATGTATTATTTACCACCCAAAACAATTAGAATTTTTCAAAGTGCGCTGTAAGCACAGTAATGGACTGTTCTATTTAACTCTCAGATATGAAGTGCACCGCAAGACACAAATGTACTATTTAGCACCCAAAACAATTAGAATTTTTCAAAGTGCACTGTAACCACAGTATTGGACTGTTCTATTCGACTCTCAGATATAAAATGCACGCAAGACGCAAATGTACTATTTAGCATCCAAAACTATTCAAATTTTTCAAAGTGCGCTGTAAGCACAGTATTGGACTGTTCTATTTGAATCTCAGATATTAAGTGCACCACAAGACGCAAATGCACTATTTAGCATCCAAAACAATTAGGATTTTTCAAAGTGCACTGAAAGCAAAGTATTGGACTGTTCTATTTGACTCTCAGATATGAAGTGCACCGCAAGACTCAAATGTACTATTTGGCACCCAAAACAATTAGAATTTTTCAAAGTGCACTGTAACCACAGTATTTCACTTTTCTATTTGACTCTCAGATATGAAGTGCACCGCAAGACGCAAATGTACTATTTAGCATTAAAAACTATTCAAATTTTTCAAAGTGCGCTGTAAGCACAGTATTGGACTTTTCTATTTGGCTCTCAGATATGAAGTGCACCGCAAGACGTAAATGTACTATTTAGCACACAAAACAATTAGAATTTTTCAAAGTGCGCTGTAAGCACAGTATTGGACTGTTCTATTTGACCCTCAGATATGATGTGCACCGCAAGACTTAAATGTACTATTTAGCACCCAAAACAATTAGAATTTTTCAAAGTGCACTGTAACCACAGTATTGGACTGTTCTATTTGACTCTCAGATGTGAAGTGCACCGCAAGACGCAAATGTACTATTTAGCACCCAAAACAATTAGAATTTTTCAAAGTGCGCTGTAAGCACAGTATTGGACTGTTCTATTTGACTCTCAGATATGAAGTGGACTGCAAGACGCAAATGTACTATTTAGCACCCAAAACAATTAGAATTTTTCAAAGTGCGCTCTAAGCACAGTAATGGACTGTTCTATTTGAATCTCAGATATGAAGTGCACTGGAAGACACAAATTTATTATTTAACACCCAAAACAATTAGAATTTTTCAAAGTGTGCTGTAAGCACAGTAATGGACTGTTCTATTTGACTCTCAGATATGAAGTGCACTGCAAGACACAAATGTACTATTTAGCACCCAAAACAATTAGAATTTTTCAAAGTGCACTGTAACCACAGTATTGGACTGTTCTATTCGACTCTCAGATATGAAGTGCACCGCAAGACGCAAATGTACTATTTAGCATTAAAAACTATTCAAATTTTTCAAAGTGCGCTGTAAGCACAGTATTGGACTTTAATATTTGGCTCTCAGATATGAAGTGCACCGCAAGACGTAAATGTACTATTTAGCACCCAAAACAATTAGAATTTTTCAAAGTGCACTGTAAGCACAGTATTGGACTGTTCTATTTGACTCTCAGATATGAAGTGCACCGCAAGACGTAAATGTATTATTTAGCACCCAAAACAATTAGTATTTTTCAAAGTGTACTGTAACCACAGTATCGGACTGTTCTATTTGACTCTCAGATATGAAGTGCACCGCAAGACGCAAATATACTATTTAGCACCCAAAACAATTAGAATTTTTCAAAGTGCGCTGTAAGCACAGTATTGGACTGTTCTATTTGACTCTCAGATATGAAGTGCACCGCAAGACACAAATGTACTATTTACCACCCAAAACAATTAGAATTTTTCAAAGTGCGCTGTAAGCACAGTATTGTACTGTTCTGTTTGACTCTCAGATATGAAGTGCACCGCAGGACGTAAATGTACTATTTAGAAAAAAAAAAAATTAGAATTTTTCAAAATGCGCTGTAAGCACAGGGATTCACTGTTCTATTTGACTCTCAGATATGAAGTGCACCGCAAGACGTAAATGTACTATTTAGCACCCAATACAATTAGAATTTTTCAAAGTGCGCTGTAAGCACAGTATTGGACTGTTTTATTTGACTCTCAGATATGAAGTGCACCGCAAGACGCAAATGTACTATTTACCACCCAAAACAATTAGAATTTTTCAAAGTGCGCTGTAAGCACAGTATTGGACTGTTCTATTTGACTCTCAGATATGAAGTGCACCGCAAGACGCAAATGTACTATTTAGAACACAAAACAATTAGAATTTTTCAAAGTGCACTGTAAGCACAGTATTGGACTGTTCTATTTGACTCTCAGATATGAAGTGCACCTCAAGACTTAAATGTACTATTTAGCACCCAAAACAATTAGAATTTTTCAAAGTGCACTGTAACCACAGTATTTCACTGTTCTATTTGACTCTCAGATATGAAGTGGACTGCAAGACGCAAATGTACTATTTAGCACCCAAAACAATTAGAATTTTTCAAAGTGCGCTGGAAGCACAGTATTGGACTGTTCTATTTGACTCTCAGATATGAAGTGCACTGTAAGACACAAATGTACTATTTAGCACCCAAAACAATTAGAATTTTTCAAAATGTGCTGTAAGCACAGTATTGGACTGTTCTATTTGACCCTCAGATATGATGTGCACCGCAAGACTTAAATGTACTATTTAGCACCCAAAACAATTAGAATTTTTCAAAGTGCACTGTAACCACAGTATTGGACTGTTCTATTTGACTCTCAGATATGAAGTGCACCGCAAGACACAAATGTACTATTTAGCACCCAAAACAATTAGAATTTTTCAAAGTGCGCTCTAAGCACAGTAATGGACTGTTCTATTTGAATCTCAGATATGAAGTGCACTGGAAGACACAAATGTATTATTTACCACCCAAAACAATTAGAATTTTTTCAAAGTGCGCTGTAAGCACAGTAATGGACTGTTCTATTTGACTCTCAGATATGAAGTGCACCGCAAGACACAAATGTACTATTTAGCACCCAAAACAATTAGAATTTTTTAAAGTGCACTGTAACCACAGTATTGGACTGTTCTATTCGACTCTCAGATATGAAGTGCACCGCAAGACGCAAATGTACTATTTAGCATCCAAAACTATTCAAATTTTTCAAAGTGCGCTGTAAGCACAGTATTGGACTGTTCTATTTGAATCTCAGATATTAAGTGCACCACAAAAAGCAAATGCACTATTTAGCATCCAAAAAAATTAGGATTTTTCAAAGTGCACTGTAAGCACAGTATTGGACTGTTCTATTTTACTCTCAGATATGAAGTGCACCACAAGACGTAAGTGTACTATTTAGCACACAAAACAATTAGAATTTTTCAAAGTGCGCTGTAAGCACAGTATTGTACTGTTCTGTTTGACTCTCAGATATGAAGTGAACCGCAGGACGTAAATGTACTATTTAGAAAAAAAAAAAAATTAGAATTTTTCAAAATGCGCTGTAAGCACAGGGATTCACTGTTCTATTTGACTCTCAGATATGAAGTGCACCGCAAGACGTAAATGTACTATTTAGCACCCAAAACAATTAGAATTTTTCAAAGTGCGCTGTAAGCACAGTATTGGACTGTTATATTTGACTCTCAGATATGAAGTGCACCGCAAGACGCAAATGTACTATTTACCACCCAAAACAATTAGAATTTTTCAAAGTGCGCTGTAAGCACAGTATTGGACTGTTCTATTTGACTCTTAGATATGAAGTGCATCGCAAGACGCAAATGTACTATTTAGAACACAAAACAATTAGAATTTTTCAAAGTGCACTGTAACAACAGTATTGGACTGTTCTATTTGACTCTCAGATATGAAGTGCACCGCAAGACGCAAATGTACTATTTAGCACCCAAAACAATTAGAATTTTTCAAAGTGCACTGTAACCACAGTATTGTACTGTTCTATTTGATTCTTAGATATGAAGTGCACCGCAAGACGCAAATGTACTATTTACCACCCAAAACAATTAGAATTTTTCCAACGGCGCTGTAAGCACAGTATTGGACTGTTCTATTTGACTCTCAGATATGAAGTGCACCGCAAGACGCAAATGTACCATTTAGAACACAAAACAATTAGAATTTTTCAAAGTGCGCTGTAAGCACAGTATTGGACTGTTATATTTGACTCTCAGATATGAAGTGCACCGCAAGACGCAAATGTACTATTTACCACCCAAAACAATTAGAATTTTTCAAAGTGCGCTGTAAGCACAGTATTGTACTGTTCTGTTTGACTCTCAGATATGAAGTGAACCGCAGGACGTAAATGTACTATTTAGAAAAAAAAAAAAATTAGAATTTTTCAAAATGCGCTGTAAGCACAGGGATTCACTGTTCTATTTGACTCTCAGATATGAAGTGCACCGCAAGACGCAAATGTACTATTTACCACCCAAAACAATTAGAATTTTTCAAAGTGCGCTGTAAGCACAGTATTGGACTGTTCTATTTGACTCTCAGATATGAAGTGCACATCAAGACGCAAATGTACTATTTAGCACCCAAAACAATTAGAATTTTTCAAACTGCGCTGTAAGCACAGTATTGGACTGTTCTATTTGGCTCTCAGATATGAAGTGCACCGCAAGACGTAAATGTACTATTTAGCACACAAAAAAATTAGAATTTTTCATAGTGCGCTGTAACCACAGTATTTCACTTTTCTATTTGACTCTCAGATATGAAGTGCACTGCAAGACGTAAATGTACTATTTAGCACCCAAAACAATTAGAATTTTTCAAAGTGCACTGTAACCACAGTATTTCACTGTTCTATTTGACTCTCAGATATGAAGTGCACCGCAAGACGCAAATGTACTATTTAGCACCCAAAACAATTAGAATTTTTCAAAGTGCGCTGTAAGCACACTATTGGACTGTTCTATGTGACTCTCACATATGAAGTGCACCGCAAGACGCAAATGTACTATTTAGCACCCAAAACAATTAGAATTTTTCAAACTGCGCTGTAAGCACAGTATTGGACTGTTCTATTTGGCTCTCAGATATGAAGTGCACTGTAAGACACAAATGTACTATTTAGCACCCAAATCAATTGGAATTTTTCAAAGTGCGCTGGAAGCACAGTATTGGACTGTTCTATTTGACTCTCAGATATGAAGTGCACCGAAAGACGTAAGTGTACTATTTAGCACACAAAACAATTAAAATTTTTCAAAGTGCGCTGTAAGCACAGTATTGGACTGTTCTATTTGACCCTCAGATATGATGTGCACCGCAAGACTTAAATGTACTATTTAGCACCCAAAACAATTAGAATTTTTCAAAGTGCACTGTAACCACAGTATTGGACTGTTCTATTTGACTCTCAGATATGAAGTGCACCGCAAGACGCAAATGTACTATTTAGAACACAAAACAATTAGAATTTTTCAAAGTGCACTGTAACAACAGTATTGGACTGTTCTATTTGACTCTCAGATATGAAGTGCACCGCAAGACGCAAATGTACTATTTAGCACCCAAAACAATTAGAATTTTTCAAAGTGCACTGTAACCACAGTATTGTACTGTTCTATTTGATTCTTAGATATGAAGTGCACCGCAAGACGCAAATGTACTATTTACCACCCAAAACAATTAGAATTTTTCCAACGGCGCTGTAAGCACAGTATTGGACTGTTCTATTTGACTCTCAGATATGAAGTGCACCGCAAGACGCAAATGTACTATTTAGAACACAAAACAATTAGAATTTTTCAAAGTGCAATATAAGCACAGTATTGGACTGTTCTATTTGACTCTCAGATATGAAGTGCACCGCATGACGTAAATGTACTATTTAGCATCCAAAACAATTAGAATTTTTCAAAGTGCGCTGTAAGCACAGTATTGGACTGTTATATTTGACTCTCAGATATGAAGTGCACCGCAAGACGCAAATGTACTATTTACCACCCAAAACAATTAGAATTTTTCAAAGTGCGCTGTAAGCACAGTATTGGACTGTTCTATTTGACTCTCAGATATGAAGTGCACCGCAAGACGCAAATGTACTATTTAGAACACAAAACAATTAGAATTTTTCAAAGTGCACTGCAAGCACAGTATTGGACTGTTCTATTTGACCCTCATATATGAAGTGCACCACAAGACGTAAGTGTACTATTTAGCACACAAAACAATTAGAATTTTTCAAAATTAGTATTTCACTGTTCTATTTGACTCTCAGATATGAAGTGCACCGCAAGACGCAAATGTACTATTTAGAACACAAAACAATTAGAATTTTTCAAAGTGCACTGCAAGCACAGTATTGGACTGTTCTATTTGACCCTCATATATGAAGTGCACCACAAGATGCAAATGTACTATTTAGCAAAAAAAACAATTCGAATTTTTCAAACTCTGCTGTAAGCACAGTATTGGACTATTCTTTTTGATTCTCAGATATGAAGTGCACTGGAAGACACAAATGTACTATTTACCAACCAAACAATTAGAATTTTTCAAAGTGCGCTGTAAGCACAGTATTGGACTGTTCTATTTGACTCTCAGATATGAAGTGGACTGCAAGACGCAAATGTACTATTTAGCACCCAAAACAATTAGAATTTTTCAAAGTGCGCTGTAAGCACAGTATTGGACTGTTCTATTTGAATCTCAGATATTAAGTGCACCACAAGACGCAAATGCACTATTTAGCATCCAAAAAAATTAAAATTTTTCAAAGTGCGCTGTAAGCACAGTATTGGACTATTCTTTTTGACTCTCAGATATGAAGTGCACCGAAAGACACAAATGTACTATTTACCCCAAAAAAACAATTAGAATTTTTCAAAGTGCGCTGGAAGCACAGTATTGGACTGTTCTATTTTACTCTCAGATATGAAGTGCACCGTAAGACGCAAATGTACTATTTAGCACCCAAAACAATTCGAATTTTTCAAACTGCGCTTTAAGCACAGTATTTGACTGTTCTATTTGACTCTCAGATATGAAGTGCACCGCAAGACACAAATGTACTATTTAGCACCCAACACAATTAGAATTTTTCAAAGTGCGCTCTAAGCACAGTAATGGACTGTTCTATTTGACTCTTAGATATGAAGTGCACTGGAAGACACAAATGTACTATTTACCAACCAAAACAATTAGAATTTTTCAAAGTGCGCTCTAAGCACAGTAATGGACTGTTCTATTTGACTCTTAGATATGAAGTGCACTGGAAGACACAAATGTACTATTTACCAACCAAAACAATTACAATTTTTCAAAGTGCGCTGTAAGCACAGTATTGGACTATTCTATTTGACTTTCAGATATGAAGTGCACCGCAAGACGTAAATTTACTATTTAGCACCCAAAACAATTAGAATTTTTCAAAGTGCGCTGTAAGCACAGTAATGGACTGTTCTATTTGACTCTCAGATATGAAGTGCACCGCAAGACACAAATGTACTATTTACCACCCAAAACAATTAGAATTTTTCAAAGTGCGCTGTAAGCACAGTAATGGACTATTCTATTTGACTCTCAGATATGAAGTGCACCGCAAGACACAAATGTACTATTTACCACCCAAAACAATTAGAATTTTTCAAAGTGCGCTGTAAGCACAGTATTGTATTGTTCTATTTGACTCTCAGATATGAAGTGCATCGCAACACACAAATGTACTATTTACCACCCAAAACAATTAGAATTTTTCAAAGTGCGCTGTAAGCACAGTATTGTACTGTTCTATTTGACTCTCAGATATAAAGTTCACCGCAAGACACAAATGTACTATTTAGCACCCAAAACAATTAGAATTTTTCAAAGTGCACTGTAACCACAGTATTGGACTGTTCTATTCGACTCTCAGATATGAAGTGCACCGCAAGACGCAAATGTACTATTTAGCATCCAAAACTAATCAAATTTTTCAAAGTGCGCTGTAAGTACAGTATTGGACTGTTCTATTTGAATCTCAGATATTAAGTGCACCACAAGACGCAAATGCACTATTTAGCATCCAAAAAAATTAGAATTTTTCAAAGTGCACTGTAATCACAGTATTGGACTGTTCTATTTGATTCTTAGATATGAAGTGCACCGCAAGACGCAAATGTACTATTTACCACCCAAAACAATTAGAATTTTTCCAACGGCGCTGTAAGCACAGTATTGGACTGTTCTATTTGATTCTTAGATATGAAGTGCACCGCAAGACGCAAATGTACTATTTACCACCCAAAACAATTAGAATTTTTCCAACGGCGCTGTAAGCACAGTATTGGACTGTTCTATTTGACTCTCAGATAAGAAGTGCACCGCAAGACGCAAATGTACTATTTAGAACAGAAAACAATTAGAATTTTTCAAAGTGCACTGAAAGCAAAGTATTGGACTGTTCTATTTGACTCTCAGATATGAAGTGCACAGCAAGACTTAAATGTACTATTTAGCACCCAAAACAATTATAATTTTTCAAAGTGCACTGTAACCACAGTATTTCACTGTTCTATTTGACTCTCAGATATGAAGTGCACCGTAAGACGTAAATGTACTATTTAGCACCCAAAACAATTAGTATTTTTCAAAGTGCGCTGTAAGCACAGTATTGGACTGTTCTATTCGACTCTCAGATATGAAGTGCACCGCAAGACGCAAATGTACTATTTACCACCCAAAACAATTAGAATTTTTCCAACGGCGCTGTAAGCACAGTATTGGACTGTTCTATTTGACTCTCAGATAAGAAGTGCACCGCAAGACGTAAATGTACTATTTAGCAAAAAAAAAATAGAATTTTTCAAAGTGCGCTGTAAGCACAGTATTGGACTGTTCTATGTGACTCTCAGATATGAAGTGCTCCGCAAGACGCAAATGTACTATTTAGCACCCAAAACAATTAGAATTTTTCAAAGTGCGCTGTAAGCACAGTATTGGACTGTTCTATTTGACTCTCAGATATGAAGTGGACTGCAAGACGCAAATGTACTATTTAGCACCAAAACAATTAGAATTTTTCAAAATGCGCTGTAAGCACAGTATTGGACTGTTCTATTTGACTCTCAGATATGAAGTGCACCGTTAGACGTAAGTGTACTATTTAGCACACAAAACAATTAGAATTTTTCAAAGTGCGCTGTAAGCACAGTATTGGACTGTTCTATTTGACCCTCAGATATGATGTGCACCGCAAGACTTAAATGTACTATTTAGCACCCAGAACAATTAGAATTTTTCAAAGTGCACTGTAACCACCGTATTTCACTGTTTTATTTGACTCTCAGATATGAAGTGCACCGCAAGACGTAAATGTACTATTTAGCACCCAAAACAATTAGAATTTTTCAAAGTGCACTGTAACCACAATATTGGACTGTTCTATTTCACTCTCAGATATGAAGTGCACCGCAATACGCAAATGTACTATTTAGCACCCAAAACAATTAGAATTTTTCAAAGTGCGCTCTAAGCACAGTAATGGACTGTTCTATTTGAATCTCAGATATGAAGTGCACTGGAAGACACAAATTTATTATTTACCACCCAAAACAATTAGAATTTTTCAAAGTGCGCTGTAAGCACAGTAATGGACTGTTCTATTTGACTCTCAGATATGAAGTGCACCGCAAGACACAAATGTACTATTTAGCACACAAAACAATTAGAATTTTTCAAAGTGCACTGTAACCACAGTATTGGACTGTTCTATTCGACTCTCAGATATAAAATGCACCGCAAGACGCAAATGTACTATTTAGCATCCAAAACTATTCAAATTTTTCAAAGTGCGCTGTAAGCACAGTATTGGACTGTTCTATTTGAATCTCAGATATTAAGTGCACCACAAGACGCAAATGCACTATTTAGCATCCAAAAAAATTAGGATTTTTCAAAGTGCACTGAAAGCAAAGTATTGGACTGTTCTATTTGACACTCAGATATGAAGTGCACCGCAAGACTTAAATGTACTATTTAGCACCCAAAACAATTAGAATTTTTCAAAGTGCACTGTAACCACAGTATTTCACTTTTCTATTTGACTCTCAGATATGAAATGCACCGCAAGACGCAAATGTACTATTTAGCACCCAAAATTCAAATTTTTCAAAGTGCCTGTAAGCACAGTATTGGACTATTCTTTTTGACTCTCAGATATGAAGTGCACCGAAAGACACAAATGTACTATTTACCACAAAAAACAATTAGAATTTTTCAAAGTGCGCTGGAAGCACAGTATTGGACTGTTATATTTTACTCTCAGATATGAAGTACACCGTAAGACGCAAATGTACTATTTAGCACCCAACACAATTCGAATTTTTCAAACTGCGCTTTAAGCACAGAATTGGACTGTTCTATTTGACTCTCAGATATAAAGTGCACCGCAAGACACAAATGTACTATTTACCAACCAAAACAATTAGAATTTTTCAAAGTGCGCTGTAAGCACAGTATTGGACTGTTCTATTTGACTCTCAGATATGAAGTGCACCGCAAGACGTAAATGTACTATTTAGCACCCAAAACAATTAGAATTTTTCAAAATGCGCTGTAAGCACAGTATTGGACTGTTCTATTTGACTCTCAGATATGAAGTGCACCGCAAGACGTAAGTGTACTATTTACCACCCAAAACAATTAGAATTTTTCAAAGTGCACTGTAACCACAGTATTTCACTGTTCTTTTGACTCTCAGATATGAAGTGCACCGCAAGACGCAAATGTACTATTTAGCACCCAAAACAATTAGAATTTTTCAAAGTGCACTGTAACAACAGTATTGGACTGTTCTATTTGACTCTCAGATATGAAGTGCACCGCAAGACGTAAATGTACTATTTAGCAAAAAAAAAATTTGAATTTTTCAAAGTGCACTGTAACCACAGTATTTCACTGTTCTATTTGACTCTCAGATATGAAGTGCACCGCAAGACGTAAATGTACTATTTAGCACCCAAAACAATTAGAATTTTTCAAAGTGGGCTGTAAGCACTGTAATGGACTTTTCTATTTGACTCTCAGATATGAAGTGTACCGCAAGACACAAATGTACTATTTACCACCCAAAACAATTAGAATTTTTCAAAGAGCACTGTAACCACAGTATTTCACTGTTCTTTTGACTCTCAGATATGAAGTGCACCGCAAGACGCAAATGTAATATTTAGCACCCAAAACAATTAGAATTTTTCAAAGTGCACTGTAACAACAGTATTGGACTGTTCTATTTGACTCTCAGATATGAAGTGCACCGCAAGACGTAAATGTACTATTTAGCAAAAAAAAAATTAGAATTTTTCAAAGTGCACTGTAACCACAGTATTTCACTGTTCTATTTGACTCTCAGATATGAAGTGCACCGCAAGACGTAAATGTACTATTTAGCATCCAACACAATTAGAATTTTTCAAAGTGCGCTGTAACCACAGTATTTCACTGTTCTATTTGACTCTCAGATATGAAGTGCACCGCAAGACGCAAATGTACTATTTAGCACCCAAAACAATTAGAATTTTTCAAAGTGCGCTGGAAGCACAGTATTGGACTGTTTTATTTGACTCTCAGATATGAAGTGCATCGCAACACACAAATGTACTATTTACCACCCAAAACAATTAGAATTTTTCAAAGTGCGCTGTAAGCACAGTATTGTACTGTTCTATTTGACTCTCAGATATGAAGTGCACCGCACAACGTAAATGTACTATTTAGCACCCAAAACAAATAGAATTTTTCAAAGTGCACTGTAACCACAGTATTGGACTGTTCTATTTGACTCTCAGATATGAAGTGCACCGCAAGACGCAAATGTACTATTTAGCACCCAAAACAATTAGAATTTTTCAAAGTGCGCTGTAAGCACAGTATTGGACTGTTCTATTTGACTCTCAGATATGAAGTGCACCGCAAGACGCAAATGTACTATTTAGCAACCAAAACTATTCACATTTTTTAAAGTGCGCTGTAAGCATAGTATTGGACTGTTCTATTTGACTCTCAGATATGAAGTGCACTGCAAGACTTAAATGTACTATTTAGCAACCAAAACAATTAGAATTTTTCAAACTGCGCTGTAAGCACAGTATTGAACTGTTCTATTTGACTCTCAGATATGAAGTGCACCGCAAGACGTAAATGTACTATTTAGCACCCAAAACAATTAGAATTTTTCAAAGTGCACTATAACAACAGTATTGGACTGTTCTATTTGACTCTCAGATATAAAGTGCACCGCAAGACGCAAATGTACTATTTACCACCCAACACAATTAGAATTTTTCAAAGTGCGCTGTAACCACAGTATTTCACTGTTCTATTTGACTCTCAGATATGAAGTGCACCGCAAGACGCAAATATTCTATTTAGCACCCAAAACAATTAGAATTTTTCAAAGTGCACTGTAACAACAGTATTGGACTGTTCTATTTGACTCTCAGATATGAAGTGCACCGCAAGACATAAATGCACTATTTAGCAAAAAAAAAATTAGAAATTTTCAAAGTGCACTGTAACCACAGTATTTCACTGTTCTATTTGACTCTCAGATATGAAGTGCACCGCAAGACGCAAATGTACTATTTAGCACCCAAAACAATTAGAATTTTTCAAAGTGCACTGTAACCACAGTATTTCACTGTTCTTTTGACTCTCAGATATGAAGTGCACCGCAAGACGCAAATGTACTATTTAGCACCCAAAACAATTAGAATTTTTCAAAGTGCGCTGTAAGCACAGTATTGGACTGTTCTATGTGACTCTCAGATATGAAGTGCACCGCAAGACGTAAATGTACTATTTAGCACCCAAAACAATTAGAATTTTTCAAAGTGCACTATAACAACAGTATTGGACTGTTCTATTTGACTCTCAGATATAAAGTGCACCGCAAGACGCAAATGTACTATTTACCACCCAACACAATTAGAATTTTTCAAAGTGCGCTGTAACCACAGTATTTCACTGTTCTATTTGACTCTCAGATATGAAGTGCACCGCAAGACGCAAATATTCTATTTAGCACCCAAAACAATTAGAATTTTTCAAAGTGCACTGTAACAACAGTATTGGACTGTTCTATTTGACTCTCAGATATGAAGTGCACCGCAAGACGTAAATGCACTATTTAGCAAAAAAAAAAATTAGAATTTTTCAAAGTGCACTGTAACCACAGTATTTCACTGTTCTATTTGACTCTCAGATATGAAGTGCACCGCAAGACGCAAATGTACTATTTAGCACCCAAAACAATTAGAATTTTTCAAAGTGCACTGTAACCACAGTATTTCACTGTTCTTTTGACTCTCAGATATGAAGTGCACCGCAAGACGCAAATGTACTATTTAGCACCCAAAACAATTAGAATTTTTCAAAGTGCGCTGTAAGCACAGTATTGGACTGTTCTATGTGACTCTCAGATATGAAGTGCACTGCAAGACGCAAATGTACTATTTAGCACCCAAAACAATTAGAATTTTTCAAAGTGCGTTGTAAGCACAGTATTGGACTGTTCTATTTGACTATCAGATATGAAGTGGACTGCAAGACGCAAATGTACTATTTAGCACCCAAAACAATTAGAATTTTTCAAAGTGCGCTGGAAGCACAGTATTGGACTGTTGTATTTGACTCTCAGATATGAAGTGCACCGCAAGAGCAAATGTACTATTTAGCACCCAAAACAATTAGAATTTTTCAAAGTGCACTTTAAGCACAGCATTGGACTGTTTTATTTGACTCTCAGATATGAAGTGCACCGCAAGACGCAAATGTACTATTTAGCACCCAAAACAATTAGAATTTTTCAAAGTGCGCTGTAAGCACAGTATTGGACTGTTCTATGTGACCCTCAGATATGATGTGCACCGCAAGACTTAAATGTACTATTTAGCACCCAAAACAATAAGTATTTTTCAAAGTGCACTGTAACCACAGTATTGGACTGTTCTATTTGACTCTCAGATATGAAGTGCACCGCAAGACGCAAATGTACTATTTAGCACCCAAAACAATTAGAATTTTTCAAAGTGCGCTCTAAGCACAGTAATGGACTAATCTATTTGACTCTCAGATATGAAGTGCACTGGAAGACCAAATGTATTATTTACCACCCAAAACAATTAGAATTTTTCAAAGTGCACTGTAACCACAGTATTGGACTGTTCAATTCGACTCTCAGATATGAAGTGCACCGCAAGACGCAAATGTACTATTTAACATCCAAAACTATTCAAATTTTACAAAGTGCGCTGTAAGCACAGTATTGGACTGTTCTATTTGACTCTCAGATATGAAGTGGACTGCAAGACGCAAATGTACTATTTAGCAACCGAAACAATTATAATTTTTCAAAGTGTGCTGTAAGCACAGTATTGGACTGTTCTATTTGACTCTCAGATATGAAGTGCACCGCAAGACGCAAATATACTATTTAGCACCCAAAACAATTAGAATTTTTCAAAGTGCACTGTAACAACAGTATTGGACTGTTCTATTTGACTCTCAGATATGAAGTGCACCGCAAGACGTAAATGTACTATTTAGCAAAAAAAAAATAGAATTTTTCAAAGTGCACTGTAACCACAGTATTTCACTGTTCTATTTGACTCTCAGATATGAAGTGCACCGCAAGACGTAAATGTACTATTTAGCATCCAAAACAATTAGAATTTTTCAAAGTGCACTGTAACAACAGTATTGGACTGTTCTATTTGACTCTCAGATATGAAGTGCACCGCAAGACGTAAATGCACTATTTAGCAAAAAAAAAAATTAGAATTTTTCAAAGTGCACTGTAACCACAGTATTTCACTGTTCTATTTGACTCTCAGATATGAAGTGCACTGGAAGACACAAATGTATTATTTACCACCCAAAACAATTATGATTTTTCAAAGTGCGCTGTAAGCACAGTAATGGACTGTTCTATTTGACTCTCAGATATGAAGTGCACCGCAAAACACAAATGTACTATTTACCACCCAACACAATTAGAATTTTTCAAAGTGCGCTGTAACCACAGTATTTCACTGTTCTATTTGACTCTCAGATATGAAGTGCACCGCAAGACGCAAATATTCTATTTAGCACCCAAAACAATTAGAATTTTTCAAAGTGCACTGTAACAACAGTATTGGACTGTTCTATTTGACTCTCAGATATGAAGTGCACCGCAAGACGTAAATGCACTATTTAGCAAAAAAAAAAATTCGAATTTTTCAAAGTGCACTGTAACCACAGTATTTCACTGTTCTATTTGACTCTCAGATATGAAGTGCACTGGAAGACACAAATGTATTATTTACCACCCAAAACAATTATGATTTTTCAAAGTGCGCTGTAAGCACAGTAATGGACTGTTCTATTTGACTCTCAGATATGAAGTGCACCGCAAAACACAAATGTACTATTTAGCACCCAAATCAATTAGAATTTTTCAAAGTGCACTGTAACCACAGTATTGGACTGTTCTATTCGACTCTCAGATATGAAGTGCACCGCAAGACGCAAATGTACTATTTAGCACCCAAAACTATTCAAATTTTACAAAGTGCGCTGTAAGCACAGTATTGGACTGTTCTATTTGACTCTCAGATATGAAGTGGACTGCAAGACGCAAATGTACTATTTAGCACCCGAAACAATTAGAATTTTTCAAAGTGCACTGTAACAACAGTATTGGACTGTTCTATTTGACTCTCAGATATGAAGTGCACCGCAAGAGCAAATGTACTATTTAGCACCCAAAACAATTAGAATTTTTCAAAGTGCGCTTTAAGCACAGCATTGGACTGTTTTATTTGACTCTAAGATATAAAGTGCACCGCAAGACGCAAATGTACTATTTAGCACCCAAAACTATTAAAATTTTTCAAAGTGCGCTGTAAGCATAGTATTGTACTGTTCTATTTGACTCTCAGATATGAAGTGCACCGCAAGACGAAAATTTAATATTTAGCACAAAAATCAATCCGAATTTTTCAAAGTGCACTGTAACCACAGTATTTCACTGTTCTATTTGACTCTCAGATATGAAGTGCACCGCAAGACGTAAATGTACTATTTAGCACCCAAAACAATTAAAATTTTTCAAAGTGCCATGTAAGCACAGTATTGGACTGTTCTATGTGACTCTCAGATATGAAGTGCACCGCAAGACGCAAATGTACTATTTAGCACCCAAAACAATTAGAATTTTTCAAAGTGCGCTGTAAGCACAGTATTTCACTGTTCTATTTGACTCTCAGATATGAAGTGCACGCAAGACGTAAGTGTACTATTTAGCACACAAAACAATTAGAGTTTTTCAAAGTGCTCTGTAAGCACAGTATTGGACTGTTCTATTTGACCCTCAGATATGATGTGCACCGCAAGACTTAAATTTACTATTTAGCACCCAACACAATTCGAATTTTTTAAAGTGCACTGTAACCACAGTATTTCACTGTTCTATTTGACTCTCAGATATGAAGTGCACCGCAAGACGCAAATGTACTATTTAGCACCCAAAACAATTAGAATTTTTCAAAGTGCGCTGTAAGCACAGTATTGGACTGTTCTATTTGACTCTCAGATATGAAGTGCACGCAAGACGTAAGTGTACTATTTAGCACACAAAACAATTAGAGTTTTTCAAAGTGCGCTGTAAGCACAGTATTGGACTGTTCTATTTGACCCTCAGATATGATGTGCACCGCAAGACTTAAATGTACTATTTAGAACCCAAAACAATTAGAATTTTTCAAAGTGCACTGTAACCACAGTATTTCACTGTTCTATTTGACTCTCAGATATGAAGTGCACCGCAAGACGTAAATGTACTATTTATCACCCAAAACAATTAGTATTTTTCAAAGTGCACTGTAACCACAGTATTGGACTGTTCTATTTGACTCTCAGATATGAAGTGCACCGCAAGACGCAAATGTACTATTTAGCATCCAAAACAATTAGAATTTTTCAAAGTTCGCTCTAAGCACAGTAATGGACTGTTCTGGGTACGTGATGACGTAATCACGTGAGCGCGTGTGGCACGTGAAGAAAGTTGGGGAGAGGACGCCTGTGATGAGAGGACGCATGTGTGAATGGCTACCGACGGCTCCAAACTAACGGGCAACCCGATCCGCATGTCGCATCCCCCTGCATAATGAATCTACCCACAGGAAAACCTGCACTATAACCGGAGCGGGAACACATTTAAAAGACCACCTGTGATACGCGCCACTGAAACAAAAACGCAAGTCTTACTTATTATACAGAGCACTATGACTTAACAAGCCTAAATGCTTGGTGAACTTGTATGAAGTGTTCTGCTATCTCTGTTTCAAATACACTCTGACAAACCAGTATAATAATAATTTTCCAGCAGCACTGCATAACAAGTATTGACTCTTATCTCCTGTATGTGCCTGCAAATCGGCTAAACCTCATTATTTGAACAAAATTGGAAAGCTTACTAGAAAAACTAGAGCTGTAAAATCTATCGACTCTGCTTTGCTTGATGTTTGAGTTTTGGTGACTGTTGCAAACTTGAGCTTCCCTAAACACATGCAGCTAAAACAAATGTACTGTTGTTAGGCTTTGAAAATCCTTGAAAAAGGCTGACTTTTATCAAGCTTGTTTAAGTGTTGGTGACAATAAGCATACTTGGTTGTTATCTCATGCATGAAGCTGGAACTTAGCATCCTTATTTCTATATGCCTTACTTTTCCCGACAAATGTAAATTTGTGCACCCCTAAACCAAAAAAGAAACAGAAGGTAAATCAAAGAATACATGATCCTTATCAGTTGGGAATAATTGTAATTCGCTGGTTGGCGAGGCCATTGAGATTATTGTCTCTGTGCTACTACGGCTGATAGTATCAAACATATGTACACCACTGTATAATTATTTGTTATCCTGCTGAAGATAATTGTTTATCTGGGAAAAACCCTGGAACAAATATAAAACTGAAAACCAGATAACCAGGTGTCAATCGAATCTCCGGGGACAATTGTTAACTCTTTAAAATTTCGGAGGGAAAGTCATGGAGGCTAACAACTAATAGATCCCTTCTAATTAAATGCAAATCTGCTTCTTCTGAATAATACAATTTAGATGAAAGAGAAGGAGGGGAAAGAAAGAAAAAAAAATCTATTAAACTCTCTCCTCCTGGATTTCTGCGATCAACTACTTTGGTCTCTCAAAATAATAAAAAAAAAAAAAAGAGTAAACCCCGCAGAAATGGCGACAAGGAAAAATATAGACTCAAAAAAAAAGGAAGGAATACAAAACAAACAAAACATTGACTAAATTTTTTTCTACCCCTGAAATGGAACAAAGAGGAAGAAATAAGAGGGAATCTCTCCCTCCAGTAACACCGGAAATAGGAGAAGCAAGGAAAACTAAGATCATGACTCTACAGGCAAAAGATGATAAAATAGAAAGAGGGGAACACTCCATGGAAAGCTGCAGTGATACAAGCCCAGATGGAATCCCAGAAACCCAACCAGTAATATCAGACATGCAAACAATGTTGATGAAACTGCTGGAAGAGCACAGGGATAAGATCAGAGAAGACCTACAAAAAAACATAAATGAATTGACGACAGAGGTGCGAAACATAAATATCAAGCTGCAAGCAAACATTGAGAAAGTAGAAGTCCTTAGATTCGAAATGGAAAGACAGCAGGATATAAACAAAGAATTACAGAACAAAATGGAGGATCTCCAAAATAAAATTGCAGATGCTGAAAATAGATCAAGAAGAAAAAACATAAGAGTGCGAGGAATCCCGGAAGATATCACCAGGGAAAAGCTTCAAGTTTATGCTCAGGAATATTTTCAAGAGTTGGCAGGTGATACAATCCCAAAAGAGATCATGATCGAAAGGATTCACAGAACATATGCCTATCACCCAAGTAAGGAGGATCAATCCCCAAGGGACGTATTAGTCCGCCTTCATAATTACACACACAAGGAGGCGATATGGAAGGCAAAAAACAATAAAGAGATTCTCACTGAAAAATTTAAAGATTTAAGGATTTTGCAAGATAAATCTCTACATACCAGGCAACAAAGATTGAAATTAAGAAGAGTCACAGATATATTACACAGGGAAAATATAAGGTTTGCCTGGGGTTTCCCAGCAAAAATATATCTCACTCACAAAGATATGAGATATACAATCGAATCTTGGGAGCAAGCATCAGCTTTATTCAAAAAATGGGATATTCCTATTGGATAGACATACTCTGAACTCCTGATGGATTACCAAACAACTTCATTTCTGTTTTTTTTCTTGACATGATGGACAATGTCATACAATTTTTTTGATTTTTCTGGTTATTTACCATGTATTTATGATTGGTGGAGTTTCTCTGGTTAAAGGAGACGGGAGGGAGGGAGGAGAGGGGAGAAGAGGAAGGAAAAAGAGGGATGGGGGGGTGATCTTGTTTAGGTTTGGGGACAGGGAGTCTGTGAAAAATTATATATGCTAGCCATAATCTGCCCTTTCCTTGGTGGGAGATTGCCAACGTGGGCATTCTGGGATGATGGTGGACTGACCTCCCCTCGCCCCGCCCCCTGCGCCACGTGTGGGGGGGACCGGGCCGAGGTGATAGTGGAGTCACCTCATCGGTTGAAATTGATCTATGTTCTGTGTATGTGTATTGCCTTCCTTGATGGGAGACCATCAATGTGGTTCATGTGTCTCTACTTAGATGTTGGTCTCCATGGGGAGACCCTTCCTTTGGTGGAAGCCCGGCAACGTTGTTGTTGCTCTCCTATCTCTACGATGAGCACCCTGGGATGATGGTGGACTGACCTCCCCTCGCCCCGTCCCCTGCGCCACGTGTGGGGGGGGGCCGGGCCGAGGCGATAGTGGAGTCACCTCATCGGTTGAAATTGATCTATGTTATGTGTATGTGTTTTCCCCTCTTTGATGGGAGCTCATCGATGTGACTCATGTCTTTCTATTTGGATGTTGGTCCCCATGGGATGATGGCTAACGGCCCTCCCCTCGACCCGCCCCCCCCCGCGTAATGTGTGTGGGGGGCCGGACCGAGGTGATGGCGAAGTCGCCTTACTTGCTGAAGCCGATGAATGCTATTTATACGCCTTTTTGCCCTCACAACTCTCTATATGTGTTTTTATCTGTATGTGGGTCCCCCTGAGGAATGGGCTCCTTGCCCTCCCCTCACCCTGCCCCCTGCGCCACGTGTGGGGGGGGGCCGGGCTGGGGGGATGGTGGAGCTGCATTAGTGGTTAAAAGAGGACCCCGCTCCTGCCTTCTCGCCCCTTGTCCTCCCGTTATCGGGGGTGGGGGTGGGTGCGGGCCAGCTGGGTCCGGGCAGGGGGGCGGAGGTCCTGTGATCTTGGGTGCTGTCTCTGTTCGGTCCGCGAGGACAATATGGTGCAGTGCAGGCTGGCGACAGCCCGCCGCCCACCCGCCACCTGTCTCCCTCTTGTGTGGGGGGTGGGGGACGGGGTGGCGGCGGGGGGGGGGGGTCAGGTATACGGGAGATATAAGAGGGCGGAGGTAATGCGGAGGTAGTTTCTTAGTGAAATTTTCAGTCAGGTCCAGCCTGTCATAGTAAATCTTAAGGTGGCGATATTGGATATTAGTTTGGATAATAGAACAAACAGGTATTATTATAGTAATTATTGGAAAACCGACCCCGTCTCTTCCTTACGCCGAGCACAAGCTCAATTAGAGCAAAGAATAAATTGAGAGATCCCTAATATTGGGACAAGAGGGTGCTCGGATCCAAATTGGATCCGATTACTCAATCTGGAATGAATGTGATGTATGAATGGACCCCCCGAGCCGATGAGAGAGTTCACTGCCTGTCTCAGACATGGTGATTAGGATTAGCACAATAAATACACAAGGATTAAATCCCCCGTACAAAAGAAGGATGCTTATGGAAATGATTAATCACGAGAGAATAGATATTGCGTTCGCACAAGAAACACATTGGGTGAAATCCACAAAAAAAATGATATATAATAGAAAATACTCACAAATATTCACATCAAGTTATCATATTACAAAAGTAGAGGAGTGATGATAATAATAAAAGATTCATTGACACCAGAAATAATACACAAAGTAATAGATAGACACGGTAGGTATATTATATTACCGTATTTGCTCGATTATAAGATGACCCTGATTATAAGACGACCCCCAAAACTTTGGATATTCCATTAGGAAAAAAACGAAAAGCCTGAATATAAGACTACCCTATAGGAAAAAAGTTCAACTTGTATATATTCATATGTAAATTGCTTTTTTAATAAAAAATTATGATATCAAAAAACTGTATTTCTAGTTTTTATTTATTTTTATGTGCCAATGCTGCCTTTCTCTTTCCCTTGCCCCCATTTTTCTCTCTCTCCCCCCTCCCCTTTTCTGTCTCTTAACCCCCTCACTCCCCTTGTCTCTGTCTCTTAACCCCTTCCCTCCCCTTGTCTCTGTCTCTTAACCCCCTCACTCCCCTTGTCTCTGTCTCTTAACCCCTTCCCTCCCCTTGTCTCTGTCTCTTAACCCCCTCACTCCCCTTATCTCTGTCTCTTAACCCCTCCCTCCCCTTGTCTCTGTCTCTTAACCCCCTCACTCCCCTTGTCTCTGTCTCTTAACCCCTTCCCTCCCCTTGTCTCTGTCTCTTAACCCCCTCCCTCCCCTTGACTCTGTCTCTGCCCCCCTCCCTCCCCCCTGTCTCTCTGTCCCCCCTGTCTCTCTGTCCCCCTCCCTCCCTCCCCCCCCCTGTCTCTCTGCCCCCCTCCCTCCCTTCCCCTTACCTTGATCCCTGGTGGCTAGTGGGGGCAGCCGGGGGATGTCTGCACGATACTTGCAGACATCCTCCATGCTGCCCGACACGGCAGTCTATTATGACGGACAGCTGTCCGTCATAATAGTCTGCCGTGTCGGGCAGCATGGAGGATATCTGCACGTATAGTGCAGACATCCCCCAGCTGCCCGATTGTCCCTGGTGCCTAGTGGGGCAGCAGAGGATGTCTGCGCGATGAGCGCAGACCTCCCCTGCAGCCGCCCGGCACGCTCGCCGGGACTTCTGTGACGAAAGCGGAAGTTCCCGGCTTCTTCACAGAAGCCCTGGCGGTCGTGCCGGGCGGAAGCAGGGGAGTCTGCACTCGTTGCGCAGACATCCCCTGCTGCTAGAGAGGGGGATCCAGGTCCCCTGCAGCTCTGCTGGGGACCTGGATCCATGTCTTATAATGTGACCTCAATTTGAGGTCAGATTATAAGAAGACCTCGATTATAAGACGAGGGGTAGGTTTCAGATTTTTTTTTCTGAATAAAACCTCGTCTTATAATCGAGCAAATACGGTAGTTTGTAAGCTTAATAATGTCACATATACTCTTGTAAACATATATGCACCGAATGAAAACACTATACATTTTTTAGAAAAAACGTGGGCACAGGTTTAAAAAGTAATACAAGGACAACTTATTATGGGGTGTGATTTTAACTTGGTAGTAGATACCGAGCTGGATAAAAAACTACAGCCGGGTAAAATAATGAGTCACAACAAATACACTTAACAAAAAAAATTTGGGGAATTTATTATTAAAAACAATCTGATAGATGTCTGGAGAGCACTAAACACAACATCCAAAGACTATACTCATTACTCAATACCTCATAGATCCTATTCCCGTATAGACATGTTCCTTATTAACAGAGACACATTTAGAGGAGAACTGAAATGTGATATTGGAGGAGCTACATGGTCAGATCATTCACCTGTCTCCATATCTATAGAAGAGGGAATTGTGAAAAAAAAAATCCTACTGGAAGCTAAATGACTCTTTGTTGGTAAGGGACAAAATTAAAAAACAGATACAAATTGACATAAAAAATTTCTTCGCGGAAAATGAAAATGACTCAATTTCGAGATCTACAATGTGGTGTACACTAAAAGCGGTAATCCGGGGTAGTCTAATTAAAATAAGTTCTATAGAAAAAAGAAAACAAGGTCTGACGGGGGGCTGGCCAACCGAATTAAAGCCGGAGCCCGGCGGAGCGAGTTCTTCCGGACCTACGTCTGCCTGCCTCCAGCTCAAGGGAGGAGTCATGACGTGAGGACGCACGCCAGTGAGCTCCGATAGCCGAGAGAGAAGGCGCGAAAAATGAAGTAGCTGGACTGGGACGCTGACTATCGCAGACTGCCGCTGATCCATTGACTGCTTCCGCTGAGCTGGCCGCTGACGAGACTAACGAGACTAACCCCCGGCAAGACAAGATTAACCATCGCTAAACATATAATGTCTGCTGCTGCTACCCCCCGCTGCCACTAACCCCGCTGACTCTATTCTCTGCTGCCACTAACCACCGCTGATATTATTCTCCGCCTCCACTATCCACCGCTGACACTATCCCCCGCTGCCACTAACTACCGCTGCCACTATCCTCCGCCACCACTAACTACCGCTGTCATTATCCTCCGCTGCCACTAACTACCGCTGACACTATCCTCCGCTACTACAAACCACCGCTGACATTATCCTCCGCTGCCATTAACCACCGCTGACACTATCCTCCGCTGATACTAATTACTGATGACCCTAACCTCTGCCGACATTAACCCCTGCTGAATTCTTCGCTGACACTAATCTTCGCCAAATAAGCAGCTGGACGGAGGAAGAGAAGGTATCACCTGATTACCTTGAAAACTAAGCTGTTTGTCCCGATAACTCCGGAGCTGTAACGGGCTGATAGGACATTGATATTCGGTCTGCATATTACCTCCAGAGAGTTCAAACGTCCGGCTGCAACACAAACAGCGTTGGAATAAAAGGTACTCATCCCTCGGGGCTCCACATCCTTCCTCCTCTTTATCCCCCTGCTTAGTGCTATAGTAGCCACCGGCTGCTGAAAATCAGCATCAAAGGGGAAATATCTATAATTGTTTTTTTTTTAAATAAGAGGGTAATGGCCAGCAAGAAAGCTGTGGATAAACCTGCAAAAAAAGAGAGGAAACCTGCTAAGGATCCTGAACAGGAGAGAAGAGATCTTAAAAATCCTCCTTCATCTTTCTTTTCTCCTGGCTCACGAAGGGCTTCCCTTGATATAGCAGGTATGTTAACAAAAACGTGTATAGATTCCAGCTCAGCCGCATTTTCAGACATCGAGGGCATACAGCAGGAATCCCCCTCTCAAATTATACAAGTGGGGATAACTTCTTCCCAACTGGAAATAGCCCTAGATGACCTGCTAAATAATCTCAAAACAGAGATTCAATCAAGTGCCAATGCAATCCAGCAAGACATTAATGGTCTCGGCAACCGAGTAGATAAATTGGAGGCGAAAATGGATGCTAATTGTGAATTAAACAATAGGAATGAAGGTCAGATACAAAGCCTTGATAAGAAAATCTCCATTATGGAGCTTAAAGTGGCTGATTTGGAGGATAGGTCCAGGCGGCTAAACTTAAGATTCAGGAATATCCCAGAAAGTATTGGTAAAGATGAAGTGGAAAAATATCTCATGGAATTCTTTAAAAGCCTGGGGGTGTCCCTGGAAAACCCTGTAAACATAATAGCTCGATGTCATCGAATATTTAAACCGAAATCTATAGATTCAGAAGTCCCAAGAGATGTTATAGCACTAATAGGCTCGGATAAAATTAGAGGGGAAATCCTCAGAGCCAATCGAGACACCCAGGAAAGAGCTAAGAAATTTGAAGCTATACAGATCTTTCAGGACTTATCTCCATTCACAAGATCCTTTAGGAGAAGCCTAGCCCCGATAACAAGAACAATGAGGGAAAAGAATATGATATACTCATGGGGATCCCCAGCATCACTGGTGGTTCGCCACCAAGGCCAAAGAATAGTGTTAAGAACATATAAAGAAGCAAAGGACTGGCTGGAGACAGCTGGAAACTCTAGAGAATTGAACTAATCTTGAACCGTCAGGGGGAATCTCCTTAACTGAATTATCTACATGAGGGACTGGCTGGGCGGAAGGGGGGAGGGATAGAGCCGGTGGGAAACTAGAGAGGGGCTAGATCCGCCCAAATAAGTAACCCCTTCCTCCGGTTACTCCGGGATAATAGATATATGAGTATATATATTGCCTCTTTTTTTTTTCTTTCTTTTTTTTACTGCTCCCCTCTTCTTAGCATATGATTATCCTAATAGCGCTAGGATGGGGCGGAAAGCCTCATAAGGCTTAATATGTAGGTTGCATAAAGGAGAATCACTATAGACCTGTGTATAATGTTAAGTTTATCTTATTTGTATTTTTTTTTTTATTTACCCATTATGCTATACTACATGATAACCGTCTTGATGCAATATGATAAAGCTGTTTCCTGACCTGCACATCAGAGAGTACAGAATGATAATAGTGTTTAAATGAGATTGTATATACTCCCTCATTCAAGATGTGACTAATGAACCCCATAGTGGCTTTCTGATTTTGATGAGGGAGAAGATAATTTAGAGGTGGAGGAGGGAAAGGAAATTCTTTTCCTTCTGAGGCTATCGACTCCTTAGCCGCTTGTTGACATGAATATAAAATGTGAACAGCACTAATAATTGGTCTGCAAGGATCTGCGTCAGACTGATTCTATTACTTGGTTTGCTTGAATGAGAAGGAACACAGTTTTATATAATATATGTTTCTATCAGTAATGTATTTCTATTAGTTCCCATGGTGGACTTGGCGGGGAGAGGGGGGGGGGGGAGGGGAGAAGAGAGGAAACTATATATTTTTTTTTTTTTTTCTCTTTCACCCCTCTCCCCCTCCCTTTTTCTCCCTTTTACTTTTCTCACAATATCTTTTACAAAATAGATTTTTTGGCTTAATCTTACTTAGTTTTATATTATGATCTGTCTCAATAAGACTCATTTAGACTTAGATATAATGTGAGTATATTGATTCTTTTTTTTTTTTTTTTTTCCTCCTCGCTCTTGCACTTTGAGCCTACCTACACTTCCGTACACAGTCACATTAAGCCCAAACACACTCCTAGCCCGTACACCAAGCCACATCCACTCATTGCACATCAAGCCTTATATTCTCATTTGTACACCGAGTCACAGCACCCTCCTGCACATTGAGTCACTTTTTTTATTTTTATTTTTATTTATTTATTTATTTATTTAATTTATTTTTTTTTTTTTCTCGCTCTTGCACTTTGAGCCTAACTTCACTGCCGTACACAGTCACATTAAGCCCAAACACACTCCTAGCCCGTACACCAAGCCACATTCACTCTCTGCACATCAAGCCTTATATTCTTATTTGTACACTGAGTCACAGCACCCTCCTGCACATTGAGTCACTTTTTTTTTTATTTTTTATCTTTATTTATTTATTTATTTATTCTTTTTTTTTTTTATTATTTTTTTTTATTTTTTTTCGCTCTTGCACTTTGAGCCTAATTACACTTCCGTACACAGTCACATTAAGCCCAAACACACCCCTAGCCCGCACACCAAGCCACATTCACTCACTGCACATCAAGCCTTATATTCTCATTTGTACACTGAGTCACAGCACCCTCCTGCACATTGAGTCACTTTTTTTATTTTTATTTTTTTATTTTTTTATTTTTTTTCCTCTCTCCCCCCCCCCCCTCTTTTAAAGTAGCGTCACGTTATAGTGAATGGAATTTGTCTCCTCCTCCCTCCCTCCCCCGTCACCCAGAATAGGTAGCTCTTTAATAATATGAAGCTTAGCCTAGTCCCAGAATGGAAGATTAACGATATTAATTATATAATTTGGAAACCGCCTAAATTCTCTCTCGGCTTATAGGGACCAAAGGGCCTTTATACTGGTACGTGCCGTACAAATCTTGGGGAAGGCGCGTTCCCTAACTCGTGAGGTGGGCCTCGGGAGTTATGGATATTTTATGTTGTATGTTGTTTATTACCTGTGTTGTGGGGGGAGACGTCTGGCGGGGGGGGGGGGGGAGGGGACAGTAGGCTCGGGGCTGCCAATGGAACAAGAATGGTCAAATGGTTAACGCTCAGGGATTGAACACTATCTTTAAAAGAGCTATGCTGACTAAAATTCTGAAAGGCCAAAAAATTGATATATGTCTCCTCCAAGAGACACATTGGACCAGGGAGTCCAGCAAAAGAAATAAGATTAAGGGATACAAGTTGGTCGCAAACGCCTCGATGGAAAAAAAAAAAAAAAAGAGGAGTAGCGGTTCTGGTGTCAGAACAGATCAGGTTCGAAATAGACAATTTAGAGATAGATAACGAAGCTAGGTTTCTTATACTTATCTGCCGCATAAATGGTATCTTATCTACAATTATAAATATCTACACCCCGAACAAGGCTCCTCAGATTTTTTTAAGAAGAGTTTTGGATAGAATGGCCCTGATTAAACAGGGATATGTCCTCATAGGGGGAGACTTTAATATGGTGTTAGACTCCCTTTTAGACCGGAGGCTCCCAGGAGGCCTTAAAACCAACAGTCAGCATAACAAACAATCTAAGATATTCCAACAATTATTAAAAGAACAACATCTATATGACCTATGGAGAGCCTTCTGCCCGGGGGAGTCTGATTTTACATATTACTCCCACCCCCATTCTTCATACTCCAGACTGGATACTTTTTTAGGGGATTCAACAGCATTATTAGCAGTAGATAGCATTCGGATCCAAGCTGTGACATGGTCAGACCATGAGGCGGTAATTTTGTCCTTAAACGAAAAAGACGCTAGGAAACCAAAACCAGATTGGAGACTGGATAATCGACTCCTAGATAAAGAGGCCAATAAAGAGCATATAAAAGAAAATTCAGAATACTTCTTTAAGGAGAATACCAAAGAAGGAATAGCCCAGACGTCTTTGTGGTGTGCTTATAAGTGCGTGATTAGAGGTCATCTAATTATGCTATCAGCTAGGGAAAAAGCAAATTTCTTTGGTTCCCTTCCGGCTAAGATACTCGCTTTAGAACAGGCGATCAGAGATAATAAGAAAAATCCTGGCCCGGAGGGAGCTAAAGAGATAGCTGATCTAAGATCACAAATTAATAAATTCCATATGGAAAAAATAAAGGAAAACATGAAAAAAATGAGCCAATTATGGTATTATAAGAGCAATAAGGCAGACCGAATACTAACCGGTAAAATAAAGAAGAGAGAGGCTTCTCAAAGAATCTTCAGAATAGATGAGGGAGCGAATTCCTATTACAAGCCGCAAGATATTGGAACCCAATTTGGGAACTATTATAAAAAATTATACAATTTAGATAACCCACAGACACAAGAATCCTATGGGGAATATTTAGATAGAATATCCCTCCCAACTCTTACAGAGGATCAACGGGAGAAGCTAAATGCCCCAATCGAGCTGGAGGAGGTTAATCTTATCCTAGACCAGCTGAAGAATAATGTGGCTCCAGGCCCAGATGGCTTCACAAATTTGTTATATAAAATCCTAAAAAAAGAATTAGCCCCTAGACTGGTACAGCTTTTCAATGCAATCGGAAATGGAGAAAAGATCCCTACCGAAATGACCCGAGCAAACATTATCCCAATTTTAAAAAGTAACAAAGACCCCTCCAAAATAGAGAATTATAGACCCATTTCCCTATTAAATGGAGACATTAAAATCTTCGCCGCCATTATAGCGAGAAGATTGAAGCCAGTTGTTCCTGTATTGATTGATAGAGACCAGGTCGGATTCGTGGCTGGAAGATCAGCCACAAACAGCATCCGCCGACTGATCCACTTCTTGGACGCTTCTCACACTCATCTGACCCCCACGCTGACTCTGTTTTTAGACGCCGAAAAAGCGTTTGACAGAGTCAGCTGGGGATCAATGATTGCATCTCTGGGGAAGTTTGGCTTCAATGGCAGACTGCTGTTTATGATAGAGGCCTTATACACATCTCCATCCGCTAGAATAATAGGGGCAGGCATATCCTCTCCATGGTTCCAGATCAGGAACGGCACAAGGCAGGGGTGCCCCCTTTCTCCAATCCTGTATGCCCTCTCTCTGGAGCCATTTGCTCAATCGGTTAGGCAGAATACCGACATTAAGGGGAGCTTAAGCTTGGAACATAGAGGGAAGCTAGCTCTATACGCCGATGATATTGTGGTAACAATTACAGATCCGGTAAAATCACTAGCAGCATTAATGCTGGAAATTAATAATTTCTCTAAAATCTCTAATTATAAATTAAACATTAATAAAAGTGGTGCTATCACATTGAATATACCTCCTCAGGAGATCCACAATATTAAGAGTACATATGATTTCCAATGGATCCAGAGAGAAACAACATACTTGGGTATAAAGATAACAACAGACCCCCGCCACATCCTTGAATGTAACTTTAGAGGCCTTCTTCTCCAGACCAGTGAGTCTTTGAAGAAATGGTGTAACATAGAAGTCTCCTGGTGGGGCAGGCTGAACATTATCAGATCATATATTCTTCCCAAATGGATATACCAGTTCCGATCAGTGCCCCTCCCTCTCCCGATAGCTTGGCTAAGAGAAATTCAGAAACTTTTGACTAATTATATATGGGGAGGCAAAAAACCTCGCATCGCTCAGAGAACTTTGAAGAAAAAAACAGAGCAGGGAGGCATTGCTCTCCCAGATATTCAAAATTACCATGACGCAGCTCAGATCTGGCATATCTCGAAGTGGCTATCGGCCGAGAATGATCAGGAAGACTGGTATATATATGAAGCCGGCCTGATGGATTTGACAGATCTGAGTATACTGACCTCTCTCAATAAGAAGGCAGAAGCTGCACTGGTGCAGAGATATAGAGGAAACTTAGTTCTTTTCAGCTTGCTTTCTTTTTGGAGCAGATTTAAGAAAAGACTGAGCTGTGACCAGATTCTCTGTCCAGACTCCTCTCTTGCTTTTTTTGATTGGACCATACCTAACATAGACCTCTCTATATGGGCTAGATTCGGATTAGCTAAATTCTCTCAGCTCTGGAGAGGGAAGGAACTAAAACCCTTTGCTAGCTTGGCTGAAGAATTTTCATTGCCCCCTAGAGAGGTTTTTGTGTACCTAAGACTAAGAGGATTCCTCCAAAAAATAGAGAGAGACCATACTCCAATAAAAAAGGCTTTAGAGCTCACTTTAAAAAAAGATATTTCAGTTAGAAAAATCGCAAAAAGCCAAATATTTTTTCCTCTAGACCCAGACAAACCCAAGGCCTTACAAAAATGGGAGATGGACATAGGCCAGGAAGTCAACTTGGCAGATTGGGTAAAGCCTATGAACGACCTGAGGAAGTCGATTCACTGCCTTAACCTGCTCGAGCTGTTTTTTAAGGTCATGTATAGATGGTATTTAACCCCAGATAAAATAGGAAAGATGTACCCAGGGACATCGAAATCATGCTGGAGGTGCTCCAAAGACACTGGATCTTTTAAACATATTTGGTGGTCATGCCCCGAGCTAGGGAAATACTGGTCCATGATAGATAACCTAATGGTCGCTTTAGGAATAAAAATAAACAAAGAATATAAGACATATATAGCCCACCTTAATTGGCCTTCTCTTTCACCTCCCCTTAAATATTTAGCTGATCATATATTGGTTGCAGCCAAGATACTAATTGCCCGTAACTGGAGATCTATTAACGTCCCAACCTGGGAAAATATAAGATATCAGATAGAACATCAACTCCAAATGGAAATTGGCTTAACAACAGGGAAAAGAAGCTATCTCCCCAAGGTTGCATATGATAGATGGAAATCCGGGATATAAGATAACTAGACGCACACTATAAATCCGTTAAGGCTGAAATGAAAGCAATACTCTCTGGGAGCTATACTGTTCAATTCCCTGAGCGTGAGCAGACTTCCGTGACAGATCTCCCGACCCTGCGGACCCTCCTCTCCACCCTGCTCTCCCTCCACGACTTATATGTTAGGGAAGGCAGATGGTGTCATATCATGCTGGGTAAGGCTCTTATCTATCTACCTTCTCTCTCTGGCTCTGGGTCCACCAATTAGAGCTAAGAGGAAGGAGCCTAATGCTATGACATCACCCCTTCCTTTGTCTTGTTTTCTCTCGTTCCTTTCTTGCTCTTTCCTCCTTTTTTTTTTTTTTTCTTCTCTTTCTTTCTTCTCTCCCCTCTCTCTCTTTTTTCCCTTTCTCACAGTTTTAAAGCCTGGTCAATATACCCAATCCCGCGTGCTTCTCATGCGGAAATGATATAATAAATAATCCTGCCTTAATTGTTTAAGACTGCGATCTGTTAGGTATCTGTAGGATGATCATATGTTTTTATGGTTGCCTTACAAATTTGTAATGTATTGTGCCTGTTGGTATGTAAAATTGTTTCTGGAAACTGTATAAATAAAATACTTAAAAAAAAAAAAAAAAAGAAAACAAGGTCTGACGTACCAACAACTCCAAGCCGAACTATATACTTTAGAACAAATACATAAACAAACCCTACAGGAAGATATAATAGATAAGATAAACGAGATCAAAGGTAAAATTAAACAAAAAGTCATAGATAGAACAAATAAAAACCTACTCTGTCTAAAACAAAAATGGTATATAAGAGGAAACAAGGCAGATAAACTCCTATCAAACTTATTAAAAAAACAGAGAGTTAAAAATACAATAAATAAAATTCAATATAAGGGAGAAACATTAATGGATCCGGATAAGATAGGCAATGCCTTTATTGACTTTTACCAAGAATTATACCATTTAAATAAAAACAAAATAAACATTTCAAAAGAAGAAGAAAGAGATGAGGTATCTAACTATTTAAATAAGCTAAATCTCCCAAAGCTAACTACTGAGGAACAAGAATTCCTGAATTCCCCATTCTCTATTAAAGAGATAAGCGATATAATAAAAAATTTAAAAAGGAACAAGTCACCTGGACCCGATGGATACTCAAATCTATTCTATAAAATGTTTGAGGATGACATCCTACCCTGCCTGCTAGCCCTGTTTGAGGAGATTAAAAACAACAAAGAAATGCCGAAAGAAATGCTGGTTGCAAATATCAGTCCAATATTGAAAGAAGGGAAGGATAAAATGGAAATTAAAAACTATAGACCGATATCCCTAATCAATACAAATGTAAAGATATACTCCGCAGTGCTGGCGGGCAGGCTTAAGAGAGTAATCCATCGTTTGATAGATGAGGATCAGTCTGGATTTATACCAACAAGATCAGCTACGAATAACATCAGGCGTAATCTTAATGTATTGTTCTCGGCCCGGGCTCGGGGTGGGCGAATGTTGGTCCTGTCGTTGGACGCTGAAAAGGCCTTCGACAGGGTCAGCTGGACCTACCTCGGGCTCGCGCTCAGAACATTTGGAATAGGGGGACCGTTTTTTGACGCAATATGGGCTCTATACAAAAAACCATGTGCTAGAATTACAGGCTCAGGTATATTATCATCTTGGTTCGAGATTCATAATGGTACGCCAAAGAAAAACAAAGTTACCTGCGCTCTCTCCTTTATCCCTATGTATTTTCAAACAAATGGAGGTTTTTTAGTTACCTCCAATGGCCATGAGAGGATGAGCCCACCTGCCAAGGTCAAGGCAGACCCCCCTAGGTGGGTCCTAACTCTAACCATTCACCTTGCTTCTTTGAGCCTCTGGCAAAAATCTCGAGAGATTTGTTTTTCTTTGGTTTTTACTATATATTGGGGCTGATGTGTACTGTAGTCATTGCAGCCGCCCAGTGATGGGAGTGAGCGCAGGACTTTTCTTTCTTCATAATGGTACGCGTCAGGGATGTCCCCTGGCACCTTTACTATATGTTATCTCACTGGAACCATTGGCCCAAGTTATCAGGGACAACAAAGATATTAAAGGGGTCAATATCAAAGGAGCGGAACACAAGATTTCACTTTTCGCAGATGACATAATACTAACACTAGAAGAACCGGAATTGTCTGTTGAAACTCTAATGAATGAGATTGAAAGATTCGCAAAAATATCTTATTATAAATTGAACGTAGCAAAATGCCAAGCATTAATATTTGACACTCATAGCCCTGAAATAAGGGATCTCAAGGAAAAATATTGCTTCTCGTGGAGTACAGAACATATAGACTACCTAGGAATAAAGATATCGTTCGACCCACAAAAAATTATCAAGGCCAACTATCTCCCAATATTAAAAGATATATCAAATAATTTAACCCAATGGAAAAAACTATACACATCATGGTTTGGTAGAATTAATGTGTTAAACTATTATGTTCTCCCACGTTTATATTTTCTATTCCGCTCAATACCTTTGAAGGTAGATCGCAACATCCTGAAACAGTTCCAAAATAAATTTAATGAATTTGCCCGGGGGGGTAAAACCTCGAGAGTCTCGTTTAAGATTTTAGCTAGAACTCAGGCGCAGGGAGGAATTAGGATGCCAGACGTATGTAAGATATACGATACAGTCATGCTTACCCATCTCGCAAAATGGACCCATACAGATATTAAAAAAACATCCGTGGATAATGATGGAACAAGACGGATCCTTATTAATAGATAATTTATTTCCAATAAATAAAAATATGAAAAGCTTTGGAAACCCTATTGTAGATGATTTGTCTTGTATATGGAAAAAAATTAGGAAAAAATATCTATCTACATATTCTACTAATAGATTTTTGTCCTTGGAAGCAGTTGAGAAGCGTATCCAGGATATAGATCTAAAACCATGGAAAGAGGCAGGAATAAGCTCAATAAACCAATTAATTGTAGATGGTAAATTTCAACAATTCTCAGCAATAACCAGCTGCTTTTCTCTGCGGCCAAGAGAAATTTTTCCATACCTAAGATTGAAGCATTTTTATGAAAAAGAGATAGCTCCCCTTGTACATATAAACAATCAGGACATGGACGACTTTTTCTTGGCAGCCTGGAAAAAGAAATGGGGAAAAAAAGCGTATGCAGCATTAGACCACGTGGAAGAATTTAATACTCTACCAATAATAAAAAAATGGTGTAAGGAATTAAATATATCTAGGGAAGAGAAAGACTGGCTTAAAGAAATTCAAATAACAAGAGGGTCTACTCATTCGCTGAACCTACTGGAGACATACTATAAAGTGTTATATAGATGGCACCTCCCGCCGGTAAGATTGAAAAAAATGTATACGATTACAATGATAAATGTTGGAGATGCCAAAGTAATAGGGGAACGCTGGTGCATCAATGGTGGGAATGTCCATATATAAAAAATTTCTGGACATCAGTATCCTCATTAATCCTTATCACTATCGGGGTTGAGACTATGTGTGACCCAGCATTGATGTTACTCCATTTAGGTCTAGAAAAATGGGAAATGGAGAAAAGAACACTTATGACTCAAATCTTATTAGCTGCAAAAATCATAATCACCAGATCATGGAAAACGTCGGGCCAACTGGATATAGGTAAACTGATTGACCAGCTTGAGTACCAATGTCAAATGGAGAAGGGTTACTATATAAACAACTATGATTAAATCGAAAAGTATTACGAGATATGGTCGTCGTGGCTGGACAGGCATAGCAATCAGATATGACTGGGATGTGGGACTCGTCGGCTCTGGGGGTCAAGAATGAATGCTATGAATGCGTGAATGAAAGAAGACACAGATATATATAAGCAAAATTTGCCAAAGCATGGAAATACATTGTATATATGCGGATATGTACATGGCAGATAGAAAATACATACATATAACCAGTAATACTGGATGCTAAGGAAATCCATAAAGGGGAGAAAAATCAATGTCGAAATAGAAAGATAGTTGGTTCTTTGTTTACGTAACAAATATAGCTAATCTATAAAACAGGAAAAAAGAGAGGGCCGCCAACCTGTTGATCTCTGTATATTGTATATTCTGTACTCTCCTCTGTATCTCTATATTTGCTATCAAGCATTATACGAAACCCGGCTATTGATGATACGTATATGTATGCTAATCAAATAATAATATGTTACATGTAAATCCGCATCTGAAATTTCGCCATTGATGGAATTACTATTTATGTCTGTATTTTCCATACTTTGACAATAAAAAAAAAAAAAAAGTAATGGACTATTCTATTTGACTCTCAGATATGAAGTGCACTGGAAGACACAAATGTATTATTTACCACCCAAAACAATTAGAATTTTTCAAAGTGCGCTGTAAGCACAGTAATGGACTGTTCTATTTGACTCTCAGATATGAAGTGCACCGCAAGACACAAATGTACTATTTAGCACCCAAAACAATTAGAATTTTTCAAAGTGCACTGTAACCACAGTATTGGACTGTTCTATTCGACTCTCAGATATGAAGTGCACCGCAAGACGCAAATGTACTATTTCACATCCAAAACTATTCAAATTTTTTAAAGTGCGCTGTAAGCACAGTATTGGACTGTTCTATTTGAATCTCAGATATTAAGTGCACCACAAGACGCAAATGCACTATTTAGCATCCAAAAAAATTAGGATTTTTCAAAGTGCACTGTAACAACAGTATTTCACTGTTCTATTTGACTCTCAGATATGAAGTGCACCGCAAGACGCAAATGTACTATTTAGCACCCAAAACAATTAGAATATTTCAATCTGCGCTGTAACCACAGTATTTCACTGTTCTATTTGACTCTCAGATATGAAGTGCACCGCAAGACGTAAATGTACTATTTAGCACCCAAAACAATTAGAATTTTTCAAAGTGCGCTCTAAGAACAGTAATGGACTGTTCTATTTGACTCTCAGATGTGAAGTGCACTGGAAGACACAAATGTACTATTTACCACTGAAAAACAATTCGAATTTTTCAAAGTGCGCTGTAAGCACAGTATTGTACTGTTCTATTTGACTCTCAGATATGAAGTGCACCGCACAACGTAAATGTACTATTTAGCACCCAAAACAATTAGAATTTTTCAAACTGCGCTGTAACCACAGTATTTCACTGTTCTATTTGACTCTCAGATATGAAGTGCACCGCAAGACGTAAATGTACTATTTAGCACCCAAAACAATTAGTATTTTTCAAAGTGCACTGTAACCACAGTATTGGACTGTTTTATTTGACTCTCAGATAAGAAGTGCACCGCAAGACGCAAATGTACTATTTAGCACCCAAAACAATTAGAATTTTTCAAAGTGCGCTCTAAGCACAGTAATGGACTGTTCTATTTGACTCTCAGATATGAAGTGCACCGCACAACGTAAATGTACTATTTAGCAAACAAAACAAATAGAATTTTTCAAAGTGCACTGTAAACACAGTATTGGACTGTTCTATTTGACTCTCAGATATGAAGTGCACCGCACAACCTAAATGTACTATTTTGCACCCAAAACAAATAGTATTTTTCAAAGTGCACTGTAACCACAGTATTGGACTGTTCTATTTGACTCTCAGATATGAAGTGCACCGCAAGACGCAAATGTACTATTTAGCACCCAATACAATTAGAATTTTTCAAAGTGCGCTGAAAGCACAGTAATGGACTGTTCTATTTGACTCTCAGATATGAAGTGCACCGCAAGACGCAAATGTACTATTTACCACCCAACATAATTAGAATTTTTCAAAATGCGCTGTAAGCACAGTATTGGACTGTTCTATTTGACTCTCAGATATAAAGTGCACCGCAAGACGTAAGTGTACTAATTAGCACCCAAAACAATTAGAATTTTTCAAAGTGCGCTGTAAGCACAGTATTGGACTGTTCTATTTGACTCTCAGATATAAAGTGCACCGCAAGACGTAAGTGTACTAATTAGCACCCAAAACAATTAGAATTTTTCAAAGTGCGCTGTAAGCACAGTATTGGACTGTTCTATTTGACTCTCAGATATGAAGTGCACCGCAAGATGCAAATGTACTATTTACCACCCAACATAATTAGAATTTTTCAAAATGCGCGGTAAGCACAGTATTGGACTGTTCTATTTGACGCTCAGATATGAAGTGCACCGCAAGACGCAAATGTACTATTTAGCACCCAATACAATTAGAATTTTTCAAAGTGTGCTGTAAGCACAGTATTGAACTGTTCTATTTGACTCTCAGATATGAAGTGCACCGCAAGACGCAAATGTACTATTTAGCAACCAAAACTATTCAAATTTTTCAAAGTGCGCTGTAAGCATAGTATTGGACTGTTCTATTTGACTCTCAGATATGAAGTGCACCGCAAGATGCAAATGTACTATTTACCACCCAACATAATTAGAATTTTTCAAAATGCGCGGTAAGCACAGTATTGGACTGTTCTATTTGACGCTCAGATATGAAGTGCACCGCAAGACGCAAATGTACTATTTAGCAACCAAAACTATTCAAATTTTTCAAAGTGCGCTGTAAGCATAGTATTGGACTGTTCTATTTGACTCTCAGATATGAAGTGCACTGCAAGACTTAAATGAACTATTTAGCACCCAAAACAATTAGAATTTTTCAAACTGCGCTGTAAGCACAGTATTGGACTGTTCTATTTGACTCTCAGATATGAAGTGCACCGCAAGACGCAAATGTACTATTTACCACCCAACATAATTAGAATTTTTCAAAGTGCGCTGTAAGCACAGTATTGGACTGTTATATTTGACTCTCAGATATAAAGTGTACTTCAAGACGTAAGTGTACTAATTAGCACCCAAAACAATTTGAATTTTTCAAAGTGCGCTGTAACCACAGTATTGGACTGTTCTATTTGACTCTCAGATATGAAGTGCACCGCAAGACGTAAGTGTACTATTTAGCACCCAAAACAATTAGAATTCTTCAAAGTGCGATTTAAGCACAGTATTGGACTGTTCTATTTGACTCTCAGATATGAAGTGCACCGCAAATGTACTATTTAGCACTCAAAACAATTAGAATTTTTCAAAGTGCGCTATAAGCACAGTATTGGACTGTTCTATTTGACTCTCAGATATGATGTGCACCGCAAGACGCAAATGTACTATTTAGCACCCAAAACACTTGAATTTTTCAAAGTACACTCTAACCACAGTATTGGACTGTTCTATTTGACTCTCAGATATGAAGTGCACCGCAAGACGCAAATGTACTATTTAGCACCCAAAACAATTAGAATTTTTCAAAGTGCGCTGTAAGCTCAGTATTGGACTGTTCTATTTGACTCTCAGATATGAAGTGCACCGCAAAACGCAAATGTACTATTTAGCAACCAAAACTATTCAAATTTTTCAAAGTGCGGTGTAAGCATAGTATTGGACTGTTCTATTTGACTCTCACATATGAAGTGCCCTGCAAGACTTAAATGTACTATTTAGCACCCAAAACAATTAGAATTTTTCAAACTGCGCTGTAAGCACAGTATTGGACTGTTCTATGTGACTCTCAGATATGAAGTGCACCGCAAGACGTAAATGTACTATTTAGCACCCAAAACAATTAGTATTTTTCAAAGTGCACTGTAACCACAGTATTGGACTGTTTTATTTGACTCTCAGATAAGAAGTGCCCCGCAAGACGCAAATGTACTATTTAGCACCCAAAACAATTAGAATTTTTCAAAGTGCGCTCTAAGCACAGTAATGGACTGTTCTATTTGACTCTTAGATATGAAGTGCACTGGAAGACACAAATGTACTATTTACCAACCAAAACAATTAGAATTTTTCAAAGTGCGCTGTGAGCACAGTATTGGACTGTTCTATTTGACTCTCAGATATGAAGTGCACCGCAAGACGTAAATGTACTATTTAGCACCCAAAACAATTAGAATTTTTCAAAGTGCGCTGTAAGCACAGTAATGGACTGTTCTATTTGACTCTCAGATATGAAGTGCACCGCAAGACACAAATGTACTATTTACCACCCAAAACAATTAGAATTTTTCAAAGTGCGCTGTAAGCACAGTAATGGACTATTCTATTTCACTCTCAGATATGAAGTGCACCGCAAGACACAAATGTAATATTTAACACCCAAAACAATTAGAATTTTTCAAAGTGTGCTGTAAGCACAATATTGTACTGTTCTATTTGACTCTCAGATATGAAGTGGATCGCACAACGTAAATGTACTATTTAGCACCCAAAACAAATAGAATTTTTCAAAGTGCACTGTAACCACAGTATTGGACTGTTCTATTTGACTCTCAGATATGAAGTGCACTGGAAGACACAAATGTATTATTTACCACCCAAAACAATTAGAATTTTTCAAAGTGCACTCTAAGCACAGTAATGGACTGTTCTATTTGACTCTCAGATATAAAGTGCACTGGAAGTACAAATGTACTATTTAGCACCCAAAACAATTAGAATTTTTCAAAGTGCACTGTAACCACAGTATTGGACTGTTCTATTAGACTCTCAGATATGAAGTGCACCACAAGACGCAAATGTACTATTTAGCATCCAAAACTATTCAAATTTTTCAAACTGCGCTGTAAGCACAGTATTGGACTGTTCTATTTGACTCTCAGATATGAAGTGCACCGCAAGACGCAAATGTACTATTTAGCACCAAAAACAATTCAAATTTTTCAAAGTGCGCTGTAAGCACAGTATTGGACTATTCTTTTTGACTCTCAGATATGAAGTGCACCGCAAGATGCAAATGTACTATTTAGCACCAAAAACAATTCAAATTTTTCAAAGTGCGCTGTAAGCACAGTATTGGACTATTCTTTTTGACTCTCAGATATGAAGTGCACCGAAAGACACAAATGTACTATTTATCACAAAAAACAATTAGAATTTTTCAAAGTGCGCTGGAAGCACAGTATTGGACTGTTCTATTTGACTCTCAGATATGAAGTGCACCGTAAGACGCAAATGTACTATTTAGCACCCAAAACAATTAGAATTTTTCAAATTGCGCTCTAAGCACAGTAATGGACTGTTCTATTTGACTCTCAGATATGAAGTGCACTGGAAGACACAAATGTACTATTTACCACCCAAAACAATTAGAATTTTTCAAAGTGCGCTGTAAGCACAGTATTGGACTGTTCTATTTGACTCTCAGATATGAAGTGCACCGCACAACCTAAATGTACTATTTAGCACCCAAAACAAATAGTATTTTTCAAAGTGCACTGTAACCACAGTATTTCACTGTTCTATTTGACTCTCAGATATGAAGTGCACCGCAAGACGTAAATGTACTATTTAGCACCGAAAACAATTAGTATTTTTCAAATTGCACTGTAACCACAGTATTGGACTGTTTTATTTGACTCTCAGATAAGAAGTGCACCGCAATACGCAAATGTACTATTTAGCACCCAAAACAATTAGAATTTTTCAAATTGCGCTCTAAGCACAGTAATGGACTGTTCTATTTGACTCTCAGTTATGAAGTGCACTGGAAGAACCAAATGTACTATTTACCACCCAAAACAATTAGAATTTTTCAAAGTGCGCTGTAAGCACAGTATTGGACTGTTCTATTTGACTCTCAGATATGAAGTGCACCGCACAACCTAAATGTACTATTTAGCACCCAAAACAAATAGTATTTTTCAAAGTGCACTGTAACCACAGTATTGGACTGTTCTATTTGACTCTCAGATATGAAGTGCACCGCAAGACGCAAATGTACTATTTAGCACCCAATACAATTAGAATTTTTCAAAGTGCGCTGTAAGCACAGTAATGGACTGTTCTATTTGACTCTCAGATATGAAGTGCACCGCAAGACGCAAATGTACTATTTACCACCCAACATAATTAGAATTTTTCAAAATGCGCTGTAAGCACAGTATTGGACTGTTCTATTTGACTCTCAGATATGAAGTGCACCGCAAGACGTAGTGTACTATTTAGCACCCAAAACAATTAGAATTTTTCAAAGTGTGCTGTAAGCACAGTATTGGACTGTTCTATTTGACTCTCAGATATAAAGTGCACCGCAAGACGTAAGTGTACTAATTAGCACCCAAAACAATTAGAATTTTTCAAAGTGCGCTGTAAGCACAGTAATGGACTGTTCTATTTGACTCTCAGATATGAAGTGCACCGCAAGACGCAAATGTACTATTTAGCACCCAAAACACTTGAATTTTTCAAAGTGCGCTGTAAGCACAGTATTGCACTATTCTTTTTGACTCTCAGATATGAAGTGCACCGAAAGACAGAAATGTACTATTTATCACAAAAAACAATTAGAATTTTTCAAAGTGCGCTATAAGCACAGTATTGGACTGTTCTATTTGACTCTCAGATATGATGTGCACCGCAAGACGCAAATGTACTATTTAGCACCCAAAACACTTGAATTTTTCAAAGTACACTGTAACCACAGTATTGGACTGTTCTATTTGACTCTCAGATATGAAGTGCACCGCAAGACGCAAATGTACTATTTAGCACCCAAAACAATTAGAATTTTTCAAAGTGCGCTGTAAGCTCAGTATTGGACTGTTCTATTTGACTCTCAGATATGAAGTGCACCGCAAAACGCAAATGTACTATTTAGCAACCAAAACTATTCAAATTTTTCAAAGTGCGGTGTAAGCATAGTATTGGACTGTTCTATTTGACTCTCACATATGAAGTGCCCTGCAAGACTTAAATGTACTATTTAGCACCCAAAACAATTAGAATTTTTCAAACTGCGCTGTAAGCACAGTATTGGACTGTTCTATGTGACTCTCAGATATGAAGTGCACCGCAAGACGTAAATGTACTATATAGCAAAAAAAAAATTTGAATTTTTTAAAGTGCACTGTAACCACAGTATTTCACTGTTCTATTTGACTCTCAGATATGAAGTGCACCGCAAGACGTAAATGTACTATTTAGCACCCAAAACAATTAGTATTTTTCAAAGTGCACTGTAACCACAGTATTGGACTGTTTTATTTGACTCTCAGATAAGAAGTGCCCCGCAAGACGCAAATGTATTATTTAGCACCCAAAACAATTAGAATTTTTCAAAGTGCGCTCTAAGCACAGTAATGGACTGTTCTATTTGACTCTTAGATATGAAGTGCACTGGAAGACACAAATGTACTATTTACCAACCAAAACAATTAGAATTTTTCAAAGTGCGCTGTGAGCACAGTATTGGACTGTTCTATTTGACTCTCAGATATGAAGTGCACCGCAAGACTTAAATGTACTATTTAGCACCCAAAACAATTAGAATTTTTCAAAGTGCGCTGTAAGCACAGTAATGGACTGTTCTATTTGACTCTCAGATATGAAGTGCACCGCAAGACACAAATGTACTATTTACCACCCAAAACAATTAGAATTTTTCAAAGTGCGCTGTAAGCACAGTAATGGACTATTCTATTTCACTCTCAGATATGAAGTGCACCGCAAGACACAAATGTAATATTTAACACCCAAAACAATTAGAATTTTTCAAAGTGTGCTGTAAGCACAATATTGTACTGTTCTATTTGACTCTCAGATATGAAGTGCATCGCACAACGTAAATGTACTATTTAGCACCCAAAACAAATAGAATTTTTCAAAGTGCACTGTAACCACAGTATTGGACTGTTCTATTTGACTCTCAGATATGAAGTGCACTGGAAGACACAAATGTATTATTTACCACCCAAAACAATTAGAATTTTTCAAAGTGCACTCTAAGCACAGTAATGGACTGTTCTATTTGACTCTCAGATATAAAGTGCACTGTAAGTACAAATGTACTATTTAGCACCCAAAACAATTAGAATTTTTCAAAGTGCACTGTAACCACAGTATTGGACTGTTCTATTAGATTCTCAGATATGAAGTGCACCACAAGACTCAAATGTACTATTTAGCATCCAAAACTATTCAAATTTTTCAAACTGCGCTGTAAGCACAGTATTGGACTGTTCTATTTGACTCTCAGATATGAAGTGCACCGCAAGACGCAAATGTACTATTTAGCATCAAAAACTATTCAAATTTTTCAAAGTGCGATGTAAGCACAGTATTGGACTATTCTTTTTGACTCTCAGATATGAAGTGCACCGAAAGACACAAATGTACTATTTATCACAAAAAACAATTAGAATTTTTCAAAGTGCGCTGGAAGCACAGTATTGGACTGTTCTATTTGACTCTCAGATATGAAGTGCACCGTAAGACGCAAATGTACTATTTAGCACCCAAAACAATTCGAATGTTTCAAACTGCGCTGTAAGCACAGTATTGGACTGTTCTATTTGACTCTCAGATATGAAGTGCACCGCAAGACGCAAATGTACTATTTAGCAACCAAAACTATTCAAATTTTTCAAATTGCGCTGTTAGCATAGTATTGGACTGTTCTATTTCACTCTCAGATATGAAGTGCACTGCAAGACTTAAATGTACTATTTAGCACCCAAAACAATTAGAATTTTTAAAACTGCGCTGTAACCACAGTATTTCACTGTTCTATTTGACTCTCAGATATGAAGTGCACCGCAAGACGTAAATGTACTATTTAGCACCCAAAACAATTAGTATTTTTCAAATTGCACTGTAACCACAGTATTGGACTTTTTTATTTGACTCTCAGATAAGAAGTGCACCGCAATACGCAAATGTACTATTTAGCACCCAAAACAATTAGAATTTTTCAAATTGCGCTCTAAGCACAGTAATGGACTGTTCTATTTGACTCTCAGATATGAAGTGCACTGGAAGACACAAATGTACTATTTACCACCCAAAACAATTAGAATTTTTCAAAGTGCACTGTAACCACAGTATTGGACTGTTCTATTAGATTCTCAGATATGAAGTGCACCACAAGACTCAAATGTACTATTTAGCATCCAAAACTATTCAAATTTTTCAAACTGCGCTGTAAGCACAGTATTGGACTGTTCTATTTGACTCTCAGATATGAAGTGCACCGCAAGACGCAAATGTACTATTTAGCACCCAAAACAATTAGTATTTTTCAAATTGCACTGTAACCACAGTATTGGACTTTTTTATTTGACTCTCAGATAAGAAGTGCACCGCAATACGCAAATGTACTATTTAGCACCCAAAACAATTAGAATTTTTCAAATTGCGCTCTAAGCACAGTAATGGACTGTTCTATTTGACTCTCAGATATGAAGTGCACTGGAAGACACAAATGTACTATTTACCACCCAAAACAATTAGAATTTTTCAAATTGCGCTGTAAGCACAGTAATGGACTGTTCTATTTGACTCTCAGATATGAAGTGCACCGCAAGATGCAAATGTACTATTTACCACCCAACATAATTAGAATTTTTCAAAATGCGCTGTAAGCACAGTATTGGACTGTTCTATTTGACTCTCAGATATGAAGTGCACCGCAAGACGTAGTGTACTATTTAGCACCCAAAACAATTAGAATTTTTCAAAGTGCGCTGTAAGCACAGTAATGGACTGTTCTATTTGACTCTCAGATATGAAGTGCACCGCAAGACGCAAATGTACTTTTTAGCAATCAAAACACTTGAATTTTTCAAAGTGCGCTGTAAGCACAGTATTGGACTATTCTTTTTGACTCTCAGATATGAAGTGCACCGAAAGACACAAATGTACTATTTATCACAAAAAACAATTAGAATTTTTCAAAGTGCGCTGAAAGCACAGTATTGGACTGTTCTATTTGACTCTCAGATATGAAGTGCACCGTAAGACGCAAATTTACTATTTAGCACCCAAAACACTTGAATTTTTCAAACTGCGCTGTAAGCACAGTATTGGACTGTTCTATTTGACTCTCAGATATGAAGTGCACCGCAAGACGCAAATGTACTATTTAGCACCAAAAACAATTCAAATTTTTCAAAGTGCGCTGTAAGCACAGTATTGGACTATTCTTTTTGACTCTCTGATATGAAGTGCACCGAAAGACACAAATGTACTATTTATCACAAAAAACAATTAGAATTTTTCAAAATGCGCTGGAAGCACAGTATTGGACTGTTCAATTTGACTCTCAGATATGAAGTGCACCGTAAGACGCAAATGTACTATTTAGCACCCAAAACAATTCGAATTTTTCAAACTGCGCTATAAGCACAGTATTGGACTGTTCTATTTGACTCTCAGATATGAAGTGCACCGCAAGACGCAAATGTACTATTTAGCAACCAAAACTATTCAAATTTTTCAAAGTGCGCTGTTAGCATAGTATTGGACTGTTCTATTTCACTCTCAGATATGAAGTGCACTGCAAGACTTAAATGTACTATTTAGCACCCAAAACAATTAGAATTTTTAAAACTGCGCTGTAACCACAGTATTTCACTGTTCTATTTGACTCTCAGATATGAAGTGCACCGCACAACCTAAATGTACTATTTAGCACCCAAAACAAATAGTATTTTTCAAAGTGCACTGTAACCACAGTATTGGACTGTTCTATTTGACTCTCAGATATGAAGTGCACCGCAAGACGCAAATGTACTATTTAGCACCCAAAACAATTAGAATTTTTCAAAGTGTGCTGTAAGCACAGTATTGGACTGTTCTATTTGACTCTCAGATATAAAGTGCACCGCAAGACGTAAGTGTACTAATTAGCACCCAAAACAATTAGAATTTTTCAAAGTGCGCTGTAAGCACAGTAATGGACTGTTCTATTTGACTCTCAGATATGAAGTGCACCGCAAGACGCAAATGTACTATTTAGCACCCAAAACACTTGAATTTTTCAAAGTGCGCTGTAAGCACAGTATTGGACTATTCTTTTTGACTCTCAGATATGATGTGCACCGCAAGACGCAAATGTACTATTTAGCACCCAAAACACTTGAATTTTTCAAAGTACACTGTAACCACAGTATTGGACTGTTCTATTTGACTCTCAGATATGAAGTGCACCGCAAGACGCAAATGTACTATTTAGCACCCAAAACAATTAGAATTTTTCAAAGTGCGCTGTAAGCACAGTATTGGACTGTTCTATTTGACTCTCAGATATGAAGTGCACCGCAAGACGTAGTGTACTATTTAGCACCCAAAACAATTAGAATTTTTCAAAGTGTGCTGTAAGCACAGTATTGGACTGTTCTATTTGACTCTCAGATATAAAGTGCACCGCAAGACGTAAGTGTACTAATTAGCACCCAAAACAATTAGAATTTTTCAAAGTGCGCTGTAAGCACAGTAATGGACTGTTCTATTTGACTCTCAGATATGAAGTGCACCGCAAGACGCAAATGTACTATTTAGCACCCAAAACACTTGAATTTTTCAAAGTGCGCTGTAAGCACAGTATTGGACTATTCTTTTTGACTCTCAGATATGAAGTGCACCGAAAGACACAAATGTACTATTTATCACAAAAAACAATTAGAATTTTTCAAAGTGCGCTGGAAGCACAGTATTGGACTGTTCAATTTGACTCTCAGATATGAAGTGCACCGTAAGACGCAAATGTACTATTTAGCACCCAAAACAATTCGAATTTTTCAAACTGCGCTATAAGCACAGTATTGGACTGTTCTATTTGACTCTCAGATATGAAGTGCACCGCAAGACGCAAATGTACTATTTAGCAACCAAAACTATTACAATTTTTCAAAGTGCGCTGTTAGCATAGTATTGGACTGTTCTATTTCACTCTCAGATATGAAGTGCACTGCAAGACTTAAATGTACTATTTAGCACCCAAAACAATTAGAATTTTTAAAACTGCGCTGTAACCACAGTATTTCACTGTTCTATTTGACTCTCAGATATGAAGTGCACCGCAAGACGTAAATGTACTATTTAGCACCCAAAACAATTAGTATTTTTCAAATTGCACTGTAACCACAGTATTGGACTGTTTTATTTGACTCTCAGATAAGAAGTGCACCGCAATACGCAAATGTACTATTTAGCACCCAAAACAATTAGAATTTTTCAAATTGCGCTCTAAGCACAGTAATGGACTGTTCTATTTGACTCTCAGATATGAAGTGCACTGGAAGACACAAATGTACTATTTACCACCCAAAACAATTAGAATTTTTCAAAGTGCGCTGTAAGCACAGTATTGGACTGTTCTATTTGACTCTCAGATATGAAGTGCACCGCACAACCTAAATGTACTATTTAGCACCCAAAACAAATAGTATTTTTCAAAGTGCACTGTAACCACAGTATTGGACTGTTCTATTTGACTCTCAGATATGAAGTGCACCGCAAGACGCAAATGTACTATTTAGCACCCAATACAATTAGAATTTTTCAAAGTGCGCTGTAAGCACAGTAATGGACTGTTCTATTTGACTCTCAGATATGAAGTGTACCGCAAGACGCAAATGTACTATTTACCACCCAACATAATTAGAATTTTTCAAAATGCGCTGTAAGCACAGTATTGGACTGTTCTATTTGACTCTCAGATATGAAGTGCACCGCAAGACGTAGTGTACTATTTAGCACCCAAAACAATTAGAATTTTTCAAAGTGTGCTGTAAGCACAGTATTGGACTGTTCTATTTGACTCTCAGATATAAAGTGCACCGCAAGACGTAAGTGTACTAATTAGCACCCAAAACAATTAGAATTTTTCAAAGTGCGCTGTAAGCACAGTAATGGACTGTTCTATTTGACTCTCAGATATGAAGTGCACCGCAAGACGCAAATGTACTATTTAGCACCCAAAACACTTGAATTTTTCAAAGTGCGCTGTAAGCACAGTATTGGACTATTCTTTTTGACTCTCAGATATGAAGTGCACCGAAAGACACAAATGTACTATTTATCACAAAAAACAATTAGAATTTTTCAAAGTGCGCTGGAAGCACAGTATTGGACTGTTCTATTTGACTCTCAGATATGAAGTGCACCGTAAGACGCAAATGTACTATTTAGCACCCAAAACACCTGAATTTTTCAAACTGCGCTGTAAGCACAGTATTGGACTGTTCTATTTGACTCTCAGATATGAAGTGCACCGCAAGACGCAAATGTACTATTTAGCACGCAAAACAATTACAATTTTTCAAAGTGCGCTGTAAGCACAGTAATGGACTGTTCTATTTGACTCTCAGATATGAAGTGCACCGCAAGACGCAAATGTACTATTTAGCACCTAAAACAATTAGAATTTTTCAAAGTGCGCTTGAAGCACAGTATTGGACTGTTCTATTTGACTCTCAGATATGAAGTGCACCGCAAGACGCAAATGTACTATTTAGCACCCAAAACAATTACAATTTTTCAAAGTGCGCTGTAAGCACAGTAATGGACTGTTCTATTTGACTCTCAGATATGAAGTGCACCGCAAGACGCAAATGTACTATTTAGCACCTAAAACAATTAGAATTTTTCAAAGTGCGCTGTAAGCACAGTACTTGACTGTTCTATTTTATTCTCAGATATGAAGTGCAGGACGCAAATGTAATATTTAACACCAACAAATTGAAGTATTTAAAAATGTCTAGATGTTGTCCACTGAGCTAACACAACAAATATGTAGTATAACACCCACTAAAATAATCACAGTAATTTGAATAATTGCTGTAGTTTGAATAATTGCAGTAGGGGTTGGGGTTACATTTAGTGTTAGGGTTCGGGTTGGGGTAAAAATTTCAATATAGGAAAAAAACAAAAAGAAGAATTTTTGCCTCATAACTCACAAAAAAATACTGAAAATATGGAAACATGTATATTTCTGAACTCTGGACAACATTTAGAAACTATTTAGAGGGGTTTTTTTTTAATGATTGTATTTGTGTAAATTATATTTCAGGTCAAAGTTAGAAAAAGTGTTTTTTTAAAAAGATTTCATCATATTTTATGATTTTTTTTGTAGTAAATTATAAGATATGATGAACATAATGGTATATAATGAAAGCCATTCTTATGATGATAAAAAGCAACATATAATTTGTGTGGGTACAATATGTGAGAGAGAAGAAAATTACAGCTAAACACAAACACTCCAAAAATGTCAAAACAGCCATAGTCACCAACGGAAAGTTAAGGTAAAAATGTCTTGTCACTAAGGGGTTAACAAAAAACTACAAAGATAAAGTAACCAACATAATAAGGCCAAATAATCTAAAACAATTAAGAAGCCACCTTGGTCTCCCAAACTATGCCATATTGTTTACACCAAAGTATAGTCAGTTTGCCGCTCCTCTACACAAAGATGTCTCAGAGATATTACAATTCAGCAAAATAAAACACATTTTGAATGGACTGCACAAGAAGATTTAAGTCTCAAATCATTCACTTGATGCAGTAAATAATGTTACATAGAAAAAGTGATAAATATTACTTTTTGCTTACTGTCTTTTGTTTCCACACATAGAGAATTTAAATATACTGCTCTTGAGAAATTGCTGACAGAAATTTCAATTACACTCTCTTAAAGTCAAGAGATCTAGAATAGGGACAACAAACTGCCCTATATACACCCGTTTGCATCGCTAGCTGCTCTGCAAAAACAAACAATCACAGAAAAAAAAAAATTCAAAAGTCATTGGCTTAAAAGGTTCTCCCTTTTAGAAGATCCACAATTAACTATTATCCTCTATAATAATCTTCAAGTGTCTCTGCGTCCAGTCCCTATGTCTGTGGGTTGCTAGGGCAACAGACTGGACGCAGAGACACTGCCCCACGGACAGCCGTTGCTGCAAGTGAGCATGCAGGATAGCAGGGGGCACAGCAAGTAGGATAGCAGGGGGCACGGCAAGTAGGATAGCAGGGGGCACGGCAAGTGTGCACGCAGGATAGCAGGGGGCACGGCAAGTGTGCACGAAGGATAGCAGGGGGCACGGCAAGTAGGATAGCAGGGGGCACGGCAAGTAGGATAGCAGGGTGCACAGCAAGTGTGCACGCAGGATAGCAGGGGGTACGGCAAGTAGGATAGCAGGGGGCACGGCAAGTGTGCACGCAGGATAGCACGGGGCAAGTAGGGGGGAGAGAGATACAGAACAGGGGGGTAGAGAGAAAGAACAGAGGGAGGGAGAGAGAGACAGAACAGGGGGGGGGAGAGAGACAGAACAGGGGAAAGGGGGAGAGAGAGACAGGGGGAGGGAGGGAGAGAAAGACAGAACAGGGGGAGGGGGAGAGACAGAACAGCTGGAGGGGGAGAGACAGAACAGCTGGAAGGGGAAGAGAGAGATACAGAACAGGGGGTAGAGAGAAAGAACAGAGGAAGGGGGGAGCGGAAAGAAACAGAGGAAGGGGGAGAGAGAGACAGACGGGGAGGGAGGGAGAGAAAGACAGAACAGGGGGAATGTGGAGAGAGAGAGACAGAACAGGGCTAGAGAGACAGAACAGGGGGGAGAGACAGAACAGGGGAGGAGAGAAAGACAGAACAGGGGGGGAAAGACAGAACAGGGGGGGAGAGAGACAGAACAGGGGGGGAGAGAGAGACATGGGGGAGAGAGAGAGACAGACAGTACAGGGGGGGAGATAGAGACAGAACAGGGGGAAGGGGGAGAGAGAGACAGACAGGGGGAGGGAGGGAGAGAAAGACAGAACAGGGGGAGGGGGAGAGACAGAACTGCTGGAGGGGGAGAGACAGAACAGTTGGAAGGGGGAGAGAGATATACAGAACAGGGGGTAGAGAGAAAGAACAGAGGGAGGGAGAAAGAGACAGAACAGGGGGAAGGGGGAGAGAGAGAGACAGACAGACAGTACAGGGGGGAGAGAGAGACAGAACAGGGGGAAGGGGGAGAGAGAGACAGACGGGGAGGGAGGGAGAGAAAGACAGAACAGGGTAAATGGGGAGAAAGAGAGACAGAACAGGGCTAGAGAGACAGAACAGGGGGGGAGAGACAGAACAGGGGGGAGAGAGAGAACAGGGGGGGGAGAGAGAGACAGAACAGGGGGAGAGAGACAGAACAGGGGGGAGAGAGGGACAGGGGGAAGGGGGAGAGAGAGAGACAGACAGTACAGGGGGGAGAGAGAGACAGAACAGGGGGAAGGGGGAGAGAGAGACAGACGGGGAGGGAGGGAAAGAAAGACAGAACAGGGGGAATGGAGAGAGAGAGAGAGACAGAACAGGTGGGAGAGACAGAACAGGGGGGGGAGAGAGACAGAACAGGGGGGGAGAGAGAGACAGAACAGAGGAAAGGGGAGGAGAGAGACAGAATAGAGGGAGAGAGAGAACAGGTATGGGGGAGTTAGAGAGAGACAGACAGGGCAATGAAGAGGAAAGGGACAAACATGGGAAGGCAGAGAGATACATACATGGGGGGGGGGCGCCATGGGGGAATCCCGCACAGGGCGCCAGAACACTTAAGGCCGGCCCTGCTGACAGATTTCTCGAGCTAATTCTCCTGCGCAATCGCAGGAGAATTTACTAATTGCGCATGCGCACAAAGTTACAGCTGATCACTCAGCTGTAACTTTGTAAAGACTGCGCATGCACGAGAGGAGCGACGCTACCCACCTCCCGCCCCCTTCACACCACGCTAAGGTGGTAAGTAACACGGGGAGGGGGGGACATAAGGGGGCAACATAGGGGCAAGCACCCTGGCGAGGGGGGAGCCTTGAGGGCTGCCTCATCTCGATGGGAGTTGTGATCCCCCTGCTGCATCAGTAATGCAGCAGGAGGATCACAACTCCCATAAAGCTGAGGCAGCCCTCAAGGCTCCCCCCCTCACAAGGGTGCTTTCCCCTATGTTTCCCCCTTATGCCCCCCCCCCCGTCCACATATGTTCTAGCGCCCGTTAATTCATGATAAAACACTACCATCATTAGAAGACCTCCCTTCCTCATCAGACATAGATAAGAAATGGGAAACACAAATACATCCTTACAGTTTCTACAAAGTTATATTTTACACAGATGTGAGTTCAAACAGTTTTCTTACTAGATTTCGTAAGCCACTACAGCATACTTAGCTCTGTGGAAACAAATAGATGCATACTTGCAAAGAAAGCCTGACATTAAAGTAATGCATGAACCAGCTCATAGAAAGCTTGGTTCCTCTCCTCACACAGTTGCCAATCAGTTAATAGACACCTTGGCACAGGGTGTCAGCCAACGCTATTAGAAACATAGAATGTGTCAGCAGATAAGAACCATTCAGTCCATCTAGTCTGCCCAATTTTTCGGAATACTTTTATTAGTCCCCAGTTCCCGGTCTTATAGCTAGGATAGCCTTGTGTCTATCCCACGCATGCTTAAACTCCTTCACTGTGTTTACCTCTACCACTTCTGCTGGATGGCTATTCCATACATCCACTACCCTCTCAGTAAAGTAACACTTCCTGATATTACTTTTAAATCGTTGCCGCTCTAATTTTAGACTATGTCCTCTAGTTGTGGTAGCTTTTCGTCTTTTAAATATACTCTCTTCCTTTACTGTGTTGATTCCCTTTATGTATTTAAATGTTTCTATCATATCCCCCCTGTTACGTCTTTCCTCCAAGCTATACATGTTAAGATGCTTTAATCTTTCCTGGTAAGTTTTATCCTTCAACCCATGAACCAGTTTAGTAGCCCTTCTCTGAACTCTCTCCAAAGTATCAATATCCTTCTGGAGATACGGTCTCCAGTACTGCGTACAATACTCCAAGTGAGGTCTCACCAGTGCTCTGTACAATGGCATGAGCACTTCCCTCTTCCTACTGCTAATACCTCTCCCTATGCAACCAAGCATTCTGCTAGCATTTCCTGCTGCTCTATTGCATTGCCTACCTACCTTCAAGTCCTCTGAAATTATTACTCCTAAATCCCTTTCCTCAGATGTTGAGGTTAGGACTGTACCAAATAGTCTATATTCAGCTTTTGGGTTTTTACGCCCAAGGTGCATAATCTTGCACTTGTCCACATTAAATGTCAGTTGCCACTGCTCTGACCATTTTTTCTAGTTTAGCTAAATCATTTGCCATTTGGCTTATCCCTCCATGAATATCAACCCTGCTGCAAATCTTTGTATCATCAGCAAAAATACATACTTTGCCAACAAGACATTCTGCAATATCGCTAATAAAAATATTAAAGAGAATGGGTCCAAGTACAGATCCCTGAGGTACCCCACTAGTAACAAGACCTTGCATGGAATATACCCCATTGACTACAACCCTCTGTTGCCTGTCACTCAGCCATTGTCTAATCCATTCAACAATATTGAAATCCAAATTCAAAGATTTCAGTTTATTAATAAGCCTTCTATGTGCGACAGTGTCAAATACTGAAATCTAGGTAAGCAATGTCTACTGCACCACCCTGATCTATTATTTTAGTCACCCAATCAAAAAAACTCAATAAGATTAGTTTGGCATGATCTCCCTGAAGTAAACCCATGCTGTCTCTGATCTTGAAATTCAAGCGACTTTAGATGTTCAACAATCCTATCCTTTAACAAGGTTTCCATTATTTTCCCCACTACTGAAGTAAGACTTACTGGTCTATAGTTGCCCGCCTCCTCCCTACTAACTTTCTTGTGGATGGGCACAACATTAGCTAATTTCCAATCTTCTGGAACTACTCCCGTTAACAATGATTGGTTAAATAAATCTGTTAACTGTTTTGCTAGTACACCACTAAGTTATTTTAATAACTTTGGATGTATCCCATCAGGTCCCATGGACTTATTTGTCTTTACTTTAGACAGCTGAAGTAAAACCTCTTCCTCTGTAAACTTACATGCATCCAAAGACTCATTAGTCTTTTTCCCTAAATGAGGTCCCTTACCCTCATTTTCATTTGTAAAAACGGAACAAAAATATTCATTAAGGCAGTCTGCTAAGCCTTTATCCTCTTCTACATAGCATCCTTCTTTTGTTTTTAATCTAACTAATCCTTGTTTTACTTTCATTTTCTCATTTATGTATCTAAAAAATGTTGTATCCCCCTTTTTCACTGACTGGGCTATAGTCTCTTCTGTGTGCGCTTTGGAAGCTCTTATAGCTTGCTTTGCCTCTTTCTGCCTACTCTTATAGATCTTTCTATCTTCCTCACTCTGAGTATTTTTATAATTACTAAATGCTAGCTTTTTATTTTTTACTATTTTAGCCACCTCTGCAGAGTACCACAGTGGTTTCTTCAATTTTTTGCTCTTACTGACAAGCCTTATGCAATTTTCTGTTGCCTTCAGTAGTGCAACTTTTAGATAATCCCATTTCTCCTGGACTCCATTTAAATTGCTCCAGTCTGATAATGACTCCTTTACACCTAATCTAATTTTAGAAAAGTCTGTTTTTCTAAAATCTAAAACTTTTGTTTTTGTGTGGTGTGACTGCGTCACTGTTCTTATATTAAACCACACTGTCTGGTGATCGCTAGATCCTAAACTTTCACCTACAGTAATATCTGATAACAAATCTCCATTTGTGAACACTAAGTCTAGTATGGCCTGCTTTCGAGTTGGCTCCTCCACTACTTGTTTTAGAGATAATCCCAGTAGGGAGTTTAGGATATGCGTACTCCTGCCACAAGTAGCTGTTTTGTATTTCCAGTTCACATCAGGAAGATTAAAGTCACCCATGATGATCACTTCTCCCTTCATTGTCATTTTAGCTATTTCCTCAACTAGTAGATTATCTAACTCCTCTATTTGTCCAGGGGGCCTATAAATCACACCTACCCGAGTTACCATATGATTACCAAATTCTAATGTAACCCAAACTGACTCTATGTTCGCCTCACTAACTTGTATTACGTTACATTTTAAGCTATCCCTCACATACAGGGCCACCCCTCACCCTTTTTTACCTTCTCTGTCTTTTCTATATAAAGAGTACCCTGGTATTGATATGTCCCAGTCATGTTTTTCATTATACCATGTCTCATTAACAGCCACTAAATCTACATTCTCAGTTGCCAATATTGCCACAAGTTCATGGATCTTATTCCCTAAACTGCGAGCATTTGTAGACATGACCCTAAGCTTATCATTTTTCAGCACACTGACTACAGGTAACTTCTGTCCCTTTTTTGGGGGGCAATTGGATTGATGTTTTATCGCCATTTTGCCCCCCTCTTTTAGTTTAAAAACCTCCTAGCAAAACCTCTGAACTGCTCACTGAGAACATTCGTTCCCTTTTGAGAAAGATGCAAACCATCTTTTTTGTACAGTTCCTTTCTATCCCATAGTGAACTTCCATGAGAAACAAAGCCAAATCCTTGTTCCCGACACCATTCTCCAAGCCACAAGTTGAAGTCCCTAATACGCATCTGTCTATCATTCTGAATGTTATGCACAGGCATAACTTCAGAAAAGGAAAGTGTGGACACAACCTGCCGTATATCATTGGCAAGAACACAAAAAGCTTCCTTCACCTCTGAAACCTCATTGCAAGCCAAATCATTTGTCCCTAGATGAACCAGTACATCCAATTCTCCTTCCTGATTTGCTTGCTTAACAATATTAGAAATACGCCTCCTGTCTCTGCGAGCAGTAGCTCCAGGAAGACATCTCACTAAGCCAATACTGTCCAACTCGCACCTCTTATGATAGAATCGCCCAACAACAACTGCTTTCTATCAGGCCTCACCTTCTCCTTGCACACCTCAGCCACATAGGAGAGTGGTTCCTCAAACTCTGCGTCTGAGCCTGCCTCCACAACACCACTGCACTCTGAAAGTGCTGAAAATGAATTCTGGACAGCCACAGACTGCGGGACATGCCTTTTATCCACAACTCTAAGCCTACCAGATCCAACAGTAACCCACCTGCCATTCCTAGGAAGCCTCTGTGGCAATGGCCTCTGTGGCAGTGACTTTGCAACAGTCTCAGCCCGAGTTTGTTTTACAGATAAATTACAAATCTCGGACTTTAAAAATGCAATCTCCTGCTGCAATCTTGAGAACTGTCTACAGATTAGACAGCCTCCAAACCTCCAAAAAATGGAATGTGAAACAAATGCAGAACAATTATCACAGTAAACCAAATCTGCCATTTTAAGAATTTAAATCAAAAAGATCTTTTAGTTTTGCTCACCTCTTGTATACCTCAGACTACCTCCCGAGTATCTCCAGAATATCTCTTAAATATACTCTTTGAAAAGCAGCTCTTAGAAGAGCAGCCAAGCTATTAAATAGAGGGTAGTGGATGTATGGAATAGCCTGCCAGCAGAAGTGGTAGAGGTAAAAACAGTCAAGGATTTTAAGCATGCGTGGGATAGACACAAGGCTATCCTAGCTATAAGACCGGGAACGGGGGACTAATAAAAGTACTCCCAAAAAATTGGGCAGACTAGATGGACTGAATGGTTCTTATCTGCCGACACATTCTATGTTTCTATGTTTCTATACCTTGTTTTATACATGCCAATATCTTATTGGCCCTTGCAGCTGCTGACTGGCATTGGACACTGCTGCCAAGTTTGTTATCTACAATGATTCCTAAATCCTTTTCGTTAGTAGTTTTTCCCAGGGAAATGCCATTTAACGTATATGTTGCTTTGTTATTATTTTTCCCATAATGCATAACTTTACATTTGTCTATATTGAACCTCATTTGCCACTTTCTTGCCCAGTCCCCCACTCTGTCCAAATCTTCCTGTAAAGAAAAAACATCAAGATTAGTCTTTATTACCTTACCTAATTTTGTGTAATCAGCAAACACTGAGACATGGCTCTCAGCACAACGTGGGAGATCATTAATAAACATATTAAAAAGAAGAGGTCCCAAAACACACCACTGAGGTACTCCGCTCAATACCCTGGTCCAATTTGAGGCTTTTCCATTTACAACAACCCTCTGTGTTCTATCTTTTAGCCAATTTTCAATCCAAATACATACATTTGCCCCCAATCTTATTTCTCTCAATTTGTAGAGTAACCTTTTGTGTGGAACTGTATCAAATGCTTTAGCAAAATCCAAATAGATCACATCAACTGCCCCACCTAGATCTATATTTTTACTGACCTCTTCATAGAATGTTATTAAGTTTGTTTGACAAGACCTGTCTTTCCCAAAACCATGTTGACTTTTACTAATTATATTCTGATTCAAAATGTATTCTTGAGTGTACATCCTTCAAATAATTTCCCCACTACAGATGTCAAGCTCAGTCTGTTGGCACTATACCTGAACTGAAAGAATCCCTAAAGATCATAAATATTGGTCTGGCCAGAATAATGCTTAACTCTCCAAGGACCCTTGGGTGTATACCATCTGGCCCTGGGGCCTTGTCTATCTTAACAGAGTTTAATTGCTTAAACACTTTTTCCTGTGTCTGCTTTCTCTCTGTCCTCACTTACCAAATTTCCCATTTGGGATAACAAGGGCCCAACATTTTCCCCCTTTAGCTTTTTTCCATTTATATACTTATAAAAAATGTGGGGTTAATTTTACTCTCCTTAGCAATCCTTTTCTCGTTTTCCAATTTAGCCATTTTAATTGCCTTTTTGCAGGCTTTGTTGGCATCTTTGTATTTTATAAATGATAATGTTGATCCCTTGCTTTTATAATGTTTGAATGCCATTTTCTTGTTTTGCATTTCCTGTTTCACGTTACCGGTAAGCCACATTGGTTTTGATTTGTATCTTTTGTATGTGTTTCTCAAAGGTATATATTGGGATGTGTACTTTTGTAATGTGTGCTTAAAGGCATTCCACTTGTCTTCTGTGTTTAGTCCAGAAAACAATCGTTCCCAGTCTAAATGTTCAATTGATGCCCTTAGTCCATCAAAGTTGGCCCTTCTAAAAAGTAGTTGTTGTGTAAAATGAATTTTAAACTGTTTAAAATAAATAAAATCTGTTTTTCAAATATTATTTCTCCTTTTCTCAAAAAATTATCTACCAATTTCATGCGGAGTGAGTGGTCAATATTTGTGTACAGTCACTCGACGTCACAGGTCACCAGCCACATATCATCACCTCAAAGCATATACTTAATTTTATTGATAGTATCCGCTATATCTTTAAGGTATGATTTACCGGTGATGACGTAAGTGCAACAGTATGTCAACATATTCTGATAAATTACTGATGAGTGATCTCCAGAAATAATAGATCTTTCTGGTGGGTTAGTAGTGTCTTTATGGATTTTGGGCAAAATATAAATAACTGGGGGTTTTGGGTGTTGCACATTGATGTAATTATATAATTTTATTACTTAGGATACCATCTTTCATGTCCCCTCTAATAGTAGGTCAAAATTTGCTTGTATGGACGGAAGTGGGTCTTTCTTCTCTTTCATATAAGTAAGGGAATCATTTAACTGTCTATGGATCTTTACTTTGTATTTGTCTATGTCAAGTATTACTAGACCTCCACCCTTATTGGCCTGTTTAATAGCTCCAGGAGGATATATGACCCAGGTCTGCAGGATCCATATTACCTGGTCTGTGATATCTGTCACGTCCGTAGTACCGCAAACACAAAAATAGAAGCGCACAGCAGAACCTGGTAACATAAGCAACAGAATAAGGCAACAAACTGAGGTATTCACCAGTGAAATATAACCTTGGCTGAGCCACAGGCAATAAACCATCCACACTGAAGTGATATAACCAAAGCATGAGAATAGTCAGGTAGCAGGGTCAAACACCGGCAACAGGGGAAGTGTCATAGCCACGAATGGAGTAAGTCGCATATAGACAGAGCTCCGTGGCATTCACAGGCCGCATTAGCTATGGACAGCTATGCTTTGCAGCCAGAATTGGCTGCAAAGCATCCAAACTTGATATGGGAAAGCCTAAAGAACACACTATGACTGCTCCAGAGAACAAAACCTGGACAAACCTCTTGAGTTCTTTGGTCTTAAGTTGAGCAAGAGGCCTGAAGCACAAAATGGTGGTGCTTCTCCACACCCTGACGACACAGAGGACTCTGACATGGAGGGCGATAACGCTTCTCAAATCCCTGGGAGTGACAGATCTATTAAACAGATGGTCCTTGACCTCTAAAAAACCATGGATAAAAGTAAAAGCAGCTACCAAAAGAGCACCAATATGTGGTTCCTCAGCACACACAGTAATAAAAAATCCAGGGTATGTGCCAGCGAAAACATCCAGGAATCCAATTAAGTAGTAGAGAGAAAGTTCCAAGTAAAAAAATATATTTATTAGAATCCAAAAATAAAATCAGTAATAGGAGGGTGAAGACAAGCAAACGAAAACAAACACACGCTTGACGCGTTTCGCACCTGCTGGTGCTTTGTCAAAAGCAGTCTGGGAATGTTACAAAGTGATGTCATTAAATATACAAACAAATTAGATTAAATTAAAAACAAACCTGTTTCACCTGCTGCCAAGAGGGAGGTAGCGCGAGTCAAAGACCGCCCCAGGAGGCACACCCCCCTCCCACAGACCGGCAGGGGAGCCCAAACCTCAAAAAGTCGGGAGAAAGGGAAAAGCGCATCCCCAAAGTGCGGCCAAACCTCCGGAGGCGAGAGCCAATTAGACACCCCCCCAGGAGGCGAGTAGATCGCACAGAAGACATGCGGGGATCAGTCTCCGTCAGCAGGGGGAAGGGCACACCACCCGGTGGTGGGGCACGCCCCCAAGGCGGAGACTCCGCTCGCCGTCCCTCCAACGACAGCAAGGACAGGAGAGAGGAGAAATGAATAATCTTGAACAAATACAATATGATACAGGGTAAAGCAAGCAATGATTGGAGAAATAAATGGCAAGCAACAGGAGCAGGCTAATGGGACAATAATGTCATTACATAAGCGGACACGGAAACATAAAAAGTGCAGAATAAAAACCACAGACACTTAGTAGGAGTGCAATGTATCTAGGCAAAAGAATAAATGCAAGATATATATGATGTAAAAAGCAAAATAAATCTAAATGATAATATAGTATATATGGGGAGAGAGGAACAGTAAATCATTATTAGTAACAAATGAAACACGGGATCAGCATTATCATTTATAGAGTACAAAGAGGCCAACAAAGCCTGCAAAAAGGCAATTAAAATGGCTAAATTGGAAAATGAGAAAAGGGTTGCCAAGGAGAGTAAAACTAACCCCAAAATGTTTTATAAATATATAAATGGAAAAAAGCTAAAGAGGGAAAATGTTGGGCCCTTGTTATCCCAAATGGGAAATTTGGTAAGTGAGGACAGAGAGAAAGCAGACATTTTAAATACTTTTTTTTCTTCTGTTTATACTAAGGAAGAGCAGATGGACGAGCCCCTGCTACAGGAAGTTATGGGACATTCGCCGCAAACATGGGATTGGCTGACACAGGAAAAAGTGCTTAAGCAATTACACTCTGTTAAGATAGACAAGGCCCCAGGACCAGATGGTATACACCCAAGGGTACTTAGAGAGTTAAGCATAATTCTGGCCAGACCACTATTCATGATCTTTAGGGATTCATTCAGTTCAGGTACAGTGCCAACAGACTGGCGAAAGGCGGATGTCATTCCAATATTTAAAAAGGGATCAAAATCTCTGCCAGGTAATTATAGGCCAGTGAGCTTGACATCTGTAGTGGGGAAACTATTTGAAGGATTGCTAAAGGTATACACTCAAGAATACATCTTGAACCAGAATATAATTAGTAAAAGTCAACATGGTTTTGTGAAAGACAGGTCTTGTCAAACAAACTTAATAACATTCTATGAAGAAGTCAGTAAAAATATAGATCTAGGTGTGGCAGTTGATGTGATCTATTTGGATTTTGCGAAAGCATTTGATACAGTTCCACACAAAAGGTTACTCTACAAATTGAGAGAAATAGGTTTGGGGGCAAATGTGTGTATGTGGATTGAAAATTGGCTAAAAGATAGAACACAAAGGGTTGTTGTAAATGGAAAATTCTCAAATTGGACAAGGGTATTAAGCGGAGTACCTCAGGGGTCTGTTTTGGGCCCTCTTCTTTTTAATTTGTTTATTAATGATCTGCCACATTGTGCTGAGAGCCATGTCTCCGTGTTTGCGGACGACACTAAATTAGGTAAGACAATAAAGACTAATCTTGATGTTTTTTCTTTACAGGAAGATTTGGACAGAGTGGGGGACTGGGCAGTAAAGTGGCAAATGAGGTTCAATATAGACAAATGTAAAGTTATGCATTATGGGAAAAATAATAACAAAGCAACATATACGTTAAATGGTTTTTCCCTGGGAAAAACTACTAATGAAAAGGATTTAGGAATAATTATAGACAACAAACTTGGCAACAGTGCCCAATGCCAGTCAGCAGCTGCAAGGGCCAATAAGATATTGGCATGTATAAAACGAGGTATAGATTCACGGGAGGAGGATATCATCTTGCCTCTTTACAAATCAATGGTAAGACCTCACCTTGAATATGCAGTACAGTTCTGGGCACCAGTCCTTAAAAAGGATATTAAGGAACTAGAAAAAGTGCAAAGGAGAGCTACAAAATTAATATGGGGTTTGGAGGATCTTAGTTATGAAGAGAGACTTAAAAAATTGAATTTATATACGTTAGAAAAAAGGCGTCTCAGAGGGGATATGATAACATTATATAAATATTTGCAGGGCCAATATAAAGAGCTCTCCAGTGACCTGTTCATTAACAGAAAGGTACAAAGAACAAGAGGTCACCCCCTCAGACTGGAAGAGCAAAGATTTCATAGACAGCAAAGGAAGGGATTCTTTACGGTTAGGACAATAAAGTTATGGAACTCACTGCCAAGAGAGGTAGTGCTAGCAAACACAATAGATGCATTTAAAAATGGTTTGGATGTTTTTTTAGGAAAGCAGAACATACAGGGCTATTAATAATAGAATAAGCATTAATAAAAGAGCTTATTGATCCAAGGAGAAATCTGATTGCCTCTTGGAGTCAAGAAGGAATTTTTTCCCCCAGGAGGCAAAATTCGAAATAGCTTCCTTAGGGGTTTTTTGCCTTCTTTTGGATCAAAAGCTGTAATGATAGGTAGAAGGGTTGAACTTGATGGACTTGTGTCTTTTTTTTCAACCTAAATTACTATGTAAATTAGTATTAATTAAATAAAAATACATGCAGTGTAAACAAAGCAGAACATAACAGAACCCATATACAGTATATAGTAATTCATTTTAAAACTCATAATCCTGTATAGTGTTAAATCCTAACCTATAAAGCATGCTACATCGTATTTGGCATTAAGACCTTGGGGGATACGGGTTTTTAGTTGGAAGATCCAAAAGACTTCCCGTTGGTTCAGAATGGTATTAATATTTCCCCCCCTAAAAGGAATACGTGCCTTTTCAATGCCACAACATTTAAAGTGGCTTGTGGACCCACCATTACAGTGTAGAAAATGTTTACCAATGGGAGATTGTTCATCTTTTAATTCTATACTAGATAAATGTTCTCTTATCCGGTTTTTTAGTTGGCGTGTTGTTTGGCCAACATACTGTATACCACATTTGGAACACGTTATTAAATAAACAACGTATTCAGTACAACAATTCATATAATCCTTTATATAAAAAGTCCTACCTCCTGCTGTAGATGTAAAAGTATTGGTTCTATCGATAAAGGCACAGCATTTACACACTCGGTGACCGCACGGATACATGCCTGTCACAGAGAGCCAAGTTTTATTAGTAGTCGAATTAGAGAAGGTGCTTGGTGCCAGCTGGTTACCTAAGGTACAAGCTTTTTTTGGTACAAAATTTATACCTCTGTCAATAATGTTTTATACTGCTTCATCTGTCTTTAATACTGGGAGATGTTTTTTGAGGATTGATCTAATTTTATTAAATTCCAAACTATACTGGGTTGTGAAATTAATTTTGTCACCCTCCTGGTTCCTAGTTTCCCTTGGCAGTTGATCACTAAGAAGATCTGCACGATTTTTTTCTTTTGCCACCGTGTAGGAATGTTGAATATCCCTATCAGAATAACCTCTCTCTTTAAACCTTTTCGTCAAATCTCTTGCTTGTGTTTCAAAATTATTTAATGAAGAACAGTTTCTTTTAAGTCTTATAAATTGACTAGTGGGAACCGCCTTAAGAACATGAGGGGGATGACAGCTGTTTGCGTGTAGAACCGTATTACCGGCCACTTCTTTGCGAAAAACAGTGGTGCTAACTTCTCCATTAGTGTCACTGCCATTGAGTTCCAGGTCCAGGAAAGTGATAATGTTTGGTTTATGTTCATATGTAAACTGAAGATTAAGTGGGTTATTATTAACATATTCTACAAAGTGGTCCACATCCCTATTATCCCCTCTCCAAATAATCAATAGGTCGTCAATGTAGCGACCATAAAATATTATGTTCAATTTAAATGGATTTTCAATACAAAAGATATACTGCTCTTGCCAGTAAATCATGTACAAATTGGCATAGGATGGCGCAAACCGCGCTCCCATCGCAGTACCTTGTATTTGAACATAATACTTTGAATCAAAAGAGAAATAGTTGTGGGTGAGGAGAAATTCTACTGCCATGAGAAGGAATTGTATAGTATGATGAGTATAATTACTGAATTTGTTAAGGCACCAAGAGAGTGCAGTCAAGCCCTTATCGTGGGGGATACAGGAATATAAGGATGAGACATCCAAAGATAACCACGAGTAATTTTTCTCCCATCGGGTGGTCCCCATTTGTTGTAATACTTGTTTTGTGTCACGGATATAACCCCTTTGGGATGTGACAATGGGTTGGAGTAATACCGTATGACACCTTTCCTGCAATGCAGATCCTCCTTTTTCCTCTCTTGGATGGCCAATATCGACTACCTGGCGTGGAAGACATTCTGCTTCGTAAATGGCCTGCCCTTCTGTTGTGCTAATCAGTGGACAAAGCATGTAATCTGATCACTGACACATCAGCTAAGTCCAAGGAATAGCACAAGGAACAGAGTGTTACTGTGTATCTCAAATAGAACAATTCTAAATTAGAGAATATGACATCATTATAATATCGTAAAATATAGGAACTAACAAATTTTTGCTTTTATCGATATATTGTTTGATAGAGATTTCTACAGGCCTGATTCCTATCAAATATGTATTTAGTGAAGTGGTTTAGTAAAAATGATCAGAATTATACAGTCAGGTCCATAAATATTGGGACATCAACACAACTCTTATCTTTTTGGCTCTATACACCAACACAATGGGTTAAAAATGAAACAAACAAGATGTGCTTAAACTGCAGACTTTCAGCTTTAATTTGAGGTTATTTACATCCAAATCAGGTGAACGGTGTAGGAATTACAACAGTTTGTATATGTGCCTCCCACTTTTCAAGGGACCAAAAGTAATAGGACAATTGGCTGCTCAGCTGTTTCATGGCCAGGTGTGTGTTATTCCCTCATTATCCCATTTACAAGGAGCAGATAAAAGGTCCGGAGTTCATTTCAATTGTGCTATTTGCATTTGGAATCTGTTGCTGTCAACTCTCAATATGAGATCCAAAGAGCTGTCACTATCAGTGAAGCAAGCCATCATTAGGCTGAAAAAAAAAACAAAAAAAAACATCAGAGAGATAGCAAAAACATTAGGTGTGGCCAAATCAACTGTTTGGAACATCCTTAAAAAGAAAGAACGCACTGGTGAGCTCAGCAACACCAAAAGACCCGGAAGACCACGGAAAACAACTGTGGTGGATGACCGAAGAATTCTTTTCCTGGTGAAGAAAACACCCTTCACAACAGTTGGCCAGATAGAGAACACTCTCCAGGAGGTAGCTGTATGTGTGTCAAAGTCAATAATCAAGAGAAGACTTCCCCAGAGTGAATACAGAGGGTTCACAACAAGATGTAAACCATTGGTGAGCCTCAAAAACAGGAAGGCCAGATTAGAGTTTGCCAAACAACATCTAAAAAAGCCTTCACAGTTCTGGAACAACATCCTATGGACAGATGAGTCCAAGATCAACTTGTACCAGAGTGATGGGAAGAGAAGAGTATGGAGAAGGAAAAGAACTGCTCATGATCCAAAGCACACCACCTCATCAGTGAAGCATGGTGGTGGTAGTGTCATGGCGTGGGCATGTATGGCTGCCAATGGAACTGGTTCTCTTGTATTTCTTGATGATGTGACTGCTGACAAAAGCAGCAGGATGAATTCTGAAGTTTTTCGGGCAATATTATCTGCTCATATTCAGCCAAATGCTTCAGAACTCATTGGATGGCGCTTCACAGTGCAGATGGACAATGACCCGAAGCATACTGCAAAAGCAACCAAAGAGTTTTTTAAGGAAAGAAGTGGAATGTTATGCAATGGCCAAGTCAATCACCTGACCTGAATTCGACTGAGCATGCATTTCACTTGATGAAGTCAAAACTGAAGGGAAAATGCCCCAAGAACAAGGAGGAACTGAAGACAGTTGCAGTAGAGGCCTGGCAGAGCATCACCAGGGATGAAACCCAGCGTCTGGTGATGTCTATGCATTCCAGACTTCAGGCTGTAACTGACTGCAAAGGATTTGCAACCATGTATTAAAAAGTGAAAGTTTGATTTATGACTGTTAACCCCTTGGTGACACAGGACGGACTAGGTCCGTCCTGTGTGCCGAGGCGTTAGTGACACAGGACGGACCTAGTCCGTCCTGTGTCAAAACGAGCACTGAAAGCGGAGTTTTTCCGCTTTCAGTGCTCAAGCGGCATTGTAACGATGCTTCCGTGTGGAAGCATCGTACAATGCTAAAAAAACATTAAAAAACGAGCATAGGAAAGTGCTCCTGATTCCCTCGCAAGTCGTACACAAAAAAAAATGCACGATCTTGGTCACTGAGTGACCAAGATGGCGCTGCCCTTCTAAGGGCAAGAGCACAGGAGGCAGGAAGTACCTGCTTCCTGTGCTCTCTGGCTGTCACACGATTGCCTCTTCACAGAGGCAATCAGTGACTGCCAGGCACACTGACAGGCAGTGGAGATGCTCTGCTGAACATCCCCACTGACTGGTCAGATCAATATTAACTCTATATTGATCTGACCAGTTATGATCTGCCTCCCTCTCCTCACCATTTTTTTAGTGAGGGAGAGAGACAAATCAAAGTTCTAAAAGTAAGTAAAAGTTAAAAAAAACAATAAATACACAACACACAAATAATAAAACAATAAAAAAAAATTTATTAAAGCAATACCCTGCGTTTAACCCCTTCCCTGCCACTGATCTTGCATAAGCAGTGATCGTGCACATCAGCGCATTTATTTTTGCTGTTTGTGCATTTTTTAGGGGTTCATTTTTTTTGTACTGTTATTTATTACAGTACTAAAAAGGCTCTTCTAAGAGTTATTAACCCCTTATTTGCCGTCGATCACTGCTTACGCAATGATATTGACGCCAAAGCAATTTTTATCTGTCTGCATATTTTTATTTTATTTTTTTTTTTTACACATACCTGCTAGGGGATTACATGTAAAGTAAAAATATTTGAGTTTTTTTTTTTAAGCTGCCTGAGCGCATAGCGATCAGTAACAGCGAATTAGTGGCAAAGGCGGTTTGGTGATTTCTCAATTAAGCTCACCATTCGCCCTGGTCAGATCAAAATTAGTCGGATCAATATTCACAAATATTGATCTGCCTCCCTCTCCTCACTTACATTTTTGTGACGGAAAGAGACAGATCAGTATTAGTGATATAAAATAACATTTTATAAAATTGGCAGGTTTTATGAAAGTCTTTCACTGTGTATTAACCCCTTCCCTGCCATTCATCACTGTGTAAGCAGTAATCTTGCACAGCAACAGTATGTTTTGCTGTCTGCACTGTTTTATGGATTAATTTCTTTGATAGGCTCTTCTAAGAGCTATTAACCCCTTCTTTGCTCGAGATCACTGCTTACGCACTGATTCTGAGGCCGCGGACTCAGGGTTCGATTTTGACCCTATTCAGCTTTCTGATACATCATCTAGCGATGTATCGGTGGCTGCTGAGCCCTTGCCACAAGTAGTGATGGGGGTCTACCGATAAAAAAATACATGGTTTGGTGGGGGTAAATTACATTGGCTGGCCTCAAAGATATATCCCATAAAGGACACGGACACAGGTTGACTACATGTCAAAATTCCAAGTTGGAATTTTGAGATGCGCATCTCACAAATGTTGCCTTCTAGCCAAAAACAAACCAACAAACCTATGCATGGGTGCTATCCCTGTACTCGGGAGATGTTGCTGAACACATATTGGGTTGTTGTTTGGCAGTGACATATACCAGAATCTGTGAATTCATGCCTGAAGTACAATGCATGTGGAAAAAAAACTCCCAAAAAAGTACTACCACAAACTTTTACAAAGGCTGGTGGTAGAATTAGTACCTATACAGTATTAAAATACCACCATTTGAAATACCTTAGGTATGTCTATTTTCCAAAAATATATGGTTTGATGGGGTAAAATTCATTGGACGGCTTCAAAAATGTTCCAAATGGAACATGGGCGCAGGCTGACTACATGTCAAAATTCCAGGTTGGAATTGCGCACCCCCTAAATGTGGAATTTTAGACCCAATACAAACCAACAAACCTATGCATGGGGGGTATCCCTGTACTCAGGAGATGTTGCTGAACACATATTGAGGTGTTGGTTGGCAGTGGCAAATACCAGAATCTGAAAATTCCTGCCTGAACTACAATGTGTGTGGGGAAAAAATGACATCCCAACCCTTTGACATAGGTTGGTGGTAGAATTAGCACTTGGAAAGTGTTAAAATACCCCAATTTTAAATACCCTAGGATGTCTAGTTTTCCAAAATATATGGTTTTATTGGGTAAAATACTTTGGCAGGCTTCAAAAGTGTCCCAAATGGAACATGGGCGCAGGCTGACTACATGTCAAAATTCCAAGTTGGAAATGCACCCCCCCCTAAACGTGACCTTTTAGCCCCCAAATAATCTAACTAACCTACACATGGGTGGTATCTCTGTACTCAGGAGATGTTGCTGAACACATATTAAGGTGTTGTTTGGCACTGACACATAATAGGATCTGTGAATTCATGCCCGATGTACAATGAATGTGAAAAACAAATTACTATCCATAACATTGACATAGGCTGGTGGTAGAATTAGTGCATGAAAAGTGTTAAAATACTACCATTTGAAATACCCTGGGGTGTCTAGTTTTCAAAAATATATGGTTTTGTGGGGTAGAATACATTTTTTGGCTTCAAAAATGTCCCAAATGGGACATGGGCGCAGGTTTTCTGCACGTCAGAATTCCAAGTTGGAAAACCAAAAAGCGCACCTCTCAAATGTGGCCTTTTAACCCCCAAATAACCTTGGAGGAAAGGGGAGGAGAGAGACAGAATAGAGGGAGAGAGAGAACAGGTATGGGGGAGTTAGAGAGAGACAGACAGGGCAATGAAGAGGAAAGGGACAAACATGGGAAGGCAGAGAGATACATACATGGGGGGGGGGCGCCATGGGGGAATCCCGCACAGGGCGCCAGAACACTTAAGGCCGGCCCTGCTGACAGATTTCTCGAGCTAATTCTCCTGCGCACAAAGTTACAGCTGATCACTCAGCTGTAACTTTGTAAAGACTGCGCATGCACGAGAGGAGCGACGCTACCCACCTCCCGCCCCCTTCACACCACGCTAAGGTGGTAAGTAACACGGGGAGGGGGGGACATAAGGGGGCAACATAGGGGCAAGCACCCTGGCGAGGGGGAGCCTTGAGGGCTGCCTCATCTCGATGGGAGTTGTGATCCCCCTGCTGCATCAGTAATGCAGCAGGAGGATCACAACTCCCATAAAGCTGAGGCAGCCCTCAAGGCTCCCCCCCTCACAAGGGTGCTTTCCCCTATGTTTCCCCCTTATGCCCCCCCCCTGTCCACATATGTTTTAGCGCCCGTTAATTCATGATAAAACACTACCATCATTAGAAGACCTCCCTTCCTCATCAGACATAGATAAGAAATGGGAAACACAAATACATCCTTACAGTTTCTACAAAGTTATATTTTACACAGATGTGAGTTCAAACAGTTTTCTTACTAGATTTCGTAAGCCACTACAGCATACTTAGCTCTGTGGAAACAAATAGATGCATACTTGCAAAGAAAGCCTGACATTAAAGTAATGCATGAACCAGCTCATAGAAAGCTTGGTTCCTCTCCTCACACAGTTGCCAATCAGTTAATAGACACCTTGGCACAGGGTGTCAGCCAACGCTATTAGAAACATAGAATGTGTCAGCAGATAAGAACCATTCAGTCCATCTAGTCTGCCCAATTTTTCTGAATACTTTTATTAGTCCCCAGTTCCCGGTCTTATAGCTAGGATAGCCTTGTGTCTATCCCACGCATGCTTAAACTCCTTCACTGTGTTTACCTCTACCACTTCTGCTGGATGGCTATTCCATACATCCACTACCCTCTCAGTAAAGTAACACTTCCTGATATTACTTTTAAATCGTTGCCGCTCTAATTTTAGACTATGTCCTCTAGTTGTGGTAGCTTTTCGTCTTTTAAATATACTCTCTTCCTTTACTGTGTTGATTCCCTTTATGTATTTAAATGTTTCTATCATATCCCCCCCTGTTACGTCTTTCCTCCAAGCTATACATTTTAAGATGCTTTAATCTTTCCTGGTAAGTTTTATCCTTCAACCCATGAACCAGTTTAGTAGCCCTTCTCTGAACTCTCTCCAAAGTATCAATATCCTTCTGGAGATACGGTCTCCAGTACTGCGTACAATACTCCAAGTGAGGTCTCACCAGTGCTCTGCACTTCCCTCTTCCTACTGCTAATACCTCTCCCTATGCAACCAAGCATTCTGCTAGCATTTCCTGCTGCTCTATTGCATTGCCTACCTACCTTCAAGTCCTCTGAAATTATTACTCCTAAATCCCTTTCCTCAGATGTTGAGGTTAGGACTGTACCAAATAGTCTATATTCAGCTTTTGGGTTTTTACGCCCAAGGTGCATAATCTTGCACTTGTCCACATTAAATGTCAGTTGCCACTGCTCTGACCATTTTTTCTAGTTTAGCTCAATCATTTGCCATTTGGCTTATCCCTCCATGAATATCAACCCTGCTGCAAATCTTTGTATCATCAGCAAAAATACATACTTTGCCAACAAGACATTCTGCAATATCGCTAATAAAAATATTAAAGAGAATGGGTCCAAGTACAGATCCCTGAGGTACCCCACTAGTAACAAGACCTTGCATGGAATATACCCCATTGACTACATCCCTCTGTTGCCTGTCACTCAGCCATTGTCTAATCCATTCAACAATATTGAAATCCAAATTCAAAGATTTCAGTTTATTAATAAGCCTTCTATGTGCGACAGTGTCAAAAACCTTACTGAAATCTAGGTAAGCAATGTCTACTGCACCACCCTGATCTATTATTTTAGTCACCCAATCAAAAAAACTCAATAAGATTAGTTTGGCATGATCTCCCTGAAGTAAACCCATGCTGTCTCTGATCTTGAAATTCAAGCGACTTTAGATGTTCAACAATCCTATTCTTTAACAAGGTTTCCATTATTTTCCCCACTACTGAAGTAAGACTTACTGGTCTATAGTTGCCCGCCTCCTCCCTACTAACTTTCTTGTGGATGGGCACAACATTAGCTAATTTCCAATCTTCTGGAACTACTCCCGTTAACAATGATTGGTTAAATAAATCTGTTAACTGTTTTGCTAGTACACCACTAAGTTATTTTAATAACTTTGGATGTATCCCATCAGGTCCCATGGACTTATTTGTCTTTACTTTAGACAGCTGAAGTAAAACCTCTTCCTCTGTAAACTTACATGCATCCAAAGACTCATTAGTCTTTTTCCCTAAATGAGGTCCCTTAGCCTCATTTTCATTTGTAAAAACGGAACAAAAATATTCATTAAGGCAGTCTGCTAAGCCTTTATCCTCTTCTACATAGCATCCTTCTTTTGTTTTTAATCTAACTAATCCTTGTTTTACTTTCATTTTCTCATTTATGTATCTAAAAAATGTTGTATCCCCCTTTTTCACTGACTGGGCTATAGTCTCTTCTGTGTGCGCTTTGGAAGCTCTTATAGCTTGCTTTGCCTCTTTCTGCCTACTCTTATAGATCTTTCTATCTTCCTCACTCTGAGTATTTTTATAATTACTAAATGCTAGCTTTTTATTTTTTACTATTTTAGCCACCTCTGCAGAGTACCACAGTGGTTTCTTCAATTTTTTGCTCTTACTGACAAGCCTTATGCAATTTTCTGTTGCCTTCAGTAGTGCAACTTTTAGATAATCCCATTTCTCCTGGACTCCATTTAAATTGCTCCAGTCTGATAATGACTCCTTTACACCTAATCTAATTTTAGAAAAGTCTGTTTTTCTAAAATCTAAAACTTTTGTTTTTGTGTGGTGTGACTGCGTCACTGTTCTTATATTAAACCACACTGTCTGGTGATCGCTAGATCCTAAACTTTCACCTACAGTAATATCTGATAACAAATCTCCATTTGTGAACACTAAGTCTAGTATGGCCTGCTTTCGAGTTGGCTCCTCCACTACTTGTTTTAGAGATAATCCCAGTAGGGAGTTTAGGATATGCGTACTCCTGGCACAAGTAGCTGTTTTGTATTTCCAGTTCACATCAGGAAGATTAAAGTCACCCATGATGATCACTTCTCCCTTCATTGTCATTTTAGCTATTTCCTCAACTAGTAGATTATCTAACTCCTCTATTTGTCCAGGGGGCCTATAAATCACACCTACCCGAGTTACCATATGATTACCAAATTCTAATGTAACCCAAACTGACTCTATGTTCGCCTCACTAACTTGTATTACGTTACATTTTAAGCTATCCCTCACATACAGGGCCACCCCTCACCCTTTTTTACCTTCTCTGTCTTTTCTATATAAAGAGTACCCTGGTATTGATATGTCCCAGTCATGTTTTTCATTATACCATGTCTCATTAACAGCCACTAAATCTACATTCTCAGTTGCCAATATTGCCACAAGTTCATGGATCTTATTCCCTAAACTGCGAGCATTTGTAGACATGACCCTAAGCTTATCATTTTTCAGCACACTGACTACAGGTAACTTCTGTCCCTTTTTTGGGGGGCAATTGGATTGATGTTTTATCGCCATTTTGCCCCCCTCTTTTAGTTTAAAAACCTCCTAGCAAAACCTCTGAACTGCTCACTGAGAACATTCGTTCCCTTTTGAGAAAGATGCAAACCATCTTTTTTGTACAGTTCCTTTCTATCCCATAGTGAACTTCGTCGTGGCTGGGCTCCTGATGTGCCGTATTCGCTGGGATCAAACACTGTGAGGAAGATTGTCTCCTCCTCGACAGACGTTGCTGCAGGAAAAGAAGGAAGATAATTAGAACAGTACAATACAGATTGTATATTCAATTCACCACATCTATATACCCTTCAATACAAAGTTATCAATATCTACATCCTGAAAGGATAATTATATAGTTTTTTAACCCTTGCTTCCTCAAAGGAAGCATCTTGTGTATCTTGATAGACAGGTACACGCTGGTTTTACTCTTAGATCAGGATGCCTGGGTTTGCCCAGATTGTCTGATTAGGTTCAAATTGTCGTTGGGGACCATTATTTTTGAATGGATCAGCAGAAGGGACCTAGTTAAAGTTTCCTCTGCCGATCAAATTTAAAAATGAGGGTCTCTCTCTCTGAACAAGCAGAGAGAGACACTTGCCAACCAGACCAGGGTGCCTCCTTGGAAATATAGCAGCTGCTGGTTAGAGGATAAACTTGCATGTACTATCAATATTACATGTCATTTTCAATGCCAATGCATTCCCAGACTTCCCTTGCAAACGCATTCAACCAGTCCACCTGAATTGAAAATGCATCCTCAGACTTGCCAAACTGCCCCCCATACTTGCAAATGCATACCCAAACTTGCCAATCTGCCCCCAGACTTGCCAACCAGCCCCCTACACTTGCAAATGCATATCTAGACTTGCCAACCAACGCCCCACAGTTACAAATGCACATACTTGTCAATGCGCCTCCCATGAATGTCAGTGCGTCCCGACATTTCAATGGTGTCTAGTGGGGTCAGACAGACACATGTCTGTGAGCTTTTAGGAATGCATTGACATTGTCTGATGCTGCCTTACACTTCCGCTGTGACTTCTGAGATGGAACGATGGGAGATCACCGAGCATGCGTTCTGTCTTTGAAGTCACAGCTAAAGTGTCAAGCAGTATCGGATGATGTCTGGTCCATTGCAGTTCTTTGGGGTACCTGGCTCCTAGTCTTATAGTCTGACCTCTATTTTAAGTCTGATTATAAGACAAAGCTAGAAAATAAGAGGATTTTTTTTCAGAGAGCATTCACTGTGAAAAAAGTGTCTTTTATTCTAGCAAACAATATTTTTTTTTATTTTTTTTTGACACTCAGTGTTGGCGTTGAGTTGGTAACCTGCCTGCATATTACATAATTGTGTAGAATGCCATGAACGGTAAGTATATTTCTTTTCTGTCTCTTTTACTTATCCTTCCTTTCCCCTTACCCCAACACCCTTCCTCTTTCGTTTACATTTATATGTATTAAATTAGTGATAATAAATAAAATTTTACTTATAGATTTCTATATACTGTGTACAATTCTTCTAATTTGTGGGAGGATTTATTGTTTAATTTAGTTTCTTATCCCATCTGTTTAGACGAGTCCTCCCCCATCCCTATTTCTCCTCCTCCCTCCCAGCGCCCTCCGCCCTCCCTCGTCCTCCCTCCCCCCCCCCCACATTCCTATCTCTATTGGGGAGATATGGGGGCCTTTTGGGCATTAAATAGGACATGACGTACAAACATTTATATTATACACGCACATGGATTCTGCTCCCACTATCCCCTCCTGCGTTTTTTCCGCTCTGGTCTCCGGGAATGGGAGATATTGATTCATAGGTATGTCAACTATAGTTACCCCTTCTTCTCTCATTAATCTAGATGACCTTCCTTCAAAAAATTAACCCAGTCATCCCATTGTTTATACATTTTGCTATTCCAGTTGTATTGTGATATGATTCCTCTCTCCATTAAACATTGCTCTATCAATTGTGATTTAATTTTTGCCCATATTAGATGCTCTGCGGTCTTCCAGTTCCTGGCTTTATTTTATTACTAAAACTAGATGGATCACAAATAGGGTTTCTTTTCCTGTTTTCTTTGGGAAGTTTAAGTGGAGTAGTGCTCTCTCTGATGATAAAGTCCATTCTTCTCCTATATTCTGAGATAATTTCTCAGAGATATTTCACCAAAAAGATTTTATTATTGTAAAGCTCCACCATATATGTATTACATCTCCCTTCCTATTACCACATCTCCAGCAGTTAGGTATATTTGTCTTCAACATTTTTGCTAGCATTGTGGGTACTAAATGACTTCTATACATAACTTTAAATTGGAGTTCGTTGAGGTTCAGGCAGTGTATTGCTTTATAGTTATAATATAACACTCTGTTCCATTCCTTCTCCTCAATTATTAGGTTTAAATCTTTTTCCCATTTGCCTAAGGCGGTCGGAACCCTATGATGTTGTTTTGCCCTAATTAGGTCTATTGCTTTCGTAGTCAGTTTGTTGAAATCAATTTTTCCCATTGTATCTTGTAGGATCATTTGGGGTTTGGTAAGGGGGACGTTAATTACTAAATCCCTGAGGAAACTTCTCACTCTCAGATATTTAAGGATATCTTCTCCGTTAAGAGAACATTTTTCTTGTAGCTCCTTAAAAGATTTCATAACATTCCCCTCTCCCCCCATTTCCTAAGGTCCAGATTTACATTCAGATTCTGAACAATAGACAGGGGAAAGAAAGGAAGTAGCCTATCTCTCAACCCAATTTTTTTTTCTATTGTCCTCCGATTTCTATAAATATGTGAGAGGGGGGAATTCATCAATGTGTCTTCCTTCCTTCCTGTATATTTTTCTGGAGTCCAAAAATATGTTAGAAAATCTCCAGAGAGTTTGTTTTTTTCTAACTCTATGTCATACCAAGGTTCCTTTTTGGATCTTTCGTTTAATGTTACAAAGATCTGTGCCCGTAGTGTTGCTTGTGCATATTTTTGTATTGAAGGCAATCCAACCCCTCCTTGTTTCTTGCTTTTCATTAGAATCTGTGAGTTCACACTGGGTCATTTTAAGGCCCATACAAATCTATTGAAGGATCTTTGGATGAGTTCTAACCAGCATTTTGGGATAACAAAAGGTAACATTCTAAAAATATATAGGAATCTGGGTAGTGTGTATGATTTTACAGCATTGACTTAGCCCATCCAGGATATAAATAGGCCTCTCCACTTTTTAAATTAAATATTAATCTCTCTTATCAAAGGTAAGAGGTTTAGCTGGGGCCAATCTTCTGGATCTTTTTAAATCTTAATCCCCAAATATGTGAAAGAATCTTCTGCTAAAATAAACTGTAACCTTCTACTTCGCTCTTTTGGGCTTTGTTCATTGATATTGGAAGGGCAATCGATTTAGTGATATTTAATTTATAATAAGAGAGGTAGCTATATTGATCAAGGAACATCATAATTCATTTCAATTAGCTGAGGGGCTCCTGTACTGTGAGCAGAACATCGTCCGCATAGAGCATTATTTTCTGGGCACCTTCCCTTCCCCAGCCCTTTACCTCAGGGCATTCTCTTATCTCCCTGGCAAGCAGCTCAAGGGCCAGAACATACAGAATGGGTAAAGAGGGCAACCTTGGCGTGTTCCATTCGTTAACGGGAACCAGTTTGATCGGATACCTGAACCAATTACTCTACCTTCTGGCTCCTGATATAGTGCCATAATTGCCCAGTGTATTTCTCCTCAATCCCAAAAGCCCGTAGGGCCTCTGACATATATCCCCAGCTGATCCTGTCGAACGCCTTCTCAGCGTCCAATGACAGTATCAGCCGGGGAACGCCAGGCCCCTCCCTCTCTCCCATAAAATCTGCCAAGGTTCTTATATGATTAGTTGCAGATCGTCCTGCCGTGAATCCCACTTGATTATTATGAATCAAGTCCCGTTTCAATCTCCCCACCAGGCCCCTGCATAAATCTTGGCATCAATATTCAGAAGAGATATTGGTCCATAACTTGTTAGTAGTTCTGGGTTTTTCCCTGATTTCAAGATTGGGGTGATGTTACCTTTCAGTATTTCTTGTGGAAGTGATCCCTTTCTCAACGCCTCATTGAACAATCTTACCGTATATGGAGATATTACATTTTTTAGAATCTTATAAAAAAGAGCATTAAAACCATCTGGTCCCAGGGTTTTTTTTATTTTCAGTTTTCTAATTATCTCATGTATTTCTTCTATTGTGATCTCCTTATTTAGGACTATCCATGCTTGCTCCGATACCTTGGGGAATTGTTTATATTCAAAATATAGATGAATTTCCTTTACTTTAGTTTTTTGTGGGAGATTGTACAAGGCGCTATAAAAAGCATTAATGGTGTGACCTATCTCCGTTGGTGCCATATATGTCTTTCCCTCATGTATTATCTTGGAGATGTTATGTTTAGTTCTTTTTTTTCAGCTGGTTAGGTGCCCAGAAAAAAAAAAGAAAAAAAAAAGCTCCATCAGGCCTTTCCTTTCTTCCCCTTTAAGTGGTATTTCAAATTCAAAATATCTCCTCCATTACTTCTATATTAGTAAAAAAATATCGAAAAAAAGTGCCAATCTGTGCCTTCAAGTGATATACAATAATTAAATTAAATCTTCTTTAGTGACCATGTTTGTGTCGTAGATACCGTATTTGCTCGATTATAAGACGACCCTGATTATAAGACGACCCCCCAAACTTTGGATATTCCTTTAGGAAAAAAACTAAAAGCCTGAATATAAGACTACCCTATAGGAAAAAAGTTAAACTTGTATATATTCACATGTAAATTGCTTTTTTAATAAAAAATTATGATATCAAAAAATGTATTTCTAGTTTTTATTTCTTTTTATGTGCCAATGCTGCCTTTCTCTTTCCCTTGCCCCCATTTTTCTCTCTCTCCCCCCTCCCCTTGCCTGTCTCTTAACCCCCTCACTCCCCTTGTCTCTGTCTCTTAACCCCTTCCCTCCCCTTGTCTCTGTCTCTTAACCCCTTCCCTCCGTCTCTTAACCCCTTCCCTCCCCTTGTCTGTCTCTTAACCCCTTCCCTCCCCTTGTCTCTGTCTCTTAACCCCCTCCCTCCCCTTGACTCTGTCTCTGCCCCCCTCCCTCCCCCTGTCTCTCTGTCCCCCTCCCTCCCTCCCCCTGTCTCTCTGTCCCCCTCCCTCCCTCCCCATGTCTCTCTGCCCCCCTCCCTCCCTCCCCCTGTCTCTCTGCCCCCCCTCCCTCCCCCTTACCTTGATCCCTGGTGGCTAGTGGGGGCAGCCGGGGGATGTCTGCACGATACTTGCAGACATCCTCCATGCTGCCCGACACGGCAGTCTATTATGACGGACAGCTGTCCGTCATAATAGTCTGCCGTGTCGGGCAGCATGGAGGATATCTGCACGTATCGTGCAGACATCCCCCAGCTGCCCGATTCTCCCTGGTGCCTAGTGGGGCAGCAGAGGATGTCTGCGCGATGAGCGCAGACCTGCCCTGCTGCCGCCCGGCACGCTCGCCGGGACTTCTGTGACGAAAGCGGAAGTATCCGGCTTCTTCACAGAAGCCCCGGCAGTCGTGCCGGGCGGAAGCAGGGGAGTCTGCGCTCGTTGCGCAGACTTCCCCTGCTGGTAGAGAGGGGGATCCAGGTCCCCTGCAGCTCTGCCGGGGACCTGGATCCATGTCTTATAATCTGACCTCAATTTGAGGTCAGATTATAAGAGACCTCGATTATAAGACGAGGGGGATTTTTCAGAGCATTTGCTCTGAAAAAAACCTCGTCTTATAATCGAGCAAATACGGTAGTATCATGAGAAAAATAAAAGGCCCAAAATTCCTTGCAGTCCCTCTCTCCTACCTTGGTATTATATTTATAGGATCTAATTTAAATTGGCATCCCTAATCCATTTTGTAAGGTTATCTGGGGAGTTGAGGCTCAATGTTTCAAAATTATATGTAAGGACAACCAGGCCCATCTGTACCTTGGCCGATTGCCTTTTTGTCTGAGTGCAGCTGTTGAGTGGGCGAATTGGGCCCTTTTAGAACTTGTATAGAAAGAGATGTCTGGGAAGATTTTTATATTTAGGTATGGCTCCTGCAGGGTATTATCCCTGTCAAGATTGAGGTTTTCGGAGCATAGAGCAGGGGATGCTATCTCTTGCTGGTAACCCTTACCAGGTGGTCCACAAGTATATATAGGCAGAGCACCCTGGTAAGGATAGGAGCACGAGAGTGCCACAAAAGGATAATCCAAAAAGCGAAGTCAGGAAACAGTCCAATAGATCAGGGCAGGCAGCGGTCAAAGAGTAGTAATCCAAACAGGGGTCAGGGTTCAGGCAAACAGGGTAATCCAGAAGGCAAGCCAAAGGTCAGGTAACGGGAAATCCAAAAGATATACTGTCGCAGAGCAACAAAGGGGAAACTGGAGACTGAAGTCCAAGGACAAACAGGAACCAAAGCTCTGGAACACTGGAGCAATGAAGAAACAGTTTGAGGGGTTTTTATAGTGCTGTGGGTCTCCACTCCTCCCCTCAGTGGGACAAGCTCCTCACTTGATTGGATGTTAGAGGGGTGTGCTTTTCTAGCACATACCCCTCTATCTCTGTGCTTGGAGTTAATAGGAGATTTGGCAGAGTTTACCTCCCTCCTACAGCTGGAAATAGGTTCCCCTTGATTGGGGTGAAGTCTGGAGGATGCATCCTGGGCTTGTAGAAACTCTAGGCCCTGGTTTCGGCCTACCGCGCTACCGCGATCGCGATCGCGGATAGAAGATTGTACTACAGGCCCCGGCTTCGGCCTAATCCGCGATCGCGGATTACTTAAGGGACTTGCTGGATGCCTGGAACTACTGGAACTGCAGGTAAGGGCCAGAGGGGCATGACAGTTCCCCCTTCCAATACGCGACCTCCGGGTGCGTCTAGGTGCTGGCCGTTCAGGATGAGTACGGTGAAATGCACGAAGACAAGCGGGAGCATGAATGGTGGCAGCTGGTTCCCAGGATCTTTCTTCAGGACCATATCCCACCCAGTGTACTAGGTACTCAAGTCGTCCCCTTCTAATACGAGAATCCAAGATCTCTTGTACTTTGAATTCTTCTTCGTTGTCCACGATTATGGGGAGTGGAGGAGTAGGTGTCTTCCTTTGGGAAGTATCTGGTATCCATTTCTTGAGAAGTGAAACATGGAATGTAGGGTGAATACGCCAAGTGGTAGGCAATTGAAGAGTAACCGCTACAGGACTAATAATCTTTGTTATGGGGAAAGGACCTAAAAATTTTGGTCCTAATTTTGTGGTAGGACAAGACATTTTAACATGAGCGGATGAAAGCCAAACCTTGTCTCCAATGTTATATTGAGGTGGAGATGTACGTTTGCGATCTGCTTGTTCTTTGTAAGCTTGTTGGGCTTTCTTTAGTGTCTCTTGTAGGAGAGTGAATCCTTGGTTAAGAAGTTGGATTCTATCGGTGACTTGTGGAACTGTGGTTGTAGCAGGTAGTTGAGGAATCGAGGAAGGATGATAACCATAGTTGGCCTTGAAGGGTGACAAACCTATAGAACTGTGTAGGCTGTTGTTGTAAGCAAATTCTGCTGTTGGAAATAAGGAAAGCCAGTCATCCTGTAGGTGAGTAACATAGCAACGAAGATACTGTTCTAGAGTTTGGTTGGTTCTTTCTGTTTGGCCATCAGTTTGAGGATGGTAAGCAGATGATAAAAGTCTTTGGATGCCCAAACCACGACAAAAAGCAGACCAGAAATGTGAGGTAAATTGTACTCCACGGTCAGAGAGAATGGATTGTGGTATGCCATGGAGGCGGAAGATTTCTTTAATAAATAAGTCAGCAGTTTCGGCTGCGGTAGGGAGTTTGGTTGTAGGAATGAAGTGAGCCATCTTGGTTAGACGGTCCACGACTACCATTATGGTAGTATGTTGTTGAGATGGTGGGAGTTCAACAATAAAATCAACAGTCACGTCAGTCCAGGGATTTGTGGGGACAGGTAAAGGTTGTAGTAAGCCAGCAGGTCTGGTATTAAGCCCTTTTGATCGTCCACAGATGTCGCATGAATGTATATATTGTTCAATGTCCTTTCTTTTTTTAGGCCACCAAAATGAACGATGTGCAAGGTCTAAGGTTTTCTTGACTCCTCCATGGCCTGCCAGCGGATGATCATGTATTGTCTCTAATACTTTGGTTCGCACAGCATGAGGGACAAAAATCAGAGTATCCTTGTAGAGGAGACCATCTTTCTTGGTCAAAAAAGGATATTTGGATAGGTAAGAGTCATCTTTACATTGTTGTTTAAGAGTCTTTATTAGAGAGGAATGAGTGATAAGAAAATGACCAGGTTGTAGAATGGTGTCTGACTCTTGTTCTGTAGATGATCCATGTAAACGGGATAGGGCATCGGTCTTTCCATTTCGTGAACCGGGTCTGTAAGTAATGTGCAATAGGAATCGAGAGAAAAACAGAGCCCATCTTGCCTGTCGTGGACAGAGTCTGCGAGCTCTTTGTAAATACTCCAGGTTGCGATGGTCTGTGAATACAGTGACTGGGTGATTTGCCCCTTCAAGAAGGTGACGCCATTCTTCCAGTGCCATTTTTATGGCCAATAGCTCTCTATCACCCACACTGTAATTGATCTCTGCTGGAGAAAGACGTTTTGAAAAGAAGCACACAGGATGAAGTGTACCATCATCTCCTTTTCGTTGAGACAAGATGGCTCCTACAGCTGTCTCTGAAGCATCCACCTCAACAAAGTATGGTTTCAAAGGATCTGGGAGAAGAAGAATAGGGGCTGTGGTGAATCTCTGCTTTAATGCATCAAAAGCTTGTTGTGCTTCAGGAGTCCAACGAAAAGGTATATTCTTCTTTGTGAGTTGAGTGATTGGGGCGATGATTTTTGAGAATCCATTGATGAACTTTCTGTAGAAATTGGAGAAGCCTATGAAACTCTGTGTGGTTTTAACGGAAGAGGGGATGGGCCACTCCAATATGGCAGATACCTTCTTGGGATCCATTCTGATGTTTCCAGGGGTTAAGACATAACCAAGGAACTCTACAGACGTAGTCTCAAAAATACATTTTTCTAATTTGGCATATAGTCCGTGATCTTGGAGACGAGATAGAACGCGGGTCATGTGTTGACGATGTGTAGCCAGAGAAGGTGAATAAATCAAAATGTCATCAAGGTATACAATGACAAACGAATCCAACATATCCTGGAAAACGTCATTAAGAAAGTGTTGGAAGGTAGCAGGGGCATTGCAGAGCCCGAATGGCATGACTAAATACTCATAATGACCATATCGGGATCGGAAAGCTGTTCTCCACTCATGCCCCTCCTTAATCCGCACCAGATTGTAAGCACCCCGTAAATCTAGCTTGGTGTATATTTTAGCTTCTCTGAGGCGATCCATCAATTCGGGAATTAAAGGTAAAGGGTATTTGTTTTTGATCGTGACTTTATTAATCTCTCTGTAATCCACACATGGGCGGAGACCACCGTCCTTTTTTCCAACAAAAAATATTCCAGCTCCAGCAGGTGAAGTGGAAGGTCTGATGAAGCCTTTCATTAAATTGTCTTCAATGTAGATTTTTAAAGTCTTTAATTCGGGTTCTGAGAGGGGATATATACGGCCAAATGGTATTGGTGCCCCAGGAAGTAAGTCTATTGGGCAATCATATGGACGATGGGGTGGTAGTTTATTGGCCTCTTGTTCACTGAATACTTTACTGAAAGCACGATATTGTGTTGGTATTTCAGTGTTCTCAGGAGATGGCATGTGAAGAAAAGAAGCTAAAGTCTGTGGAAAACATTGAGTTTTGCAAAAGGTAGAGGAAAAAGTGATTAGTCCTGTAGACCAGTCAATAATGGGGTTGTGACGTTTAAGCCAAGGAAGTCCCAGAATCAAAGGAAACAAGGGGGAATGCACCAGACTAAAACTAAGTGATTCTTTATGTTTCTCTCCAATGTATACGGTGATGGGTACAGTCTTCGTAGTGACAGGTCCTGAATTGATGTCTCTGCCATCGACAAGTAGGATGGTAATGGGTTGTTTCTTTGGTCGTGTGGGTATACCCAATGTCTGGGCGGTTTTGATATCCATAAAGCAATCACTGGCACCGGAATCAATGATGGCATCTTGTGGTACCTTGTCATGTGTCCATTGTAGAGAGACAAGAAGAGATAGATGAGAAGTCATGCCACCCAGGTGCAAAGAGTATTGTACCGAATGGGGATTACCTTTTGCAGCCAACCGAGGACAAAGACGAAATTGATGGTCGGAATTACCGCAATACAGACACAGATTCATCCTTCTTCTTCTGGACTTTTCTGTTTCAGTAAGTGGACCACGGGTTACCCCCAATTGCATGGGTTCCTCAGTGGTGGTAGTAGGCGTGGGTGTGTAATGTATAGGAAGGCGTGGTGTAGAGACTGAACGAAAAGGAAGGTTGGTTGAGGTAGTACGTTCCATCTGTCTCTCCCGGAGTCTCCGATCAACTTGTGTTACTAGAAGAATCAGATCATCCAGTGAGTCAGGAATACCAATCCGAGCCAACTCATCCTTGAGTGATTCAGAGAGACCTAAACGAAATTGGTCACGCAAAGCTGGTTCGTTCCATTCTGTCTCCATCGCAACCCTCCGAAAGTCTGACACATAATCTTCAACAGGGCGACGTCCTTGCCTGAGAGATCTCATGGTAGTTTCAGCGGTAGATCTTTTATGAGGGTCATCGTATAGTATACCCATAGCATGACAAAATGCCTCCGAGGAATTAAGCACAGGACTGTCTTCATACAACAGATGGTGTGCCCAGGACATAGGTGCTCCTGTGAGTAGAGAAATAGCTGTACGCACTTTCACAAAGTCTGTAGCATAGGTTCTTGGTTTTAATACAAACAACAATTCGCAGGAAGTGATGAACGATTGGAACTGACTGCGGTCACCGGTAAAACAAGCAGGTAGTTTAACATGTGGTTCAGGGGCAGCAGCACCATCAAGAACAAGTCCTGGTTGAGGTACTGGGTTTGGTTGGTGCAAAACCGGTGGTGGTACTGGGATGGGTTGTAAATTCTGCATTTGGGTTTGTAGGGCCATTTGGTTGTCTTGTACGGCCTGTACAGTAGTAGATAGCGTGGTAAGCTGTTGTGTCAAGGTATTAACAGCATCAACCATCCCTGCAAGCTCCATAATGGCTCCAGTGTATTGTCAAGATTAAGGTTTTCGGAGCATAGAGCAGGGGATGCTATCTCTTGCTGGTAACCCTTACCAGGTGGTCCACAAGTATATATAGGCAGAGCACCCTGGTAAGGATAGGAGCACGAGAGTGCCACAAAAGGATAATCCAAAAAGCGAAGTCAGGAAACAGTCCAATAGATCAGGGCAGGCAGCGGTCAAAGAGTAGTAATCCAAACAGGGGTCAGGGTTCAGGCAAACAGGGTAATCCAGAAGGCAAGCCAAAGGTCAGGTAACGGGAAATCCAAAATATATACTGTAGCACAGCAACAAAGGGGAAACTGGAGACTGAAGTCCAAGGACAAACAGGAACCAAAGCTCTGGAACACTGGAGCAATGAAGAAACAGTTTGAGGGGTTTTTATAGTGCTGTGGGTCTCCACTCCTCCCCTCAGTGGGACAAGCAACTCACTTGATTGGATGTTAGAGGGGTGTGCTTTTCTAGCACATACCCCTCTATCTCTGTGCTTGGAGTTAATAGGAGATTTGGCAGAGTTTACCTCCCTCCTACAGCTGGAAATAGGTTCCCCTTGATTGGGGTGAAGTCTGGAGGATGCATCCTGGGCTTGTAGAAACTCTAGGCCCTGGTTTCGGCCTACCGCGCTACCGCGATCGCGATCGCGGATAGAAGATTGTACTCCAGGCCCCGGCTTCGGCCTACTCCGCGATCGCGGATTACTTAAGGGACTTGCTGGATGCCTGGAACTACTGGAACTGCAGGTAAGGGCCAGAGGGGCATGACAATCCCTATTTGATCCTAAGATCTTCTCTTTTAACCTGAAAGATGAACAACAGATAAGTACATCTCTTGGTAGATCTTTCTGTAAGTTAGAAGGTCTCATGGTTCTGTGGCACCGTTCCCATATGTGGGGTTCTTTTTCTTGTCTCACTCCAAGGGTCAGGAAAAACTCTTTGAGAAAATGTTCTAATTTCTCATTGTTTCTTCTAGAGCGATCCTCTAAGTCCGCTATTTTTTGTTCTAGCAGATCCATTTTTGCCTGATTATTCTTTAAATGTTCCTCTCGTGTGGCTTCTTTCAATTCCAATGTTTGGATTTTGTCTTCATTAGCTCTAACTCTGTTTGCAATTGACAGAAAGTCCGATTTTAGATTGTGTACTTGTAGTTGGATTTCACTCTTTATTTTTTCAAATTGGGAATTAAGGGCTTCCGTCAGTTGATTCTGTATAATCTGTTTAAAATCCGTTACTTGCGGGCTCCCTTGAATCTGATCACCCTCAATTGGACTTGACCTTTCCAGAGAATTCTCTGTATCTGGTTTATCCTGATCCAGTTTTTGGGTTTGTGGAGAGAAGAATGATAACCTCTTTTCGGTTCTTAACTCTTTTTTTTCTTCTTTTCTGTCTCTACTTGAGATTTTGTCTAGTGGTTTCTTCCCAGCCATTTTTTCCTTTCTTCCATTCTCTTTCCTTTGCTCCTTCCTTTTAGGCCTCCTTTGCTAAAAAGATTTACTTTAATTCTGTAGTCACAATTTTTTATTATAGTGTTTTGAATGCTTCTTAATTTAGGCTTTTTGCCTTAGTGAGAGGTAATAATCAATGTGGGGTTTCTGCCCCCAACCATTAAATTTCCCACCTCACTAGTGTAGATGTCACTACACTTTTGTATCCCTCTATGTGTGGTTTTCCCTTCACAGCATCGAGTATATAGTTCTCTTTCTTTTTCCTTTCTCTTTCCTTCCTCCCTCTCTCCTTCCCTCTCTCCTTACTCCTCATTTGGCTGCTCAATTGTATAGGCACTCTATTTAGTGTGAATATTTATGTCCCTTTAAATTGCAGGGTATTATGCCTTTATTTTAAGAGTTGCCCCAGCTTAGTAGCCAACAATAGATCTACCATTACAAAGTAAAGAGATCAGAGGACTCATCACATGTGGCTGGTCTAATGTATAGACACTCTTTTTAGCGTGGAAGTTTATATCTCTTTAAATTGCAGAGTATTATGTCTTTATCTAGAGGGTTGCCCCCAACTTGGTAGCCAACAGTAAATCTACCTTTACAAAAGTAAAAGAAACTTATCTGGTGGTGGTTCGTTTGTCCAGCTCCTTCCCCTCTCTGCACAGACGGCGTGGATGGGTCTCCCCCAGGCTTTCTACTTACGCGATGAGTACGCCGTTCAAGTCGCTGGATGGAGGCACCTACCTCACAAGCTGCATGTAAGTTTTTGTTAACGCTGTCCGTCGGAATTTCATTTCATTTCTTCGTCGCCGTCTTTCAGAGATCTTCTGCTGCTTCGTTCTCCGGTCTTCTCACTCCCAGGTTCCCTGACGCCACGCATACACAGCGTACAGCGTGCTACGTCATGTCTCCTCTCCTATATTAATATGATCTAACTGGTGGTGTAAATGTGTATAATGTATCTACCTTGGGTGGTGGATCTCAGTGCCTGCACATCAGGAGCAGGAAGTTGGTGGGAATCCACTTGAGGTGGTGATGAATATACCGCTGTTAGAGATGGAGAAGAATTAATATTTAGTGCATGCATACAGATGTGTGCAGAACATATATATCACATCTGAGGCTATTAACAAAACAGGTGAGTTGCAGGTGATTTCATATCACCAATTTATCTAAACATTATGAGTTTTCCCCACTAAGTAAACTCACCAGGTTTGTCCTAGCACAATGTATAGCTAAACTGATGAGATGAAATGTGCATCTCACATCAACACAGTTTTTTGTAAATAGCCCCTATCAACATTTGCATTAAGATTCATTCATGACAGAAGGAACCGTTAATGGTAGGTGGGGGGTCCTTAAAAATGATTTTAGGGAACTAGGAAATAAGCTGAAGGAAAGGACCTCCAAGGTAATATTCTCGGAAATATTACCAGTACCACGCGCTACGTCAGAGAGACAGCGGGAGCTTAGGGAGATTAATGTGTGGTTGCGAAGGTGGTGCAAGCAAGAGGGAGTTGGGTTCTTGGAGCACTGGGCAGACTTTGCAGTCGGCTACAGACTCTATGGACGGGATGGGCTGCACCTCAATGATGAGGGGGCTGCAGTATTAGTGGAGAGGATGGCTAGAAGATTAGATGAGCTTTTAAACTAAGCTCTGGGGGGGAGGGTCAAGATCAAAATGAAGCAATGGCAGCTAGAGAAGATTGGAAGGTGGGTCTAGCTATGGGAAAGGAGGAGGAAAGCACTGGTTCCAATAGATCATAGGGAGGTACATACAATTAAACTTGCGGGCATTACATGAAAATAGGTAGTAACCTTAAATGTCTTTTAGCAAATGCAAGAAGCTTGACAAACAAAATGGGTGAAACAAACAATACTGGTAAGTGCTGAACAGTATGATTTAATCGGAAACACAGAAACGTGGTGGGATGAGACCCACGACTGGTCAGTTAATTTACAAGGCTACTCACTTTTTAGAAAGGAAAAAGTAAATAGAAAAGGGGGAGGGATTTGTCTATATGTAAATCCTAAATCAAAGCCCAGTATTAAAGAAGGTGGGCATGACGTAACTGGAACTGATATGGAGACACTGTGGGTGGAGATTAGCTTAGACACTAAAAAGAATCGCACATTACTTGTAGGTGTATGCTACAAACCACCAAATATTAGCATTGATGGAGAAGATTGTTAGGGTAAACTTATATTTATTGTGTTAACACATAACAAGAGTAATTTCAGCATTGGAAGAGTTAACTTCAGGGAAAGGTTAAACCCCCCTCCCCTATTGGAGGGAGCACATTCTTTGTCTGTGTCTATCACATAATCTACACACATAGACGGTCAGTCTCCTTTCTATATAATAAATCTAATGATGATTTATATGGGTTCAGCCTAGGTTAGAGAAAAAGATGTATAGGAGAAATGTCCTAGTGGTCATATTCTGTGTCTGCATCTCAGGAGTTTTGTATTTTTTAGTAGAACCATAGATATATTACTGTTAGTTAATTATATAAATATTTGTAACATGTATGTATTCTATGTCCACTCCCCTTTTCTTTGTACCCCAATTATGTTATGGCAGCCAACGCCTTGTTGCTTCTATATAAGTGCTTGTCTTTACAATAAACTTTAGAGTTACTTAACGAACGGCCTTTGTGTCAGACTTGAGTTACTCTCCGAACGCGTTCGCTGATGTGTTTCCAACTCCCACCGTGTGAATCCAAATCAGAGTGATACATTGCCGTATACCAGAGACTTGCTGATAGAGACCTAAGACGAATTGGTCCCTTTCAAAGATCAGCTTTTATTACAAATTGAAAAGGTTGCAAATCTAAATGAAGTTCTAATCATGGGAGATTTTAATTAACCAGATGTAGATTGGAATTGTGGCACAACTAGTTCCGCTAAGGGCAGCAAGTTTCTGAACCTGCTTAATAACAAATTTATGGCACAATTAGTAGACACCCCAACTAGAATGGATTTAGTAATAACAAACAATGAGCAGCTTATCTCAAACATCAAAGTAAGAGAACACTTGGGGAATAGTGACCATAACATGGTTTCGTGTGAGATTAATGCAAAAAAGCAAATTGGTAACTACGCCATCAAAACACTTAATTTTATAAGGGCCAACTTTGATGGACTAAGGGCATCAGTTGAACATTTAGACTGGGAACAATTGTTTTTTTGGACTAAACACAGAAGACAAGTGGAATACCTTTAAGCACACATTACAAAAGTACACATCCCAATATATACCTTTGGGAAACAAATACAAAAAACACAAATAAAAACCAATGTGGCTTACCGGTAACGTGAAACAGGAAATGCAAAACAAGAAAATGGCATTCAAACATTATAAAAGCAAGGAATCAGCATTATCATTTATAAAATACAAAGATGCCAACAAAGCCTGTAAAAAGGCAATTAAAATGGCTAAATGGAAAATGACAAAAGGTTTGATAAGGAAAGTAGAATTAACCCCACATTTTTTATAAGTATATAAATGGAAAAAAGCTAAAGAGGGAAAATGTTGAGGCCCTTCTTATCCCAAATGGGAAATTTGGTAAGTGAGGACAGAGAGAAAGCAGACATTTTAAATACATGGGATTGGCTGACACAGAAAAAAGGGCTTAAGCAATTAAACTCTGTTAAGATAGTCAAGGCCTCAGGGCCAGATGGTATACACCCAAGGGTCCTTAGAGAGTTAAGTATGAAGCCATATGGCAGGGGATAGAGGACAGTCCCAGGGAGGACAAAAAACGCTGGAGACCAGGTATGCTGGGAATCACTGTTTATTAATGAAAACCAGCTATTGCATTCAGTGTAGAGGGTGGGAACACACAGTGGGTAGAAAAATAGAAAAAAGCCTACGCGTTTCGCTCTTCGTCATGGCATAATTCAGGTGTGCAGATCTGCACCTTAAATACCTATGCCTCATAGTTGTGATTGACTCATATGAGCTGAAAGTGATTAGTGCAATTACATAGGATTAAAAGCAAAAGCGGCAGATATATGGAAAGCAAGCAAATGTTTAAAGATTAAAGCATATTTGTGGTCATGGCATAAGCCGTAGTATAATTGACATATGACAAACATAGAATGGAAATGTCAGTTGTGGTGTGCCGGAACTGACGAGGAAGTAGGCCTGATAAAAGAGGGCAAAAAGATATAATCATTTATTGTTCTGAAACTCGACATTACATATTACATATTCATGGTTCTGAAAGCCAGGCGTACTTCTTGTACAGGCTGAGGAATGTAGCGGGTATATGCTGTGGATTTCCATCGGCCTAATATTTTTATAATGTGAGCCGGTATATTCTTTTTTGAAGCTGTAGTTGAGGCTCCTATGCGGAAGGAGTGTCCAGAATAAATGGCTGGGTTCAAACCTAGCCGGATCAACAACATCCTAACATACATCATGAATTTGCTCGTAGTGAGTATATTACCGTGCAAGGACAGGAGTGGCTGTGTTGGAGCCATATTACAGAAAGCCAGAAGAGTGTCAAAAACTTCCACCGGACACCAGATATTACTAGTGGGGTAATAGGGTATAATTACTGTCTGACCTTTGGCGCTAGTTTTGGTGTGGTGTAGGGATAGCTGATAGTGGTCGTGCACCCTTATGAGATCGGATCTAGTAATGAAGGTGAGTGAGTTAACGCTAGTGGTGGTGAATTCTCTAGGCCGCAGAAAACCGTAAAAAGCTAGATAGATGGCTGTTTTAATAACACGATTGGTATGGCCTTCGAATGGTGAGGTGTCTAGTAGATTAGACAGTGCTTGGAATAATAGATCGTGGATGGGTAGTCTAGCAGGTGCGGGAGTAGGAGTGGAGTCTTTGATACCTTTAAGTATAGCTTTAACTTGGAAGGAGGATAGAAAGCGTTGTTTGTTAGGCCAAGAAGTGAGTATGTGGTGTTGAATACCTGTGATATACAATTTAATGGTGTTGTATGATAAAGTTAGATGAAGGTGGCAAAAGGAGATGAAAGCAATAATGGTCTCCATGGAAAACTGGTCAACAATATCAAAGTCCAACAAGAATTTATTAAATACATCAAACGCTCTACCATATGCCTTTCTAGTATTAGCAGAGAGACCGAGCTGTGAGAGTTGCCGCCCATGACATAGCAGCTTTTTTAGTCCCAGACCATCTCTTGCCACTGTGGTACCGGAGTTGGTATTAGGGCAGCTGTTGGTAGGGCTTCCCGGAATTCCTGAAACCGAGACCGTGATAAGTGATCAGCTGCAATATTGAGAAAACCAGGCACATGAACCGCATGATGGCCAGGGAAGAGGAACGTCCCTTATTCACAATGTGGCATGTAGCCATGTTGTCAGAGAAGCAACGAACCGTATTCCCAGACCAGCCTGCTCCCCACTTAACTGCTGCCGCCACGATAGGATACAGCTCAAAAAGTGCTGAAGTTTCCTTAAACCTGGGGATCTCTGTAATCTCTCCCGGCCATTTACCATACATCCATCTGTTGCCCCAAATAGCGGCAAATCCAGAAGTGGCTGCTGCATCTGTCCAGAGTGATACCGAAAGTTCCGACCAAACCGGGATAAAGATGTTTTTCCCGTTCCAGCTTAGCAAAAACTCCTTCCACATACGAAGGTCAGCAGTGGCATGTATGTCTAGTGTAATGCGGGATGCGTCGGTTTGAAACCTTGGAAATAGGTGAAGCAACCTGGAAATGAATGCTCTCCCCTGGGGAATAATTTTCATAGCGAAGTTCAATGAACCCAACAGAGATTGCAATTCCATCCTATTACATGAGCCACCTCCCAAGTAAAGATCGATGGCTGCCAGAATGCGTTCAATCTTGTTCCTGGGGAGGCTAGCCGGCATGTTCACGGAGTCAAGTACTACCCCAAAGAAATTAATTATAGTATCGGGACCTTCAGTCTTAGTCGGTGATACCGGAACTCCTAATCGTGTAAACAGTCGTGTGATTGACTGGAGGCTAGTAGGAGGTGCTGAGTTACTCTCTACAGTCAGGAAATCGTCCAGGTAATGGATAACTGTGGGGCACTTACAGAGGTTAAGCAGCATCCAACACAGCGTCTCCGCAAAAATATCAAAAATCCTGGGGCTGCTTTTTGAACCAAACGTGAGACAAGTGAAAAAGTAATACGAGCCTCGCCACTTAACCCCATGCAAATGCCATAGGGATGGATGAATGGGGAGTAATTTGAAAGCATTGACAATATCTGTTTTACCCAGCCATGCCCCTACCCCGGCTGAGAGAATGGCTGTGACCACGTTATCTATGTTAGCATATTGGAGGGAGAATTCTTCGGATGGTATTAATGAATTTAGACTTGGCATAGGAGATGCATGGGGGGCTGACAGGTCGAGAATTAGCCTTTGTTTAAGTGAGGATTTGTTAGTGACCAGTCCTATGGGATTAGTTCTCCAAACCGAAAACGGCGGGGAATCAAAAGGGCCTAACAAGAAACCTTGATCCAACTCCTTCTGAAGGAGTAAGTCAATAGTGTTGGGTGCTGCAAGGGCTGTCTGTAAGTTTTTACACTCCAGGATTCCTATAGGCATGTGAACAATACCCGTGTGAAACCCCATTGTAAACCCAGTCACCAAAAAGTCAACGAGATGTTGTGATGGGTGATTACGTAAAAGTTCTTTCAGTAGGGGGACACGAAGAGACGTCTGATACTGCTTAGGGAATAGTTTATTGGGGCACATAGCCTTGGCGTGAGCCCTGAAACAGTTAGAACAGACATGCAGAAGTCTGCAGGCACTGTAACCGCAAGACCCGGCGTTAAAATTGGTACAGACCTGTGACTTGCCCAAGAATACAATATCACGGCCTAGTTTATCTTTAAGCACCCTGCCAGACCTCCCTGTGGGTACCACATTAGCGGGTGAAAAAACAGCATTCACCTCAGGGGAATTAGGACATAAATTAGCCGTGTGGGAATTGGACGAACAAATGGCACAAGCTGGGGTTTTCAGGCCCGCAAAGTGCCGGCAAAACAGCTCAGTATCAAGCACACCCCAATCGGCTTGAATATTGAACTGTGCTAGAGTGGCAGCTGCCCTTGCGGAAAAAGCACGGTGGTAGTCGTAAAAAGACGTACCACCGTACTTGTGTCCCAAATCCACCAGCTTGTGGAGGTAAAGGTCCAATTCCTCCCTCCTATCTGGATATACAGAGCATAGGACGTCTCTGTATATACCAAAAGCTAGTACAAATTCTGGAATAGAAAGCTTTTGATTCAACCTGGGATCTCTGGACTTGAGAACCACTGACACATCCCCATATGCATATGTCTTATTCTCAAGGACATCTTGTGAGGCAATCAAAAGTGATACCAGATTGATATCCTTTCCTTCCAAGATGTCCTTTCTGGTTTTAGCAGGCACCATGTGTGCTGGGGTGATTATATGCGGGTCTTTTGAACTAGCTGGTAAATTACCCGGTAGGGGGTCCAAGCATACTGCAGCAACTGGGCTCCCTGCAGCAGCAGGCGACCTTTGCTGGCTACCTGCGTCCATTTTGTCCAGTCTGTCTGCAATACGACCCAAAGAGACCAGGACTGATGACAAAACTGACTGCAGATCTGAGGACTGGTTCCCGCTGGATCCTTCCCCTGCCCCAGAGTTATCAGTCTGGGTATTTAATAGCCTGTACAATTCAGCTTTCCTGGCTGTAGCGGGGAACGGAATATCCCTCCTCCTTAATTCAGCCGTAATTCTCGGAACAGTCCATGCCCTGAGTGATGCAGGGCTCGCGACGTCGTCACCCCGCGATGGAGTGACCGATCTAGCTGGTGTACTGGCGATGGACACATCTTCCCTTTCTTCAGGAACTTGAGACATGCTACAACATAAAATAGTATGTTAACTGGGGCTACCCAACTGGCTATTGTAACTAATGCCAAGCGGCGAAGAATTACTAAGCGACGAGACAGGTGAGGCCCTACTAGTGGCCAAGCGGCCTTGAGAGGCACTATCTATGAATTGGCGCGAGTGGGGTATGTGGCCATTGGCATTATGGCGGGGTGGTGGCCTCTCTGTGACTTGGAAAGGCATAAGACAGAATGGGAGTGACAAGTGAAGCCCTCTCTATGCAACTAAGCGAGGCGGCTAGCTATGAATGGGCCCGAGGGGATGCCGTACCTCCGAATTGAGGATGGGTGTTGGCTTCGCGGGACCACTAACGTAAGGCGTAGAAGGCCAGAAAATTTACCTAGTGGGTCCTATTTTGGGATGCCAGTATCCATACAAACCTTAAAGGGTAGATAGAGAGGGAGAAGTAGTCGAAAAACGTGATGTACGTCGCCAGATAGTAGATAATAAGTGTATAGGAGATCTGACGTAACCTACAAGAGTAATTGACGTTCGAATGGGTAAAAAGAAATTGTGCCCCTAAACCCCCAGCCAATCTGAGACCCACCAGCAGTACTAACTAGTAGTGAAATTTGCAGAAAGTAGGACACGTGACCCAGGTGAGCTTGTAGTAACCTACTAGAGTAATATGATCTTGTGAGGGTGAAACGAAGGAGCCCCTGACCCTCAGGATGATCAGATACCTATAAATAACATTTCAACAGTATAGGAACCTGAATACTCCAAAGTGCAAGGATGCTTATACCTCGTATTTAAGGTATATTTAAATATGAACTGATCCATGCAAGTGAAAACAGGTGGTGGGTAGCAGAACCCGGTGTACTCGGTGCAGAATACTGAATACAAGAGGTCCCTATAACTGACACTGAGCACCAGAGGTCTCCTTGGTGCCTACCATAATTATACCATATAATAGACCAGATATGGCAAAGGAATGAACAAAAGGTGACCGAGTGTAAAAGCATAGTGTAAATAATTGAAAACATATTTAAACAAATTGCCCAACAAAACTATAACCAGCATGATACATCTTTCAATCAAAAACCAAATTTATAAGCTATTAGTGCAACATGCCATAACTTAAATAACCACCAGGGGACATAGAATGCACTGAGAGAGAAGTAAGTAAAATAAAACAGCCACCAGAGGTCGCCCTAGGTTATACAAGTAGCAACATAACAGTAAAAAGTATTCGGCAAATGACGGGCATAATACGAAATCCCAAATAGCCCCATACGAAAACCAACGTAACATGCTTATGCGAAAACCAGCCGAACGCCGGCACTCGTGTGAATAAACCGAAAGTTCACACGAGTGTGACCGAAATAATAGGGTGACGTAAAACGGCCGCGCCGAAAATGCGACGGCCGAAACTTACGATTTTGCAAGCGTAGCGAACCTCTTGGACAGGAACTGAAGCCAGACGGGCGAAAACCGGAGGAAAACAGCACTCGAAGGGACCCAGGAATCCACCCACGGAGATACAGGTGAGCAGAATGGCGCCAGCAGAACCTCTCTACCCACAATTCGCCAGACCCAACAGGTAACGAGGGAAGGGTTGATGCCCCTTTAAGAAGGGGAACCAAGCCCCTCCCACAACTTCAGGCCATGCCTTCCATGTATATGCCAATTATGCAAGAGAAAACCTAGATATATGGGATTGATATCTCTTTTCAAAACTTTTTTGTGTATAATAAATTATTAAATTAATATGCTAGGTTGTTGTTAGATATTAAAGTTTTAGTTTTATTTCATGATTTCTTGTAATTATATATGTTAGATGTGGATCAATCGTTCAGACCTTCTCCAACCTAAAATAAATAGGTAATATATAATCAAACCAGAATTTTTAGAAATATATAAGCACAAAATCCTCCTCCCTTCCCACCACCATCACTGGTCCCTATAAGGTGATGATGTTAAATTCAAAGTAGATTCTCAATATACTGGACCTCTTTATATTCAAAATCCCAGTTAAATCTTTTATGACTAAATTTTATGATGGATATGCCTGTAAGGCATGTTGTATTTATTGTTATGATGTTATATCAGAAATGTCTGTATGACAGTAACCTTAGTTCTTAATATTGGTTCAGTATCCCCTCCTCTCTTTTATGGGGTTAAATAATGCCTGAAAATATGGTTCAGGTCCCATTCTTTGTTGATGCCCTGAGGTTGTCTAGTACGAAGTCTGAATATCCAATACATCTCTCTTTTGTTAAGGATATTCTGTTTATTTACTCCTCTTTTGGGGTTTTTTATTTTTTCTATGGCTTGAAAGACTAGTTTGGTTTTATCTCCTCCACAACAATGTTGAAAATTGTTATTAACTGTTGATGTTTGCTGATTAGTTAATATGTCGTTGATATGTTCTCTCATTCTTTCTCTCACTGGCCTTATTGTTCTACCTACATACTGTTGGTTACAGCTGGTGCATGTAATGAGGTATATAACAAATGCTGAGTTACAATTAAGAAAACCAGATATAACAAATTTTTCCCCTGTAATAGTTGATTGAAATTCTTAAGATTGTTTAACATGTCTGCAACACAAACACCTTCCTCCACATTTGTACATTCCCTTACATTTAAGCCAATGTTGTTGTTGTTGATGTCTATTAGCTGTTTGTTCTATTCGATTTGAGAAATGACTGGGGGATAAGTACGATCCTAATGTTTTTGTTTTTCGGGCTACAAATCCAATTCCACCCTTCAGGATCTCATTATAAATAGGATCTAATTTAAGAACTGGCAGATGTTTTGTTATAATTTTTTGAACCTGTTTGTATTGTTCACTATATTCCATGCAAAAGACTATGTTCTTATGCCAGTTTTTCTGTTTTGATTGGAATTTTTGATTTTGTTTATTCCTGCTATATTGTATCCTCTTGTGATAGCTTTGTTGGTATATTTTCTCTCTAATAGTCTATGTCTGAGATCTTCTGACTGAGCTTTAAAAGATTCCTCTGAGGAGCAGTTGCAACGTAATCTTATAAATTCTCCTATAGGTACCCCTGTGAAAGTGTGGGGAGGATGGCAACTTTGTCCATGCAGTACGGTGTTACCTGCTGTGGGCTTTCTATATGCACTGGTCACAATTTTGCCTGTGTCAGTTTCGCCTCTAAGTGTGACATCCAGGAAACAGATGCACTCCTGTTCCTGTGTGGCTGTAAATTTTAGGTTGAAAGAAGTAACATCAATATATTTAGTAAAGGAGTCAAATTGTTCCGTTGTGCCACCCCACACAAGCAGCAGGTCATCTATGTAATGGCCATACCACTTGATGGAGGAGCAAAAGGGATTACCATCTCCAAATACGTGGCACTTTTCCCACAAACCCATGAATAAATTGGCATAGGAAGGGGCAAATTTGGCTCCCATAGCTGTGCCACATCTTTAAGGATAAAACACATCATCAAACATAAAATAATTGTGGTTGAGAAGGAATTGTATCGCATCCATCAGATACTCCTGTAGATCCACTGGGTGGTCTGAAAAATTTCTAAGGAAAAACGAGACTGCTTCCAAACCTTTGGAGTGAGGACTATTGGAATAGAGAGACACAGTGCTGTATTTACCGCGAGGCATCCTAGGCGAATGCCTACGGCGACAAAACTGAAAAAAAAAAAAAGACCGCGCTTGGAGGCAGAGACGGAGGTGAGAGGGGATCGGAAGATCCCCCCTCACCATCGCTCTGCCTGCCAGGCTGCACGGGGAGCCAAACAGGCAGCACAGAGAAACCTTCGTGCTGCCTGTTCGATTCCCTGTGCAGTGTGACACGGAAGTGCCGACAGTCACGTGACGGGCACGCTGACGTCATACGCGCGCCCGGTCACGTGACCTGTCGGCACAATCGCCGGGGAGCCGAACAGGCAGCATGGAGGGACCATGCTGCCTGCCACTAGCCACCAGGGAAAGGTAAGTGCTGATGGGAGTCAGAGTGTGTGTGATGGGAGACAGTGTGTGTGACTGAGTGTGATGGGAGTCAGAGTGTGTATGATGGGAGACAGTGTGTGTGACTGAGTGTGATGGGAGTCAGAGTGTGTGTGATGGGAAACAGTGTGTGTGATGGGAGTCAGTGTGTGTGACTGAGTGTGATGGGAGTAGGAGTGTGTGACTGAGTGTGATGGGATTAGGAGTGTGTGACTGAGTGTGATGGGAGTAGGAGTGTGTGTGATGGGAGTATGAGCTTGATGTGAGTCTGAATGTTATGTGTGATGTGGGGTCATGAAATGGAGGTAATGGGGCATGTCTTAGGTGTGTAACGTGGGTGTGCAGCTTGGGTAGGGGGGTGCCCAGATTTTGTCTGCCTAGGGCTGCACAAAATCAAGATACACCACTGGAGAGACATGACATCTAGTGTAATCCAGGAAAATCCTTTTTCCCATTTGATTTTATTCATGGTACTAAGGAGCTGTTTTGTGTCTTTTATATGACCTTTTAGGGTGTTAACCATAGGTTGTAAATGTTCATCCACCCATTGGGATATATGTTCTCCTAACGAACCAATGCCCGAGATTATTGGGCGACCAGGTGGGCAGATAAGGGACTTGTGAATATTTGGGACATGGTAAAAGGTGGCCGTTATTGGATGTTCATTATAAAGAAAGTCAAACTCCTTATTGTTAATTAGGCCCATCCTTTTACCATGTTCCAAGAATTGCTCCAGGGACCTCTGGAAGGCATTGGTGGGGTCTCCCAGAAGACATGTAATACATATAAAAAAATAGTTTCAATTTCATAGCCATAATTATCAAAATACTTAATAATGCAATCTATGTTATATGCTTATATACACTGACTTTGCCTCCAATTCACTCCCTGTACTTCACATACTGATTGTAAAGTACAGAGAGAGAATGACAGTGAAGGGACAGTGAAAGGAAAAAAAACAAACTAATTTCCTGTTTAAAAAAAAATCAACTCTTCCCCTGCTGATCACAGTTGCTTTTTACTGTGATCCGTTTCCTTCCAAGTTTATGACCCTCATTTAGTTTTTTCTTATAATTTTTATTTGTTGCAATTTTACTATATTACTAATATTTTTTTCATGTATTAATTTACCTTTTTTATCGGCGTATAACACGCACTTTTTCTCCCTGAAAATAGGGAGCAAATGATGTGTGCGTGTTATACGCCGATCGGTGGCTGGGGGAAAAAAAAAATCTAAAACTTACCTCGTTCCTGCTCTGTCCCCCGGACAGCGTTGTGAGCTTCCCTCCAGCGCAAGGTCAATAAAGGGTGTTTTTTTTAAACAAACTTTATTGTTCCACGCGGCTGGAGGGAAGCTCACAACGCTTCCCTCACAGCCACGCACCTTCAAAGCACCGGGAGACGGAGCAGGAACAAGGTAAGTACTGGGGTCTGGGGAAGGGGGCGAGGAGGGTGGCATACTAAGGGGCAATATCCTGGCATATTACATGGCATATTGGGGGCAATATCCTGGCATATTGGGGAAATATCCTGGCATATTAAAATGGCATATTGGGGGCAATATACTGGCATATTGGGGGCAATATCCTGGCATATTGGGGGCAATATCATGGCATATTAAATGGCATATTGGGGGCAATATCCTGGGAAATTGGGGGAAATATCCTGGCATATTAAAATGGCATATTGGGGGCAATATCCTGGCATATTGGGGGCAATGTCATGGCATATTAAATGGCATATTGGGGGCAATATCCTGGCATATTGGGGGCAATATCCTGGCATATTGGGGGCAATATCCTGGCATATTAAAATGGCATATTGGGGGCAATATCCTGGCATATTGGGGGCAATATCATGGCATATTAAATGGAATATTGGGGGCAATATCCTGGCATATTGGGGGCAATATCCTGGAATATTGGGGGCAATATCATGGCATATTAAATGGCATATTGGGGGCAATATCCTGGCATATTAAAGTGGCATATTGGGGGCAATATCCTGGCATATTAAAATGGCATATTGGGCTTCAAAGTTAACTCCTGCAGGCCTGTGCTATGATTCTGACCAGAGCAAACTTTAAATGTCTCCCCTTTAATATGTATTTTTAAATAGTAAATTGTGGATCATTTACATGTACATGGTATCCATCCAAAGAAAATAAATTATAACATATAACTTGTATGGATGCGTTAAATGAAAGAGAGGAAACCAAGTTTAATCAACCACGTTTCAAAATGGAAAAATCGCCTCTGGTCATTAGCCCTGGAAAATCCCTGGTTCTTTAAGGGTTAATGTATGCCTTAGGAGTATCCCTGACTTAATGGCGTAATATACCAGTAATGTGCTCTAACAGTTTTCACGGGACAGTTCCGATTTTGGAGGTGTGTCGCGCTGTCCCATCGAGCTCTACCGCTGTTCCACTTTTCGGAGGAGAGGTAGAATTCGTCAAAACAGCGGAAATAAAAACTGCAACACCATGTTCTTCATCTGTTCTCTGGTGTCTGTGACACTGGACACTGAATACTGCACATGCGTAGTGTTGCCTGGTTGTGTGACAGAACAACCGCGCATGCTTGGTGGCGCTGTCAATATACCTCCCAGGGAAACTGTCAAAGCATGCATGAACCACATATCTTAAGGGGTCACTAAAGGGTACACTCCATGAGAGAAACTGTACTGATTTGAGACAGGAATTTCAAACTTAAGTATAAAGTAGCCTTAATATAGGTTACTGGCCCTTTAAAGCCAACAAATAACATGTGAACCGGTTAACTGTGAAGATTGTATAAACCGCAGGGTTTATTTTTTATTTTTATTTAATATGCAACATATCAAATATTTTTATACACTTTTATTAATATTATTTTAATCATACTTTTAGGTTTACATCTAAACCACTAAAATTTGACTTTCTATGTTTCTATCTGTTTGATTTCAACACAATGATGTCCATAAGCTTCTAAATCCGAATTTCACAACCACTTAGAGCCAAATTTCAACAGCTCAATAGCATTGGTAAGGGATGAAATTCGAAAATTTCGACTCTTTCAAGCGAATTCTCCAGCCTTATACTATTGAAGTGAGGCCATTTTGTCCATTGCTGCATTCAATTCACCATTCAATTCGTATGAATGAACATTACAGCTATGTTCATTCAATACATAGTATAAGGTTGGGGAATTCAGATTAAAGAAAGAGACAAATTTCAACAGCTCAATAGCATAAGGTAGGGATTAATTAAATTTGAATGAAATTCGTATGAAATTTGTATGAATGGGACTCTTTGAACCGAATTCTCCAATAGGTGAATTATTTTCCATTCATATGAATGAATATAACGAAATGAAAATAATGAACAAATTTCGTCAGAAACGAATGCAGCAATGGACGAAATTCGTTTTGGACGAAATAAATAACATTTTCGTCCGAATGGACGAAAACTAAATGAAAATTTTCGTTTTGCCCATCCAGTCATTTTCTATAGAGATCTCACTCCTTCCCACCACAGCATGAACTCCACATCTGAGGAATCCAATGAAACTATTAGCAAGGAATCTCCACAAAATAGACAATGTACTGCCACAGAGGCAACCTATGCAACAAAGGAGGATATAAAAATATCATTTTAGGAATTCCAAGCAATGTGGAGAGAGGATCTGAAAGATATTCGAGCACACATTCTCTCTATGAAAGTCAAAGTAACGCAGCTTGTATCGACTTCACCACTGTCAGCTCAACAGAAGGCTAAAATGTGAGAAGCCACAACAGCTCTATTTCTAGAAGTGGGAGATATCAACAAGCAGGTGCTGCTACTTGAGGCAAAGGTATGCCGAGGCAACATACATGTTAAAGTTATACTGGAGATGGCTGGGAACACCTTTGAACTTCTTTCAAGTGCAAAAGGTGCAAAGAGCTCCCTTGAACGCCTCAAGGGACATGATAATTAAACTTTCCGTTATAATATTGCAGTGGAAATCCCTCAGGTCACGTGCCTTAGCCCAGTTTAGAGATCAGCGCCCGTGTCTTCTGTCTGAAGTTTCTGGAATATTTGTTTAGAAAGGTACTCTGTGATTGGGCTCGAAAGTTGGTTCATGTGTACCAGATTGCCGGATTGTTTAGTATAAAACTAAACAAATTCCGTGGCTATGTTTGTCGGAAGAAGTCAGGGGAACCCTGCAATGTATATTATTTTGGGTATATAGGCTACTTGTCTTTGTTTTCTAAGGGCTTTGGCTAGGTATTTAATTGTGTGTTCTTGCGTGTTTGGGAGAAAGATGCTCGCAAATGTGTAAGTGCGATCAGCTATTCGTCCTTTGACTAACAGAAACCGCCCATCTGGGTCGGGGTAATATGCCAGTTCCACAAAAGGGGTGTGTTGTGAAAACAAGATTGCAGTACCCTTCGACTTAGTGTGTGCATCATTGCTAAAATATCCCTGAGGATAGTCACGTTTAGTAAGTCGTGGTGGGGCTCTATCACAGTTGGGTGTCTCATGAAGAAAAGCTACTGCTGCTCTATTGTGTTTAAGTTCCCACATCAAGTGAGAGCATTTATCTGGGGTATTGAAACGTTCCACGTTATATGAAAGGACAGTTAGCTCAGTGGGTTTATATGCATGGCTGACCATGTTTCATTGAATACCCCAGAGAAAGGAGTGATAGAGGGGAGGGGTAAATCAAGACTATCAAATGTATCCCATCAGTGTCAAATGAGGGGTCGGGAACAAGGGAGGGGGAGCACTGAGATGAAGGTGTGTAAGAAACTAGTGGGAGGAGGACAAGGAGGGAAACAAGAGTACCCTGTGGCACCTATTGGCCAATGAATGGGGTGCCAGCACCAACTAAGCTACACGCCATAATTCTGCCAATAAAACTGGGGGCCTTGGTGTAGGGGGGAGTGTCAGTCCATCAGAATCACTGAACTCCTAGTATCAAGTAGATCACTACAGACAACTATAAAAAATGTAACCATTGTGAGGTGTATCACCCTCTAACATAGTAACAGTACATTCAGATCAACACAATTTCACATAGGCAACCATATTTGAGGAAACAGGAAACATATAACATGGTGGGGAGCCCTCTTGTCTACATTTCACCAAATACCTCATCTGATCTAGCCTTGAGAGCTTTTATGATCTTTTCAGTTTTGTTTTGTTGTTCTTTTTTTTTTCTCCTAAGAAATATAATTTTGTGCTGAGTAATTGTGTTCCTTAGCCCTTCCCCTTCAGCCCGTAGACACAGGTAGTGCATGTGTACCTTCTGCATTCATCATGACACCACCAGGTGGCCTAGTCTGCCACAATAAGGGCGGTCCCTATTATCAAATCAGCTTAGTCACATCAGGTTTGGGCACTCTGGATTTGGGATCGCCTATCTTGGGCATCATCAGGTTAGCAAAGTCACTCTTCCATGGGGCGGAGGAGAATATTTATTGCTGCACAGGGCATAGTGAACCAGTATTCATGGAGCTAACTCCCAGATCACCGTCATCTACAGATAGAGAGCTGGCTGGTGGTCTCCCTCCGGTTGTGAAGAGACCCTCCCTCGTGGGAGTTTGGAAAAAGTCACAAAGGGAGTTTGAAGGCTTCCCCTTAACTCCTGGGGTGCCGGCCCAGGAGTTATGCTCCTCCAATATCGCTCTGCACTATTGTGGGTAGAGAGTCGGAAGTGAAAAAAGTTTCACTTCCGTCACTCTGGTGCTGTTGTTTGACTGCCCCTAGAGGCAGTCAGCAACATTGCAATGTAAAAAAAAAAAAAAAATTAATTAGCTATAAATCTAGTGTTAGAGTTAGAATAATTGTTAGGGTTATAATTAAATTAGATTTAGCATAAGGGTAAGGGTTAAAATTACATTTACTTTAATTTAAATTAGAATAAATTAATGGTTAGCATAAGGGTTAACGTTAGGGTTATATTTAGGGTTTGGGTTGGGGTTAAAAATAATCTATCTAACACTTTAGGTATCATTTTAATTCCTAAATAATCTATTACTTGCTGGTGGATATTAAATTGATTGATTAAATTGATTGATTGAAACCCTTTGGGTTTCAGTCAGTAGAAACTCAGAATTTGAGTCTCAGAAAGATTTAATTTGTAGTTAGAAAATATTCCAAAAGTTTCAACAGTATCCAGGAGGGCCAAGGCAGAGATCTCGCGGTTGGACAAGAAGAAGGACCCGTCAAACCAAACACCCACAGGGTCTCTGATATAAACCTCCAGTTAACTCTGCCTTCTCAGCATCGAATGCCATTAGGACCAAGGGGGTTTCTTTTTGATGTATCTCTTCTAGTATATCGAAAACCTTGCAGGTGATTTCTTCCCCCGATGTGTCTGGCATAAAGCTTGCCTGGTCTGGGTGTATTAGTTCAAGCATCACTCGTTTTAATCTTTGCACCAGTATCTTAGAGTATAACTTAGTGTCCAGGTTAAAAAAAAGAGATTAGTCTATAATTTGTAACTAGGGAGCGATCCTTTATGTGCTTCAAAATGGGGGATAAGCTCCATCAGCTCTGAGGGAAACCCCCTGTCTCCACCAAATAAATGAAACACCCTTTCTAATAGTGGAATAATTGTTGGCTTTTAAACAGGTAAAAAAGGCTTTGATTGTACACCATATGTACACCAATGTAAGAAAGGCTTTGAATGTGCACCATAATATTTTATCTTTACAAAAAAATTCTTAGGTTGTTTAATCAGTTCCTGTTTGTATTCCTCTAAATTTAATATATGTTCATTAAATTTCCATCCAGAACATACACCATACTGAGAGTTTTATTTTAAGAACGGAGCATGGTCCAACCAAGTAATATTACCTACTTTAGAATTTAACCAGTTTTCTAAAGAAAGGCCCTGCATCAAGAAATAGTCAATCCGAGCCATATGTGGCTGAACAAAAAGTATAATCCCGGTCATCTGGGAGCTGGGCTCTCCAAACATCATAGAGGTTGTCTCTAATGAATCCGAAAAAGGTATCTAACTTAACCCTAGGCTATCTTCACAGATGCTATTCAAGTCCTCTCCAACAACCAAGAGGCCACTAGATATTTTCTCAATAGCTTCCATTGAGTGGTTTACAAATTTAGCTGGATATTCAGATGGGGCATATAGGATAATCAAGGTATAAGCTACATCATTGGTCTGGCAAATCAAGATCACACACATTTAATTTTATCAGAAACAATCACTGCTACTCCTCTTTTCTTCTTCTCCCTGGCAGAGAAGAAGTAAAAACGTGAGGAAATCTATGATATATCCATAGTCGATTTTGTTCTGGTTTCCAGTGGGTTTCTTGCACTAGAGCAAAGTTCACGTGTTCCTTTACTAACAGATAGGCTCATTTGTAAGGGAAATTCAGTCCCTGTGAGTTTATCAATACAATTTTAAGTAGCATCAACCACTCTGTTCTCCAGCCTCGGCCCCCTTCTGGACTCTCAGTGAGACTAAACTCTTCAACACAGGGAAATACCTAATCCAAACATACATATACCTTTAATCAACCATAATTTTCTGGGATAGTCAATCAAGGGGAAAATCACAGTCACAAGCAGAAGAAAAAATCCCTGGACCATCAGGGAAGACAGCAGGTTTGTTGGAGAACCTCACCTCAGATGAATATTAATTTATTTATAGAATATGCTTATATGGGTATAAATAGATGAGATATAGAAAGGGAAAATAGGGGGGGGAATAATAATACTAATTTTAAAAAAGAGTTTTGTTTGTCTATAATAATAGTCACGTATTTAAGATACTACTCACAGCGGTAGCCAGGTTCATTTTCATTTAGCATTAAAAACTGATAAGTTTAATCTGCTAAGCAGTTCATACCAATGTATAACCATGAAGACCAAATGAATCAGCTTTAAATGATTGCATTGTTCAAACTTTCTTCTGTGGGGAGAAGAGAGGAATAAAAAAAGGCCATATTGTTCATGCTTCAGAATTCCAAAATATTGTTGTTGCCTTAGGTATACTATAGTATCCGTTAAAATATGGTCATACCATCTATTTAACTATTTATTATGTGCGAAGGTGATTTTTAATTATGTTAAAAAGGCTGATTCAGTGTTACTTCCACCTCTAACAGATCATCTCTAAACCCAATCAATTAATCCTGCAATTGATTTATCTCTTATTTAACCCTGGTACATGTATCCATAACACAATATCTTTGATCATTATTCCTCTACAATAAATAACCCCTGAATGTCAGTTATTTTTAATATTAAAGGTCTATTGGGTGCAATAACCCGCAATTAAAATCACAATCCAGTTATAAAAATATAGAGCAATTTAAATATGTGAACATACTTTAGTGAGTTATAAACAAGTATAACATTTGTGCCCCTATTGTACAGTGATTTAAATATGTGACTTCTCAACACCTTTTACTTAATTATCTCTATCCATTAATTTATCTCAAAATTATTCCAGCAAAAGCAGGGACAGTTCAAGGGAAAATCATCATGATCATAAAAAAGCAGTAACACTGAATTTCACTCTAAGCCAGTGGCATCACTGGTTAGGCTACTGGGGCTTTAGCCCAGAATCCCGGCTGCATAGCCCTGAATGGAGACTCTGTGGCTAAAGTATACCCTCATTGTAATTTTTTGCCCTGGACCCGAAATTGGAGGTTTAAGCTTTAGCGGAGGTGATGCACTGTAAGGGGCAGCATGCCGCCTTCTATGCTGCTGTCATGTTTTTTTTTTTTTTTTAGTATTTGGCTCCTTGTGTGTTTCCTGTGTTGCTCCTGGACCGCACGCCTGTAACAGAACTGCTGCCTCCACATCCTCTGCTTAACTTCCAGTTAGAAGAGGCAACAATTATCAAGATATCTAGAGACCACCTCCCTGCTCCCTAAAATGTAAAGTGTGTGTGACAGAGACAGTGTGTGATTTTATTTTTTGTATTGAAAAGTACATTCACTCCAACTACAGAGCTAGGATTGAAATGTCAGTCACAGAAACCCTTTTTTTTGGCAGCTGACTTAATTCTTCATTCTCACTTGAATTACTTTTAAACCCAGCAACTAACTGAGCATACAGTTCCAACACAGCAAACACCATTATTAACCAAATGATTTGTGGGAAATCTATTCATTTCTGGCAACAAGTGGCAAAATGTATGCCATCTCACTTTTTTCTTTTCTAAAAAAAAACATTGTTCTTGTGATGGGTCAATGAAGTATTATACCACAATACAGATCTGGTACTTTATCAGTTTTAATTGTTTGCCTGTAATTGTTTTTCCACATTGTGTGTGTGTGAGTGTGTATGTGTGTCTGTGTGTGTGTCTGTGTGTGTGAGTGACAGAGTGTGTGTGACAGAGTGTGTGTGTGTGTGTGTGTGTGAGACAGTGTGTGTGTGTGTGTGTGTGTGAGAGAGAGAGAGAGAGAGAGAGAGAGAGAAAGTTAGTCTCTGTGTGTGAGAGAGACACAGTCTGTGTGTGAGAGAGAGACGGTGCGTGTGATAGAGAGAGATGGTACATGTGAGAGAGAGACTGTGCATGAGAAAAAGAGCAAGACTGAGAGAGAGAGAGAGAGAGAGAGACTGCATGAGAGAAAGCAAGACTGTGAGAGAAAGAGATGGTGAGACAGAGATAGTGTATGAGAGAGAGAGAGTAGGTGAGAGAGATATAGTGTGTGAGAGAGAGAGAGAGCGAGAGAGAGATGGTGTGTGTAGGAGAGAGAGACTGTGTATGAGAGAGAGTTAGATGGTGAGAGAGACAGAGATAGCATATGAGAGAGAGAGTATGTGTGAGAGAGATGGTGTGTGTGAGAGAGAGACTGTGTATGAAAGAGAGCGAGTGAGTGATTTCTCTGACAGAACAGATCTCTGCATGGCTTTTCGGGGAATAAACACTTCTGATAGGCTGAGATTTATTTTGTTTATTTGAGCCCATTGATTTATCTGCTTTATCAACTCTTTCGGGTGTGTCTCCCTTGTCTCCTTTAGGGGCATCATAAACGGTTTCATTTCTCACTTTGCAAAATATATTTGTCGCAGTGAGAGCCGTACAACCATAAAACAGACCCAATTAACTTTGTGCAATAAGCAGAGTTATATTAGAGATGTAAAACCAATATTTGGAGGATCCATGATCTTTCATAAAATGGGATAGTATATTTAATCTAAAGTCCAAGGTCTAAAATATTTTAGCACTGGGTCAACTCAGTTGTAGTTTGATATAAAAGATGATTTTATTGATTCAATTGACAAGGAAGTATTGCGCCTCAAATCACAGTTACCTGTTTTCCTCGCTCAAATACCTCAGTGAGAGATTTGATCTCGATCCATTTGCAGGAGAATGGGAAGGTTTCAAGATAGAAGCTCACAGATTCGTAACAGCAGGTCACCAGATTGTAAGTTAGACCTCTTTTTGATTAAGTATCTCACCAGGCAGTCAGAAGGTAGCGAGAGCTGATAGAGGAAGCCATCAATAGCCCTAGTTTGCCGATTCAGGACTCGGCTGGTTTCACTGCATCTCTCCAACACTCGGAGCTCCGACACAACCCATGCAGACCCACGCTAGCTTGTGTCACGTCATCACACTGACCTTAATAAGTAGTCGTTAGTTTAAATGTTAATCTTACATTTCTCCTATTGTTTTCATAAACTCTATTCAGACAATGATCCTGGCACATTGAGAGGCATAATCCTGGCATATTGAGGGGCATAATCCTGGCATATTGTGTGGGGAAATCCTGGCATATTGAGAGGCATAATCCTGGCATATTGGGTGTCTAAATCCTGCCTCAGAGAAAGCAGTGCACTTGCAACTGCATGTGTGCCAGGCACATGACTTTAATCCTGTTCTGTTAGCTCAGTGGGCAACATCTAGGCATTTTTAAATACTGCAATTTGTTGGTGTTAAATATTCCATTTGCGTCCTGCACTTCAGATCTGAGAGTCAAATAGAACCGTCAAATACTGTGCTTACAGCGCACTTTGAAAAATTCTAATTGTTTTGGGTGCTAAATAGTACATTTGCGTCTTGCGATGCACTTCATATCTGAGAGTCAAATAGAATAGTCTAGTACTGTTCTTACAGCGCACTTTGAAAAATTCTAATTGTTTTGGGTGCTAAATAGTACATTTGCGTCTTGCGGTGCACTCCATAACTGAGAGTCAAATAGAACAGTCCAATACTGTGCTTACAGCACACATTTCAAATTTCTGGCTACCTCCTCCTCCTCCTCCAGCGCCGCTTCCACCTACACCGCCATGGTCACCGCCTCCTCAATCTATGGGTCACTTAGTATAAACTGAAAGAGAATACCCTGCACTCCAACCCTCTCTCAAATGGATAATTCTGTTGATCCTCCTGGCAGCCATGCTTTAGATTTAGATTTATGTTCTTCCAAAGCTAAAATCAAAGATTCCTTCTAGTGCTATTTTCTGGCTCAGCTGTATTTGTAATTTGTATGTATTTTATTTTATTTTAAGTTATTTCCCTATCCACTTAGGCTCTTATCCTACTCTTACCAACATTTTACTTCATTTTGCAGCCCTCTAGCCCTTTCCAGGACTGTTTTAGAGGCATTTTAGTGGCCAAAAGTGCTGTGTCCCCATTGACTTCAATGGGGTTCGGGGTCAAGTTTGAGCACGTACCCGGACATTTTTTCGAAGTGCGGCCGAACCACCCGAACATCCAGGTGTCCGCTCAACTCTACCAGGGACTAATACAAGTATTTAGGAAATTGGGCAGACTAGATTTACCAAATGGTTCTTATTAGATTGTTGCCAAAATGGGTGTTACCTCTGTTTCACGGAGTCAATTATGAGACAGAGATGGAGTAGCTGAAGCAGAAAAGTTTTCTTTATTGCACAATCAAGGAGAATTGACCGAGATGGTGGGAAAGCCTCTTTTAGTCAAGTCTGATTTGCATATTCCAAACTTCAGTTTTTATACATTTTCAATCAATTAGTTAAACATTAATCATAAAAGTAATATATGCTCTGGTGATGTTTTACGGCCATTAGGTAATTTTACCAAATCATGCTGATTCTGCGTGATCTGACCACAGGTTTTTATTACTTTGTTATTCAGTTATTTATTAGGGTCTCAAGTACAGAGTAGGCTAGTACATGTGACTAATTTTTGCTGATCAGTGTATTTTCGTATATGAATCCTTATATTAGTCACTATTGATTAAAATGAGTTTTATGGTTTTATTTCATTTAATCTAGTCAAGCTATTCCTAAATCCAGTGCTGACTAGGTGTGTTCAGCACTGTCAGCAAAGATGAGAGAAGAATCATTTTTATTCTTTTAAGCACAATGTGATTCTTTTAAGCAAAGCATTTATGTTTGATTTCTGGTGTTTTGCTCACATGATGACACATTCTATGTCTATGTCATTTTTTCTTTTTTTTCCTCTCTCCTCTTTTCCTTTCACCTGTCTTTACCTTTTATTTTGATCACTCCCTTTATTACTGGAAGACGAGTAGGTCAGTATTTTTGAGGGTGGTGTGGTCGAGGAGAGGAATCGGAGCCAAAAGTTTAAAAAGTCAACATTTTATTATTGATCTATTAATGATTAATATTTATTTGCATAGTTATTTATTTATGCTTTTTTTTTCTTTTAGGGAACTTAGGGTGAGTATATAAGGATTGTTAATGTAAGTATAGGGAAAAATCAGGGCAAGGTGACTTAGTTTTGTTTTTGAGTTAGTTATAGGGATGAGGTAGGGCTAAATCAGGTGAGATTAGGTGCAATAATAGGGCTAGATAGGGGCAGATAGGGAAATATATTATTTTATTCAAGTGATGTTGTTGATTTCTCCCATTTAGCTGCATTGGAATTGTTTTCCAACTTGGCTTTTATCTCCCCATTTTTTCCTCATCAAATCTCTACTATAGTGTCCAGTTTTCATATTGCAGCTTTTTTTAAATTTTAAATTATACTATTTGGCTGATTCAAATAATGTTATGTTAAATGTTCAATAGGATGAGCATTGTCTATGTAATCAAAAGATGCAGCAATGTAACATACAGACATTAACACATGAAGCTTATTTTTTTAAGGTATTGTACAGAACAAATGTGTTTAAAAGCATGAATATAAACCTTCCAAAAGACAGTTTAATTTCACACCATCAGATGCATGCATTTGAAGTCTACCAGGTGAATGGTAAAAGACTATACAGTTATATTTTACTACAGTTGTTTCTGGGGTTTTTTTATATTTGGCTCAAACCAAGATGAATATATGGGCTTGTTTTTTTCTAGGATACCTAAATGTGTGACTGTGCTTTACTGAATGGACAAAGTAAATACATTTTTTCAGCTCTTTTACATGTAATATTGCCATTTTGACTCACGTCCAGCTCTCACTTATTATACTTATGTAAACGTAAAGGTTCTCAAAGGTTATTATGATGACATTGCATTCAAAATGTCTCACAATTTATCTAAACACTGCAGAAATAGGTCAATTCTTGATCTGAGGTCAACATCCTCTTTATCAGTTTAAAATTTGGGATGCTCCCATGGAGGTTATTGTCTGGGGAAAAAATGTAGTTTGAAAAAAAATTCTCCCAATGTCTAATTGAAAAACTAGAATTACCTTTTTTGTATTTATTTAAAAGTACTAAGACACTAAAAGGACAATTAAAATGTTATAGGAAGGCTAGGCAGATATACATTTGCTTTGCTGATTTTTATTTTGCCTGTAAAGTACATTTTTCCAATATGAGCAATTATGTTTCTGCAATTCCCAGCAACTAAGACAAGGCATAGCCCCCAGCAACTGCATATTTCATTTTCAGTCCAGCAGTTTTACAGAGCTCTTGCTATTATCCGTGAATGTAAGTTCAGAGAAGCAAATACAATTATTGAAAGCAGGAGGATCAAATTAAAACAAGGTATTTTGATTAAAAACTGTTTGGCAGGTTTCTAGAAAAAAAAAACATTTGCTTAAGAAACATACTTAACCACAGAAATGTTGCTGATTTTCATTTTTTGTATTATTTTTATATATTTAATTATACACTTCTTGAATGATTTGATAATAGAAATCTAAGTCTGATTTATCCTTCTTCCCATGAGTAGAAGGGTGTTAACCATCAGCTGCTGTGCAGGATGAGTTTACATGCTGGTAACACAACCATATTTTCATAACCAAATTTAGAGTCAAAACATGTAAGGGTCTACTCAATAAAGACTGAATTGCAATCCTTTAAGACGTGAGTTACAAAACTAAGACCAAAGTAGCTGAGTTAGAAAAATTCTTCCATTTAGCTGCGTTGGAAAAAAATTTCAACTCGCTTTTATATAAACATTTCTCCCCATTTTTGCTCTACAACAGTGGTTATATTCCCAAAAATATTTTCAAACTTAGAATAAGTGTTTTTCCTTTTAATTTTTAATCATAGTTTACAATGTTTTATGGTAATTTATATGATATGATGATAATAATGCTATCAAAAGAAAAAAAAAGTTTTCTTGTGTCTTCTGATACCACGGATAGAAAATCAATACATTTGTGTGTATAGTCTCTTGTGTGAGATTATACACAAGGGAGAATCTGGAGCCAGACTCCAGGATTGGCTGAGCATACACTGAAAGAAAGGAAAGTCATAAATATAGTTCAATGTATAAGATAAAGAGGTTCAAAATGGAAATCTAATCTCCACAAACAAGAAAATAAAACACTAAAAAAGCAGGTATTTATTATTTCCTTACATCACCTCACCCTCAATCAAATTCTGATATTATCTAAAGGCCTAAAGTTTGCCGTAACACATCCAGTTAATACAGGGAGACAAAAAAGGGGGTGGGAGCACAGACTCACGCGAGAACGGACAGCATTACAAAAGCAAGTCCTATAGGATGGGGCCTACTCAAGAGGGCATGACCATTTTTTTGCTTGCTTACAATTGCACAGAGTAAACCACTCCCTTAGCATATCAGACGGATCCCGCTCATAAGGGCAGTCCAGATCCAAAAGGTCTGCTCTGCACGAGGAACACAGCAAACCAAGGATGTATGTTTTGACCTGCATTGGCCTTGTCAGTGTGGTACAGCTGATGACCCACTGGTGCAGCAAGCCAATGACCCACAGATGTTTGGGCATCCCCTGATAACTCATGGAGACAAAAAAGGTGGTGGGAGCACAGACTTACCGAGAACAGACAGCACTACAATAGCTTGTCCTACAGGATGGTGCCATAATTTTCTGCTTGCTTACACCATTACAGAGAAAACCACTCAATTACCATATCAGATTAATCCCACCTATAAGGAATGTCTAGACCCAAAATTCGTGAATGGTTTCTACTGTACAAGGAACGCAGCAAACCACAGATGTACATGTTGGCCTACATTGGCCTTGTCCGTGTGGTATGGCTGACAAAGTTGTCACCATGAGTTGTCAGGGTATGCCGCAAACAGCTGTGGGTCCCTGGCTTGCTACACCTAGAGAATCATCAACCATACCACACTGATGAGGCCAATTAGTCAGGGGTAGTTGATAACCTAATAAAACTCATTATCACAGCGAAGACAAGGGTTTATCAACTACATCATCTGGGAAGGTTATATGCTCCCACCACCAAAGGTCACCTTTTAAAGTTAATAAGTGGACAAAAGCCTGAAACTAGGAAGTAGCTATCCAACCTACTCCTACTCCCTGCCTAGATCAACAAAATGGCCAATAGGAAACAACCAGAAACTAAACTAGATATTAAAGCAAAAAAGCCTAAAAGGGGGGAAAGGAACCAGAACATAAAAAAACAACTGAACTGCCACGTCGTTCGGGGGTGCAGTTCACAAAGATGGTCTGTTTAGAAGGCACTCCTAACCTAACAACTTATGATCTTCAGTGTGAAATACAAAAGAGTATCCTTAAGACTGGGGACCCAGGGGTGTGAACACCTCCTTTGGGTCTAGGACACTTCTTCGCCGCATCTTCATCGCTGACAGTTCAGCGTGGCAGTTAGAACGCTGAACTGTCAGCAATGAAGTATAACGCGGCCGTTTCACCGCGGCTGAAGCTATGTAAGAGCTGACAGTTCAGCGCTGAACTGTCAGCTCTTACAAATCTAAAAGTAAAACTAAAATAACCCCCCTACTAAATGATTCCCCCCCCCAATAGTAACACTAAACACTAAACCCCAATACTAACACTAAAATTAACCCCAATACTAAAATGAACCCCAATACTAAAATTAACCCCCTAAACCCTAATACTAACCCTAATACTAACCCCCGACCCCTAATACTAAAGTTAACCCCCTAAACCCCAATACTAACCCTAATACTAACCCTAATACTAACCCCCGACCCCTAATACTAATATTAACCCCCTAAACCCTACTACTAACCCTAATATTAACCCCCGACCCCTAATAGTAAAATTAACCCCTAACACTAAACATGAAACCTAATTCTAACCCCCTAAACCCTAATTCTAAACAAACTAAAATCGGTAAAATACTTACCTTTAGCGATAAAATGTCCCACGATGAAATCTCCAGCGACGATCTGTCTTGTGGTGTAGAGTCAGCGGTGAAGCGGCTGCGTGGAAGCAGCCGCGATGAAGTGTCCCATCCCCACCTCCTTTGTATGTTTCTACTTTCTTACCCTGATGTCTTGTATTATTTATCCTTAGTTTCTTTTTTTTGCTTTATCTTATGTCTTGCTTCTGTCCTGTAGCCCTGCATTCTATATTTCAGTTCTCCTCTCCCGCATTTACTTTTATGTTTTAGCTCTGCTTGGCTATCATTTAGTTCATATCCTTTTAAGCCCTGGGACCTGGATACAGCAGCTGCTTCACAGGGCCTGGTTGTGGCTTCAAAAACTCGGGGTCCCAAACCTCCAAGGGATTGCAGTTACCCATCACCAGGTCCTGTGTCTCCACCGTGCAACGTAGCTCCTGATCTCGTGCGCTCAGGGTCTTTTTCCATCGGAGACCGCAAGCGTTACAATAAGTATGTTGCATGTTAGAAGATACTGTTGAAAGCATAGTTTAATTATACTTGTTTCTCAGATCTATGATCACTGTTTTTATTATCGCCTCCCCCCCCCCCCTTTTTCCTCTTTTTTCCCCCCTCTTACTAAGTGTAAATTCACTGGCGTTTTAATTTATTACACGCGACAAGTTGACACTTTTTTTTTTTTACTTTATGTGCACATACTTATTTTCTATATAAAAGCATATTTCACTCTAATACTGATGAAAGCACCACAGGAAAGTACTTCAGGACATGCACCAAGTCGATATTTTTCTCTTATTTAATGTCATAATAGCTATAAGTAAATAAGAAGAGTTGGCACAATTTCAGGGGGAGAAGAAGGGTCCTCCGGACCATTTTTTTTATTTATATGTAATTGTATGTACAGGGTTGAGGATTTATATAGATTAATAAATGGATGACTATTAATGCCCAGGGTCTAAACTCCGTATATAAAAGGTCAATTTTGTTTAACTTACATTGGAAAGAATAAATAGATGTGTGCCTGCTACAAGAAACAAACTGGATTAGAGAAACAATTAAGAAAACAAGTTTTGCAAGTTTTGCCAGTCCTGATTGATGCCTCATCAAAAATAAAATATGTGGAGTTGCTATTTTGATATCAGATAAAGTTATGTATCAATTAAGTTATAGCAAAGTTGATCCAGAGGCCAGATATGCTGTCCTGGTGTGCCGATGGAACCAACTGATCATTACTATAATCAGTATATGTGCATCAAATAAAAATCCCATGTCCTATCTAATGGGTAACTTAGTTCAGGGACAGTTTTTTATAGTGGGAGATCTTAACTTGGTATCTGAACCCGAAATTGATAAAAGTTTCCAACAATGTCCAAAAGGAGCTCCTAAGACAATCTAATCAGTTTCACGTTTACCTTAAAGAAAAATCTCTATTTGATATTTGGAGAGCCTTTAATCTGGGGGACAGGGACTATACGCACTATTCTAGAGCCAATCACTTATATGCAAGGCTGGATATGTTTTTGGGATACTAATTATCAGTTTTAGAAACTAAAAGAAGCTTAATAAAAGAGATAACCTGGTCTGATTATAATGTAGTAATGTGGATCACAGGGGTGAAGGAGAGTAGCATTAAAAACAGAGATTGGAGATTAAATGATGGGCTGCTCTATAGAGAGGCGACTCAGACATCTTTAAAATAAGTGACAGATTTCTTCTTTGCAGAGAATAAGTCTGACAACCTATCACAGATCACCATCTGGTGTGCCTACAAGAGCGTTATGTGCGGACCTCTGGCAAATCAGAGGATATAAGAGGAACATTTAAGCAAAACAGACCTACATGAGATCTCTGAAGAACAGCTTCAATCTTTATGTCTCCCAGTTGAAGCACAGGAGATAAAATCATGAAAAATGTAAACCAAAAACAGCACCAGGACCCGATGGTTTTACAAATTACTTTTATAAAATACTTAAGGAGAGGGTAATATAGAACCTGGAGGGGGTGTATAACAAGATACTATCTGCATGCTCTTTCCCTGAGATGATCAAGGCAAATGTCTAAAATCCTAACCCAAATCCTAAAAAAACAAACAAAGACCTACTGAATATAGGAAACTACTGACCAATCTCCTTGATCAATACTGACTAAAATTTATACTATAATGGCCGATCGATTGAAAGAGGCGATCTCTCACCTGGTCAGTTCGGACCAGGTGAGATTTGTACCTGAAAAATTTCCCAGTATAAACATCAGGAAGTTAGGAGATGTGATGTATTGCATGCAGAGGAGACACCTCACCATGCTGACCCTATTTCTTGACGTGGAAAAGGTGTTTGACAGGGTCAGCTGGTATTTTATGGCATCTGTTTTTTGAAAGTTCAGCCTGAGAGGAATTTTCCTCAAGGCAGTTTTGGCCTTATGTTCTACACCAAAAGCCAGAATAGTTGGTTCAGGCATCTCCTCTTCACGGATTACCGTTGGAAATGGTACCCGACAGGCTTGTCCTTGCTGCTGTGCATCCTCGCGTTAGAACCATTTGCTCAGAGAACATAAGAACATACTAGGTTGCCAGAGTTGGAAGACTGAAGCTAAGATTAGCATTTATGTGGATGACACAGTCCTGACTATACATCTTTTTGTATTACGTTATCACAACTTTGTATTTTTCTACTCAAATCATTTTTTGCTGCCCCCCTTTTTTTCCAGAATATATTTACTTTCGTATTATATGCCTTTATTAATAAAATATGTTACTTTTTAGATTTTTTGCTTATTTCATTTTATTTCATGTTATAGTGGAATAAGAGAAGAGGTTTCCCCTTCCAAGTGGGAAAACTTTTTATGGGTCAGTTATAAATCTCTTTTAGCCACCACAAATCAGTTACAAACCTCTTCGCAAAATCTGGAGGTCTCTTGGTGGGGCAGAATCAATATTGTAAAGTCATATATCCTACCTAAGTGGATTTCTACATTTAGAATGGTCCCGATGGAATTCCCCAGGAGCTGGCTAAAAAGAGATTCAACAGATTTTGCTTAGATATATATTTTAAAATAAAAGATCAAGAATAGGTTTCTTTATTCTGAAAAAATGAGTGAAAAAAGGATGCCTAGGACTTCCTGGTATAAAGAAATATCATGATGCAGCATTGCAAAGGCATATAAATAAATGGTTTAACCCTAGCAGCAAAGTGGAGTCTTGGTACAATATGGAGGCAAAGGTGTTACCAATTAAGGAGGCTTAAGGAGAGCTAGCTGGCATAAAAAGATCCACAACCCCACAATTAGGAGCTTGATATCTTATTGGAGGAAGTTCAGAATGAAAAAAAAAAATATTGGGTCTTGGTCCTCCAAAAAAACCCTCTGAGCTTACTCGAATTAGATATGATAGAATTAAATCAGAATGGCAGTGGAAAGGTATTTAGAACATTGGCCAACTAAGTAAAAATAACTCTATTAAGCAGTTCTCGGAATTAGTATCAGAATATTCTCTTCTCCCAAAGGAGGTTTTTAAATATCTTAGAGTGTGAAGATACACACAGCAGGCACTATGCAAAGATAACAGATGGGAGATTGATTTGGAACTGAAAAGTGTTAAATAGAATTTAAAAAATGCAAATCATGAATAGGACAGATGGTCCGTATAATTGTGTCCATAAAGAATTTTGAGGTAGAGAGATAAGTAAAAGGATACAAATTGGTGATTGGTTTGCAATCATGAATTCTGTCCGTAAAGTATGTCATTGTCTCAGTATCATAGAAATGCAATTTAAATTATTAAATAGATGGCATTTGGTCCCTGAAAAACTTACAAAGCTATACCTGACTCAACAAAATGTCTGTTGGAGAGGTGATTCCGCTCCAGGTTAATATACTCATATTTGGTGGCATTGCCCAGAGATAAAAACAACTGTGGCATGTACTGCAAGATGTCCTAGAACTCGATATACCTTTGGTTCCATTTGAAATAGAATCTTACCTGCTGCACCTAAACTGGCCCCCTCTTGCTCCTGTGGAAATTTTCTTACTAAGTCAAGTGTCATTAGTTATTAGCAGCACAAATGCAGATAACCAGATTTTGGGGGGGAAAACTGATAGGGCAGAGTGGCAGCACCTTAGAACACAAGTAGAACACAAACTGAAAATGTAACAGGGAGGGCTACATCTTTAGATGTTTATGATAAATGGAATAAGATATTCAGATAAGTATAGACCGATGTCCCAGAGAAAAAGGAAATAAAAAATGGGGGGAAAAAAGGAAAAGAAAAATATTACTACAGAGGATGTGGGAGAGAAGTGAAAGAGGGGAAGATAAGAAAAAGATAAAGGCAAACTTAGCACCATTCTCCTCCTGACCATTGACCACTGATTTAGCTGAATAGAATCCCTGGGAGTTTCCCAGCGTCCGTTGTGTTACGGTTTTTTAAATTGTATTGTCTTATTGCCCTTGACACCACGCAATTTTATCTAAATCTTGAAGCAAACAGGAAAATGGACAAAAATGTATTTAAGTATTGTAAAATTTATTGTTACTTGTTGTTTTTCTATGCAGAAATCACAAACAAATTGTTGAAAAAAACAAACATTCAACATCATTTCATAGGCATATAAATTCTATCAGATTGAATCATTTGAATCTCTTATCTTCAGAGACCTAGAAAAGATAAAACAACCACACAAGGGAACTTCAAAGAAGCAACTGTATAGTTTTAATACCGGCAGACAAGGAAGGGGGTATCATTATCATCAACTATTTGGACTATGTTGGTGAAAATCTGATAACTATCAGATGCCTCCAGATATAGAAAATGCCCCAAAGACCGTTTACTGACCATAAAGCAAACATGTTACAGCTTAATTAAAAAAGGCAGAGACAACTTCCAGGAGTGGGTCCAAATAAGATGGCCTTATTGTAACTGACAGAACGTTTAAAAATTTGGGACTGCCACGGGCCCTCAGCTTTTGACATCAGCTTCAACCCGCCATGCATTCTCAAAGTGCACCTGGATTCTGTATTCCATTCTTGCTGGGCATTCCAAGCCCCAATATCAAAGAACAATTAACAGATAAGATGTCAGAAAAAAATGGATATCACAGAATGGTAATAATGAATCAGTGTTTATTCTCATCTTGTTTGTGCAGCTACAGACCAAATCTTCCAACAATCGCCTTACGTGTTTCACCATGGACTGAAATGAAAGCCATCTCATTGGGGTACTTACAAATACTTACAAATAATTATAGAAAATCCACTGCAAGAAACACAATATGTTGGCCAGCAGTTCTTATCCTAAACATACTTTTGATGGATTACTGGTGGGGGAATTTATTAGACTATGAAGAAACTGCTTAAGTAATGAAATGTTCACACATAATTCTGAAGAACTGACAAATTGATTAGAACAACGAGGATACTCCACATCCCAGATTAGAAGGGATGTGAGAAAAAATGTGTGTAATTGTAGATGGCAGTTATATTAGACCTGCTCTGGCAAATTCTCTCTGCACAGTATAGTGGAGGCGCTACAGGTGAATACAGTTGCTAATTAGCTGCCTAATTAACTGTGTATGTAAGACCAGCCTGAGTTTTAAATTTAGAATCTGATATTCCAGCAAGAGAGCTGGGCTGCTACAAACAGAGGTTTTTTGGTGCAATTTATATTTGCTTTGTTGGAAAGTGGGAAAGCCACCCAACTATAAATAGTAGATTATATGTATAGTTAGTGCTCAAGAAAGAGCCAGGATTTATTTTTGTTTATTTTTATTTTCACTTGCTGTGGTGTTAAAGAAAATAAAAACACGTAAAACCATTTGGAGTTTGTCCTCTGTTGGTTACCCTAGAAGACTGTGGTTATTTCAAGTTCCCAGGCAAGAAAACATTTTTTTTTATTGCAAAAATATCAAAATGACATATATTCAATAAACATACGTGTATAGTGCAATAGACATCACAGTACACAGTTCACTTCTATCTAAAGTGCAATAATTATTTTACTACCTACATCACTTCTACCTAATAGTGCGATAAACATAAAAACAGTACATTTTATTTCCCATAAATTCATTCATTCATTCATTCATTCAAACACATTCATTCACCCCTGGTTCTAGGAACTCTTTCCATTTTTCTTTCCATTCTATTTATCCACGGTGACCAGATTCTACTATAAGAATCCATTTTTTCTTCATTATTAATACAATGTCCCTTTTCCATGTTACATTGATAATCCAGTTGATCATACATCGCCTCAAGACTTACCTGTCCTACTGTTTTCCATGACCTTGCTATTACTAATTTGGCTGCCAATAGTGCTTGTATTTGTTATACAAACAGTGTTCTACTGTCTTTTTTAACTTTGTTCGATCCAAAATGAAACAGTACCATATTTCTGATATATCTGTTAGTAAGGCTAATACCTGGTTCCATAAATCCCTAACTAGGTTACAGTCCCACCATTCATGAATTAAAGTCTCTTTACTTTTCAAACATCTCCAGCATTGTTCACTAGAATTAGGGTATATCTTTTTCAGTCTGGAGGGGGTTAGATACCAACGATAGATTACTTTATAATACAATTCTATAAGACTTAGGGAGTGGGTAGCTTTTTTTGTTGTATTTATGGTTTGTATCCAGTCTATTTCCTCAGTGGATATTTTAAGCTTGTTTCCCATTTTTTTATTATTAAGGATAGTTCATTGAATTTTTCTACATTATTTATTGCCTTAAACAATTTTTTTCCCCACAAAGCTTTAAAAAACTCTTCCATCTCCAAGTTCTCTTTATGCGTGCATGATATTATTTTTTATTCTTAAATTTGAATAATGCTCTCCTGTATGCAGATCATATTTATCTCTTATGTCTGAAAAAGGAAGGACTCTATCATCCAATATGATCTGATTGATTGAGAAAATATCTGCCTCTTCCCACACCTTAAATGTTATATTTTGGATAACCCCACTACTAACCCCAGAGGGAGATGTCTTTCTATTGTGTAGAAAGGCAGATACCTTCTCCTTATTCTATTCCACATATACAACAGGTCATTCACTACTGGGTTGTCCATCCTTCCATGATTACCCACTTCTTTGAAAAGGTTCTCAGTTAGATTTGAGCCTTTTTGTTCCATTAATATCCAGTTATGATTTTCTGGGTGTAGGTGGGTCCATTTAGCCAAATAGGATAGCATTACTGCATCATGAATCTTAACAATGTCTGGGGCTCTAAGGCCTCCCTGGTCCTGCAATCGTTTTGTGTAACATCTTTTTATTACGGTTTCTGGTTTCCGCACTCTCACATTGCATCATGTGATCATAGACATGTTGGGAAATAACATTGTACAAATTTACAATAAGACGGTATAGCGAGGAGCGATCCTAACAGAAAGTCTGTGGATGAAAATGTCCAATGTGTATACTAGACTTACAAGAAGAATGCAAAACAAGGGAAAAAGAAGAATAAACACAGTAAAATAAACATTATAACTTCCGCTACAGTAGTGCCAATTGTCACAAAATACAAATATCACAACATCAAGTTATTCCTGCATATTAGCGATGTAAACATGGTTAGGTCTCCCAGACCTAATGTCCTTCAGCGCAAGGGATAAACTTTCTGTATGCGTATCAGGCTGGAGGCTCAGTCGGATTCTTAGGTGGGGCACCGATCTCCCATTCATCTGATTGCAAATATTTAGACGATAATAACCATCTCAACTCGTGAGCCAGGCCTTTACCTTTGGCTGTTTGTGTCAAGCTTTCCTGGGTACGGATCCTCTCCACTGATTCCACCCATTCAGCAAAGGAGGGGGGCCTGGTTTGTTTCCAATGGAGGGGAATGAGGGCCTTTGCCGCATTCAGGAAATTAATTGTGAGTGATCTTTTCTATTTACCTAGGGAATGAGGGGTATGGTGAAGAAGTACGTATCGTGTTAGAGACTTTCTCCCAAAACCCCTTTAACAAGTGGCAAGACCACCAGATTTGTTGGTATGTTCCTGGTGATAAGTGGCATCTCCAGCATAGCGATGACACGGTGGGGAAAATGCGATGGATGTGAGCTGGTGTTTTGTACCATCGTGTTAGGAGTTTGTAGGCCGACTCTTGGCTCTTGGCCAAGATGGAGCATTTTTGCGTTGCTATGAAAATTTTTCCCTACTGGTCATCCGTAAGTGATATCCGAAGGTCCCTCTCCATTAATCTAGAATAGTATGGACAGGGCTGAGAGTGGGTTTCTAGGAGCAAGTTATATGTGGAAGATATTAATTTATGGGCCTGGAAAGGTGGGACACACAAACGTTCAAAATCTGTTTGGTCCGCTGGAAGGGTCCCTTGTTTTTTCAGGGATTGAACATAATGGCTAATTTGTCTGTGTGTAAAGATTACACTAGGAGTAATTTTGGTCTGTATGTCCATTTCCTCTAGTTTTTGTATTCCTTCCCCCAACTAGTATATGTCCCAGTAGAGGGAATTTTATATCAGGATTGAATAGGGAGTGTATGGAGTGGTACTGAAGGCCAGGAGGGAACTCATGGTTATGTGTCAAAGGTAATAATGGAGATGGGGAGTGCGTGACCATTCGGTCATTTCTTAGACTATTCCACACTGAGAGTGTGGTGGGTATGGTAGGGTGGTCCTTTACTGTGCACCAGCAGTGTGATTTGGGTAACCAAGCAACGATGGGAATGGGGCTTGAGAGATTATGTTGTTCTATGGATATCCAGGGTTTATGTGCTGGTCTGGTCCATTCAATTATTCTAGTCATATGTAAGGCTTTATGATATCTACCGGATAAGTCCGGGAGGCTCATTCCTCCTCTAGCTCTTGGCGGAATGAGTATATTGTATGCCAGTCTGGGTCTTAAATTGTTCCATATGAATGCTATGAACAGTGATCTCATTTTAGAGAACCATATCTTAGGGATATTTACGGGGAGGGTTTGCATTAAGTACATAATAACCAGGTAAATCACCTCCCAGTCCATGCTTTTAAGTCAGATTGAATCGTCGTGAGGAGAGGATGAAAGTTTTTTTGATAGAGGTCTCGAGGATTGGAGGTGATATTGACTCCTAGATATTTAATTCTATTATTTTGAGCCCATTTGTTTGGGGCTATGTGTTGAAGACCGGAACCACGTCTGCAGGCACCAACACATTAAGGACTTCTGACTTATTGAAGTTCACTTTGAAGTTGCTAAGGTTGCCACATTTGTCCAGTTCCACGTTAATAGCCCGCAGAGAGGTCTCCGGTTTCGTCACAATAAAGAGATCATCTGCAAAGGCTGCCAGTTTGTGGTGGGTGGTCCCTACATGCAGTCCACTAATATCGGGGGTTTACTCTAATTGCATTTGCCAAAGGTTCTAAGAGCAATATGAACAAAAAAGGGGATAGGGGGCAGCCCTACTGAGTGCCGTTTGACAGGGTCAGCGGGCCCGACAACTCCCCGTTAAAACATATCCGTGCAGACGGACGGTCATATAGTGCCCCCACCCAATTCAAAAAATTGGGCCCAAAACCCATGTGTTGCAATGTGGAGAACTTGAAGGGCCAGCTGACCCTGTCGAACGCCTTTTCAGCATCCATAGAGAAAAGCATCGCTGGAGTCCCCTCTGTGTGTGACCTATGGATGAGGTTTACAATTTTTGTGGTGTTGTCCCTCACCTCTCGGTGGGGGACAAAACCCACCTGCTCTCTATGAATTGCAGCAGAGAGGATTGTCCTCAGATGGTTTGCTATTATTTTTGCAAACAGTTTGATGTCAACATTTAGCAACGATATGGGCCTATAATTTACGCATGATTCAGGGTCTTTGCCGGGTTTGGGGATGATTGTAATGTGGGCTTCTTGGGCTTGGGGTGGAAGTTTTTTTAAGTGATCTAGAGAGTTAAAGGCTCTCAGGAAGTGTGGGATTAGGATCTTCTGGAATAGTTTAAAATATTGGATGGTGAACCCGTCTGGTCCCGGGCTCTGGCCTAATGGGGATGTTTGAATAACTTCCCTCAGTTCAGCTTCACTCAGGGGGTTTTAAAACAAAGACTGCATATCATCTGTTATGTGGTATGAGACATATTTACTTAGGTAGTCTTGTATGTGTGTCATGTGGAGGTCTTGGTTGTGGTCTGTCTGTTGTGTCGCGGAGAGGTTATATAGGGATGAATAGTGTTCAACAAAACATTATGCAATTTGCTCTGTGGTGTAAGCGGTGTGGCCATCTTGGGTTTTAATTTTCGCTATGAAGGAGCACTGGCGCTTCTGTTTAGGAGCTCTGGCTAGTAGCCTACCTGGTTTGTTAGAGTGAGAGAGAATTTGTTTTGGGTAAGTAGTATCGATTTATGGATATTGTTTGTTAACAAAGTTGTTAGTTGTGAGTGCTTGGCTAGGAGTGTTTGGTAGATGGCTCTGTCTGAAGAGCCATTTGTGAGTTTGCTCAAGGGTATAAAGCTCATCAGTTAATCGTTTTACGGCAGCATATTTTTGCTTTTTGGCAAAAGTGCCGAGACTAATTAGATGGCCTCTAATGTAGGCCTTGTGAGCTTCCCATAAGATCGGTTTTGAGATGTCTTCAGTATTGTTTATCCTGAAATATTCCGATAGGGCTAGTTCTACTTTAGTGACCACATTTGGATCTGCAAGCAGGGTTTCATTGAGACGCCACGGGCGGGGCTGTTTTTTATGGGTCGAGGTGGAAATAGTTAGGGTGACTGGTGCATGGTCGCTCCAAGTGATCGAGCCGATGGAGGTGTTTTTAGCCTGTTGCAGATGTCTATGTGAAATATATATGTGATCAATGCGAGTGTACCTGGAATGAATGTGGGAGAAAAAAGTGTAATCCTTTTGGGAAGGATGGAGAGCCCTCCACGTATCCATTATTTGGAGTGTATGTAAAGCTTTTCTTACCCGCCTTTGGTGGCAGTCTCTGAGATGGGTGGAACCAGTGGAGGAGTCCAGGCGAGTATCTAGAATCATGTTAAAGTCGCCTCCCAGGATGGTCATACCTTCTGCAAAAGAGTCTAGTTTAGTAAGAACATAACAAATATACAATTGTTGTTTGATATTGGGAGCATATACATTTGCAAGCGTAACTGGGACTGATCCGATCCTCCCCTTTATGAAAAACATCCTGCCCTCACTATCTGACCATTGATCGGTAAGTATGAATGGTATATTATCGTTAATGTCAATTTCCACTCTTGTTTTTTTGAAAAGGGGAGTGTGAATAATAAGCTTGCTTGTATTTATACATTGTGAACTTGAGAACTTTGTAGCGCTTAAAGTGGGTCTCTTGCACAAGGGCAATATTTGCTTTCTGTTTTTTTTTTTAATCTTTATTTTAAAAAAATTTTTATTATGAAAATATCAAAAAGACAAATAACATTGAAAAATGTTTGTGAGGGGGTTACCCTCACACCACCATCCAGTTCCAAATCTCAAATGCTTAAGTGAAAAAGCCTGAATAGATAGAGTTAAAATTGTGACTTAGTACCTCAAAAAAGCCTTAGACAAAGAGAATAAAAAAAACAAAAGAAAAAGAACAAAAAAAAACAAACAGACAGACAAACGTGGTGCCGGATCCATAGTCCCCCGTGGGTTACGATGTCTTGCTACTTAAAGTCACTTTAAATATAGAACTAATTTTGGTTCTCTTTTGGATTTAGTATACCAACACTCATTTCTATTTTTCCACAGGGACCTTCTTTTTTTATAGAAACCTTTTTTCCATTTTCACACACATAGTGTACCTGGGATTGAACTTCTCCCCAATTAATTGTCCCTCTTATCTTCCATTTCCTTGCCATGCATATTTTGATTGATAAATTATTTTGGTGCGTATTTTTCAGAGGGAGATCCAAATGAAAAAGAAAGGTTTGGGGTGTCAGTATTATGTCTACCCCGAACATCTCTTTAATGGTTGCTGCCAGCAGTATGCACACCCTACCAATCTCTTTGCATCCCCACCACATGTGGCATAATGATCCCACCTCTTTCTCACATCTCTAACAGAGACTTGATCTTGAGTTCCTGTAAGGACATACAGTGAACAACCTTCCTTATTTGACAGTATGCCCTCAGCCACTCCTCAAGCAATACTTGCTTTCTGCATCACCAACTCATGTTGAAGTTTAGAGCACTTGCAGGGGGAGTTAAGGCCCCTTACTTTAAGAGAAATTACAGTTAGATCTGAGATAGGAGTCAGTGGCTCGATCTTTTTGGGGACCTGGGATATGGGCATGTCAATCTTTATAGGGGCCCCGGATACAGGTATGGGTCAGTACACTACTTGCAAGGGGCACCTCTGTTTCTGTGGATAAAAATGAAAACATAAAAACACTGTGCAACAAACATGACCAGTAAATGAGGCTATAGAATTCAAAGCGCCACTCCACAACCAAAGGCCGTGCCGTCATGGAGCCTTTGATGCATGGGTAGGACGGGGGGTCCCCTAAGTGGGGGCCCCGCGTCTCACCCAGAAATTTACACTGCATCAGGCTAGGGGGGTCGGGGCATCTTAGCAGGGTCTCTATGGAACCACATGGTTCTCACAGCGAGCCGCTCAGCAGGCTACTAGATAGGGTATAGAACCGAACGGGGCGACCAAACATTGGAAGACATGGGAGATTTCCGAGAAGCTTTGGCTTCCAGGGCTAAATGGGAAGACCAGGACAGAGTGATACACATGGCTGACTGGACTAGGGAGTAATCTTGGTTTTGGAGAGTGTAATCTGGGTCACAGTCATCCTCCAGGTCAGATAGGTGAAAGCCTCAAGAGTGAGGTTCCCCCAACATACAACACTGCTCCATGTGTTATAATGTAAGGGCCCCACAAATGGATATCTCTGGCCTGGTGCTATAATTTAAGTGGAGCAAGTGAGCTCAGGGGGGTATTCCCCATGGTAGAGTGGTCCTAGCAGAGTGAGGGTTAAGGTCTCGCTCATGTCCACCAAAAGTACAATCTTGGACATGTTTTGTATCAGGGTGGGAGCTTCCGTGGTGTCCACCTCTATGTCCAGGTAATGGGACCTCCATTCCAAAAATGGGGTGCAAGTGAGACAAGTTCCAGTTGCCTACGTGTCTTCTCCGTCTCCCGTCCATGCACGGGCATCCATCTTCGGCTTTCTCTTGCACTGAGGGGACCCAGGAGTTACTTGTAAGTTGGGGTATAATCTTTTGTAGGTTGTCTTGTGTTCCCCAGTCTTGGATATAGACTTCGGGGATTCGAAGTTGGGCACAGAAGTCTGGTATGTCCTCTGCTGTGTGTATGGTGAATTGTTCTCTGTTTCTACGGACCGACAGGCTCAGGGGGAATCCCCACTGGCAGGGTAGTTCAGCTTTATGTAACGGTTTGATGCCGTCCTCAAAGAGTGAGACTATAAAGGATATTCTTTAGATCTTCTCTTTAATCATTCAGAGAAAACAAATAGAGTTAAGAATTAATTTCATAAAAAAAAATAGTATGAGACCCAGCACTCGGTGTCAAAGAGAGTTTTAATAAGACAAAGGCAACGTTTCAGGTTTTTTTCAAGCCTAACAAAGGTGCTTAATTGACATGTATATATAGGACCCACAAGCAATTATTCAATTACAGTCTGTAGCAATTTGGGTGTAACCACATCTGACATGTTATCTATTAATGTGCAACAAGACAATAGCAAAATTTTGTGATTTAAAACAACAATGACATGTTATCTATTAACCCCTTCCCGACCTTATGACGAGTTAACTCGTCATAAGAGCCGCACCATTAGCGACCTTAACTCGTCATGCAGTCTAGCCGGCGGTGCGCTCCGTGGGCACCGCCAGCTAGTCTGCAACGGGTCCAGGACTAAGCCTCGCACCCGAGGCAAAGCTCCTGGACCCGATCGGTCAGTTTCCGGGCATGTGATCGCGGTGATTGCTCAATCACCGCGATAACATGCAAATTAGATGGCAAAGTCAGTGTGTTCACACACTGACTTTGCCTCTAATTCACTCCCTGTGCTTCACATTCTTATAGTGAAGCACAGAGAGTGACCTGTAAGTAAAAATAAATTAATTACATACACATAGGTAAAAAAAAAATTAACCCTTTCATTGCTGATCACAGTTTTTAACTGTGATCAGTTTCCTTCCACTTTATGGCCCTCATTTATTTTATTTTTTTACAGATGTTTTTATTTTTACAATTTATAAAGTTTTTTTTAATAAATAAAGGTTTTTTTTCTGTCTTTTTTGTTATGGGGGGTTTGGGAACCAATATTTTTCTTTTTTATTAGTTAGTTAATTAGGGGGGATAAGTGGGTTAGTGTTGCACTAGTTATGTAGCTTATTATTGGGAAAATAATGGGGAAAAAACTTTTTGTTCCTCAAAAATTTCCTCTTTTATATGTATTTTTTAATACTAAAATGTAAATCATTTTTATGTATAGGGTATCAAAAGAAAGCTCTAACTGTCCTCTAAAAAACAACATATAACTTGTATGGGTACGTTAAATGAGAGAGAGGAAATTTATGTTTCAAAAACCGCGTATTAAAAATTGAAAAACGCTCTGGTCCTTGGCCCAGGAAAATCCCTGGTCCTTAAAGGGTTAATGTGCAACAAAACAATAACAAAACTTTGTGATTTAAAACAGCAGTACATTATAACAAAGTTGACACACACTGTGAACATTACATAATAATGAATGCACTCTCTAAATAATATATTACCCAATTTGTTATTAGTTTGTAAATATATGTGCAAGTCGTCTGTGCAATAAATATCATAAAAGTTTTTTTTACAAATATAAAGTGCTAATATAGAGTGTCAAAAGTGCTATTATGTAAGACTGTTAGAATTAAATAAAAAGGAGTACATATATGTAATAAATGCTTGAGGTAACTATATAACATGCATCACTCATTTTTAATCAGAACAATTTAATTACCCTATTACAAAAAAATTTATCAGCAATATAAAGACAATTATAATATAATTAGTGATACTTAGGATTATTTTAAAATTATTTTAATGTGTGATTAAAAACACCGCAATTGCGACAAACAAGATACAAAGAGGCTGTTGTCTCTATCGGCTTCCATAATAATCAATTAGATATTTCAATGTCACATGAATAGAAGCTCCGAAAAGACAAAGAAAAAAAAAAATATATATATATATATATATCTCTATATCTGTATATGGAAAAATCCTAGCCCAACCATTTATCCAAAGACATTTAATATCAATCAGAATCTATAAATATCAATATCGACTGAGCTCAGATGGTCCAATAGCACGGAATATGGACACAAAGCAATAAAAATACGAAAATTCGATGTTACATTTCAAAAAAAGTATGTATGTCTATAAATCCATGTAAATATATCAACTCCGGCTACAGGGACCGCTGGGCTCAAGAAGATACCTTCCGGTAAGTATCTAAAGGATGGAAAAAAGGTTAAAAAATGTTATTGTGAAGTACAGTGTATAAACGATGTATTAGGGATTTATTTATTTCAAGATGTTAATATTTCTAAAGGGACCTCAATAGTGTTATATAAAATATGTTATACCATCCTAAAGGTTACCCCCCTATAATGAAGATAGTTTGTTACCTAGTATTAGTGGTGATCAAATCTCTAAGAGGGAATTGTCATTAAAGGAAAGGCGTCAGGTCCCATTCTTTATTGAGACCTTTAGGGTGGAGGCTTTCTAACTCATCTATCCACCAAGCCTCCTGTTGTTTTAATTTTTTTCCCTATCACCACCCCTTCGCAATTTTTTTATCCCCTCAATCATTTGGAATTTTAGGTCTGATAATTTATGACCCTTTGCAGAAAAATGAGCTGGAACCGGCAAATCAATTTTATTCGTACGGATAGTAGACTTGTGTTTTGAGAACCTTGTTCTCATTTTTTGAGTGGTTTCTCCCACATATATTACATTGCAAGGACATGTCAATAGGTATATCACAAATGAAGAGTCACATGTAAAGTGGGAATTGATCTTATAAGTTTGTTCTCTAATTAGATGTCTAAATTGATCTCCTTTAATTATAAAACTACAAGCCACACAATCCATACAAGGGAAATTACCCTTTCTGCCTGTATCTAAGAAAGTTAGTTTCTGTGTCTGACTTAGGGGGGGTAATTCTGCTCTCACTAATTGGTTCCCAATAGTCTGCCCTCTCCTAAAAGCCATCAAAGGGGGATTTTTAAAGTCCATTATCTCAGGGTATGCTTCACGAAGGATATGCCAGTATTTTCTAAGCGATCTTGAAATGGCTTCAGTATGAGTTCCTGCCTCCGTTACAAAAATCATTCTTTCTTGTTTCTTTTTATCTTTTTTATTGCTTCTAATCAAAGTATCAGCTCGGTTTTTATTTGTGGCCAGTTGTAAATTTTCCTTTATCAATGATGTAGGATTTAAATTTATCGGCCATCTCACCTAGTCTGATTATCTGGTTTTCCCCATCTGGCACAATGCGTTTAACCCTTAAGAATTGACTTTTGGGGAGGGACTTTAGGAGACCCTCTGGGTGGGCTGATTCGAATCTCAACAAATTGTTACTATCAGTAGGCTTTGTAAATAGGTCTGTAGTTACTTTACCACCTTGTTTGATAATTTTTGTATCCAAAAAATTAATCTCATCCTTACTGAATTCATTTCAGTCTAAAAACACCATGGAGTTGTCCTTCTACACAAATTACAGTGTTGATTTTAATGAAATCACTTGTATTGTCAATAAACACCTACCTGCCCTGAGTTTGGACAGAGTGTATAAATCATATTGTGTTAATAAAATCAAAAGCGTAGCCAGAACTCACACATTGGGTAACACACGCTCTTCAAGTTTTTTACCACTTTGTAAAAAAATAAGCTCTAACACCTGGTTAGATATAAAGGGAATGTTTTGCTGTGGTTCAAGGTATTGCAAATGTGCTAAAAGGTGAAAGATATTGCTCAACAGCAACAGGCAAAAATTATCCGTTTATGGAATTCTTTAACTGTAACAGCAATTATGTAATCTGTTGACTCAAAAATATAAAAAACAGTATGTGGGACGTACCACAAGTACAATACAAAAAAAAGAATACGAGAGCATATTATGGATATAGGAGATAAAAAAATCATGCAAACATTTTGCAGAATTCTGCAGTTCTGTTGTAGATAACCTACAATATCAAGTGATTGGGAAAATAAAAACTCCCTTGAGAATTGGAAATATTTTTTAAATCCTTTACATTGCAAACTCAAATCCCTTCAGGCATGAGTAAAACAAATGATGTGAAGGCATATTGAGCCAGGCTGGCTGGGCCTTGGCTTATAAATCACAGAAAGGAGGTCTTTTTATCCAATATGTGTCAGGTTTTATTCAGCATGCAGCCTGTATGTCAAGCGTAACAAAACATGGAAACAAATACAAATAAAATCCTTCTCCCACTCTGGAGTCTGACTGACATAAAAGTTCCCTCTCTATTCTACTGGTCATCTAAGTAGGCCCCAGTAGTTCAATAATCAAAATAAAAACTTGCAAAATAACCTTGCTTGATTTACAGTCTGACAGTTTCTTTGCCTCTCAGGTTCACAGCTTTTGTGTCTCAGCCCCAGCTCTTCACACAGGTCAGAATGATTGCCCTCTGCATAGGGTTTATGCAGCACACTAATTAATGTTCTATGAGCAACCTGAGATTTAACTCCCTCTAGTCAGGGAACACTGAAAGTGCCATTCTGATGCTAGTATAGTGGTGTTCCCTCACACTGCCACATATCCTCCCCCCCAGCTCAACACAACAGGGGTTCCTCAACAAGTTCGCCTAGAGTAGGCAATGGATATGCATAAAATTTAGAACACTCATTGAGTTTCTTAAAATCATTACAAAACCATATAGAGCCATCTGGTTTTGGTACCAGGATGATGGGGCTTGACCACTGACTATTAGATTTTTCAGTAACCTCTAATTGCAACATCTTTGCAACTTCAGCTCTTATTGCCTCCCTTTTTGCCTCTCTGTGCGGTTTTGACTTTGCAATTATTCCTGTGTCTGTTACAATCTCATGGACTATTGCATTGATCCTACCTGGGACGGTAGAGAATATGTCTGCATTTCTTAATAGCAGCTCTCTGACCTAACTCTGCTGCTCAGGAGAAAGGTCAGTAGAGATTTTCACTTCTGGAACAACTGTGTGGGACTTTACAGTTGGTGACCCAAATCATACACAAGCCTCTATAGCTTTCCGGGGCTTTAGAAGGTTTATATGGTACCTGTTCCACCTTTCTTTGACCAGGTTGCCTAACCTTGTAGTTCACTCGTCCTACTTGGCTAATAACTTTATATGGGCCTTGCCACAAGGATAGAAGTTTCCTTTCAGCAGTGGGAACAAGTACTATCACACAATTATTATATTAAGGTTCGTACTGTTGCTTGTCTATTATATAGAATTTGTTGCCTCTGTTGGGCATCCTCCAAATATTGCTTAACTATGGAAGCAACCTGCTTGATTCGGTCTCACATTAGTTCCACATAGTTAAAAACATTATTCATTGGTACCTTTTGGTCTTCCCACTCTTTGTTTGCTATGTCTAGTAAGCCCCTTGGATTCCTGCTATAAAGAGGAAAAAAAAAACCCTACTGAAGCTTGGGGTACCTCACGTACAGCAAAAAGTAGAGAGTGTATCCCAATTTTTCCCATCCCTGCTTACAACCTTGCATAACATATTTGTGAGGGTCCTGTTGAACCTCTCCACCAGACCATCAGTTTGACGATGGTATAGCGAAGTTATCTTTAGAAGCAGGCATAGCTCCTTCATAAGACATGAAAAAAAAGGAGTACCCTGATCTGTAAGGATTTCCTTACCAACTCTAGAAAAAATTTGTACTAGTTCTTTAGCTATTGTTTTAGAAGCAGTATTCCAAATCTTTTTAGTCTCACTTCATAACTAAGATCCTCTAATCCCTTTATTAATTGTTTAGCCCTCCTTTGAACTTTGTACAGCTCCATAATATCCTTTTTAAGGACTGGTGCCCAGAATTGTATTGCATATTCAAGGTGAGGTCTTACTATAGACTTTTAAATAGGCAAGTTGATATCCTCCTCCCATGCATCTATACCTTGTTTTATACATGCCAATATCTTATTGGCCATTGCAGCTGCTGACTGGCATTGAGCACTGTTGCCAAGTCTGTTATCTACAGTTATTCCTAAATCCTGTACATTTCCCAGGGAAATACCATTTAAAGTATATGTTGCTTTGTTATTATTTTTCCCATATTACATGACTTTAAATTTGTCTATATTGAACCTCAATTTCCACTTAATTGCCCATTCCCTTACTCTGTCCAAATCTTCCTGTAAAGAACAAACATCAAGGTTAGTCTATATTACCTTACCTAATTTTGTGTCATCAGCAAACACTGAGACATAGCTCTCAACACATCTTGGGAGATTATTAATGAACAAATTAAAAAGTAGAGGGCCTAAAAAAGACCCCTGAGGTACTCCACTCGATACCCTGGTCCAATTAGAGGATTTTCAATTTACAAAACCCCTCTTCACTCTATGTTAGTCAATTTTCAATCCATACACTTTTGTGTGGAACTGTTTCAAATGCTTTAGCAAAGTCGATATAGATCACATCAACTGCAACACTCTCCTTAGCAATCCTTTTCTCGTTATCCAATGTAGCCATTTTAATTGCCTTTTTGCAGGCTTTGTTGCCATCTTTGTACTCTATAAATGATAATGCTGATCCCTTGCTTTTATAATGTTTGAATGCAATTTTCTTGTTTTGTATTTCCTGTTTCACATTACCAGTAAACAACATTGGTTTTGATTTGTGTCTTTTGCATTTGTTTCCCAAAGGTATATATTGGGATGTGTACTTTTGTAATGTGTGCTGAAAGAACTTGTCTTCTGTGTTTAGTCCAGAAAACAATCCTTCTCTAAATGTTCAATCGATGCCCTTAGTCCATCAAAGTTGGCCCTTCTAAAATTAAGTGTTTTGGTTGCGTAGTTACCAATTAGCTTTTTTGCATTAGCCGCAAACAAAACCATGTTATAGTCACTATTCCCCAAGTGTTCTCTTACTTGGACATTTGAGATAAGTTCCTCATTGTTTGTTATTACTAAATTCAGACAGGCATCCATTCTAGTTGGGGTGTCTACTAATTGTGCCATAAATTTGTTATTAAGCAGGTTCAGAAACTTGCCTTAGGGGAACCAGTTGTTCCACAATTTCAGTCTATATCTGGGTAATTAAAATCTCCCATGATTTAAACTTCATTCAGGTTTTCAGCCTTTTCAATTTGTAATAAAAGCTGATCTTCTCCATCAATGCTAATATTTGGTGGCTTGTTGCATACACCTACAAGTAATGTGCATCTCTTTTTAGTGTCTATGCTCATCTTCACCCACAGTGTCTCCACATCAGTTCCAGTTACATCATGCACACCTTCTTTAATACTGGGTTTTAATTTAGGATTTACATATAGACAGATCCATCCCCCTTTTCTATTTGCTCTGTTCTTTATGAAAAGGGAGTTGCCTTGTAAATTAACTGACCAGTCGTGGGTCTGATCCCACCATGTTTCTGTGATTCTGATCATACTGTTCAGCACTTACCAGTATCTCCAGCTCATAAATTTTGTTTGTTAAGCTCCTTGCATTTGCTACAATACATTTAAGATTACTACTAGAGTTGAGCGGACACCTGGATGTTCGGATTCGGCAGGTTCGACCGAACTTCGAAAAAATGTCCGGGTCCGTGCTCGAACTTGACCCTGAACTTGACCCCGAACCCGAACCCCATTGAAGTCAATAGGGACACGGACTTTTGGCCACTAAAATCCCTCTAAAAAAGTCATGGAAAGGGCTAGAGGGCTTCAAAAGGAATTACAATGTGGGTAAGAGTAGGACAAGTGCCCTGCAAGTAAATGTGGATAGGGAAATAACTTAAAATAACATAAAATACATGCAAATTACAAATACAGCTGAGCCATAAAATAGCACTAGATGAAATCTTTGATTTTAGCTTTGGAAGAACTTAAATCTAAATCTAAAGCATGGCTGCCAGGAGGATCAACAGAATTATCCATTTGAGAGAGGGTTGGAGTGCAGGGTATTCTCTTTCAGTTTAGACTAAGTGACCCATAGGTTGAGGAGGTGGTGAAGCGGCGCTGGAGGAGGAGGAGGTAGCCAGAATTTTTCAAAGTGCGCTGTAAAGCACAGTATTTGATGGTTCTATTTGACTCTCAGATATGAAGTGCACGCAAGACGCAAATGTACTATTTAGCACCCAAAACTATTAGAATTTTTCAAAGTGCGCAGTATTTGACGGTTCTATTTGACTCTCAGATGTAATACATGTAATGCTATTGCTATTCTATAAACCGAAATAGAGTCCCCATTCATAAGAATAGGTCAATTGAAATACATTCGGTCAATAGACTTTCGTTTGATAGAATACATGTAATGCTATTGCTATTCTATAAAAAGAAAGTCTTTAAACCGAAAGTCATTCGGTTTAAAGACTTTCAGTTTATAGAATAGCCAATAGCATTAGATGTATTCTATAAACCGAAAGTCTATAAACCGAATGTCTCTCGCTTTATAGACTTTCGGCTTATAGAATAGCAATAGCATTACATGTATTCTAAAAAACGAAAGTCTATAAACCGAACGGCTTATAGAATACATGTAATGCTATTGGCTATTCTATAAACCGAAAGTCTATAAACCGAATGACTTTCGGTTTAAAGACTTTCGGTTTATAGCCGAACCTCGAACTCCAACCCGAACATACAGTACAGTGAAATGTCCGGGTTCGGGTCCGGGGTACGGGTTCGCTCAACACTAATTACTACCCATTTTCTGTTTAGTTGACAAACACTTTATGCCTTAAGGTTTAATTGTATGTACCTCCCTATTATTTATGTTAACCACACCACTACTTTCCTCCTCCTTTCCCATAGCTAGACCCACCTTCCAAACCAGGTGCCATTGCTTCATTTTGATCAAATTATTATATACATAATTATATAGAAAACATAAATCTAAATCTAAAGCATGGCTGCCAGGAGGATCAACAGAATTATCCATTTGAGAGAGGGTTGGAGTGCAGGGTATTCTCTTTCAGTTTATACTAAGTGACCCATAGGTTGAGGAGGCGGTGACCGTGGCGGTGTAGGTGGAAGCGGTGCTGGAGGAGGAGGAGGTTGCCAACACTGTTTTTAATTGGTTTTTGTTTTTTTAAATTGGGGTAGCCCCCAAAATATTGGGACATATATCAACAGAAAACAAAGAATAAGTGCACTTGAGTATAACAATGACTGGGTGAGGCCGGTATAAATGTCTATTCTGCACAAGGTACAGACAAGTCTAGTTGGATCCATGCCTGGTTCATCTTAATAAACGTGAGCTTGTCCACATTGGCTGTGGACAGGTGGATGCGCTTGTCTGTGATAACGCCCCCTGCCATGCTAAACACACGTTCAGACAATACACTGGCAGCAGGGCAGGCCAGCACCTCCTCCAAGGCATAAAGGGCAAGCTCAGGCCATGTGCCCAATTTGGAGACCCAGAAGTTGAATGGGGCAGACCCATCAGTCAGTACGTGTAGGCCTATGCACACGTACTGTTCCACCATGTTGCTGAAATGCTGCCTCCTTCTAAGACGTTGCATATCAGATGGTGGTGCTGCTTCTTGTGGCGTGCTGACAAAGCTTTTCCACATTTCGCCCATGCTAACCCTGCCTTCTAAGGGGCTGGCGGTGCCCAGCTGCGTTGGCGACCTCTTCCTCCTCCTCCTCCTCATCATCCTCAAAAACTGTGCCCTGGCTTGACAGTTGTGTACCTGGCCTATGCTGGTGCAGGAACCCACCCTCCAAACCACTTGTGAATGACTGGCCTGATAACCGTGGAAATTAACCCTCTCCTTCCTCCTCCTCCTCCTCCTTCTCCTCCTCCTCATCCTCCTCAAAAATTGTGCCCTGGCTTGACAGTTGTGTACCTGGTCTATGCTGGTGCAGGAACCAACCCTCCAAGCCACTTGTGAATGACTTGCTTGATAACCATGGAAATGACCCCTCTTCTTCCTCCTCCTCCTCCTCAAAAACTGTGCCCTGGCTTGACAGTTGTGTACCTGGCCTACGCTGGTGCAGGAACCCACCCTCCAAGCCACTTGTGAATGACTGGCCTGATAACCGTGAAATGACCCCTCTTCTTCCTCCTACTCTTCCTCCTGTGCCACATCCTCATCGCCCTAACCGTTTTTTCAAGGAGACATACAAGCGGGATAGTAAGGCTGAGAACGGCGTCATTGGCACTGGCCATGTTGATGGAGTACTCGAAACAGTGCAAAATGGCACACAGGTCTCGCATGGAGGCCCACTCATTGGTGGTGAAGTGGTGCTGTTCCTCAGAGCAACTGACCCGTGCGTGCTGCAGCTGACACTCCACTATCGCCTGCTGCTGCTCGAACAGTCTCTCCAGCATGTGCAAGGTGGAGTCAACTCTGAGCTTTCAGCAGGGGACCGGGTGGGAGACAATGTGAAAGAAGGAAGTGGCAATAGCAAAATAATACAATAACTATTTTGTTCATCACAATGAATATTATGAAGACGAGTCACCACCGATATCGCCCCTGTCCAAACACATTGTTGAATTTGAATTTGCATCTCCTCAATCAAAAAATGAAACTACAATGTGGGCTGGACCTACTTCCGTCAATGCTGCTGAGGCTGAGTGCGCCAGTTACTGCGCGACCCATTGCCCGCCTAATCAATGAGTCCCTGTCCTCTGGTTATGTCCCCAAAGCCTGGAAAAAAGCCAGAGTTATCCCCATCCTTTCTAAAATCCTGGAAAAATGTGCCCATGAGCAACTGTGTATGTATTATCAACGGTCCAACTATCTAACCTCGCTTCCATCTGGATTTCTGTCAAATCCCTCCACGGTAACTGCCCTCTTAAAGGTGACCAATGACATTCAGAGTGGTATGGAGAGTGGTGAAATCACAGGTGCAGTTTTCCTTGACTTTGCAAAGGCTTTTGAAACGGTTGATCATGATCTGCTGCTACACAAGCTAAATTGTTCAGGTATAAAAGAGAGTTCGCTCTCCTGGTTTCGTTCGTACTTGTCTTATAGAACTCAATATGTGTCTATTGCTGATACTGCCTTGCCAATCAAGTGAAGAGTGAGTCAAGGATCTGTTCTTGGGCCTCTGCTTTTCTCGCTATTTATTAATGATCTACCTTCGGTGTGTGACCTGTTTCGTGTGCATATGTATGCTGATGATACGGTCATTTATACGCCCAGTACTAAACTATCTCAAGTGGTAATTGTTTAAACAAGCGTATATATACGAAGATAAAAACATTAGTTACTACGATATAATTGGTTATTCTAATATTCTAATATGCAGAAAGGCGTGTTTTACAAGAAAATGCACTTAAAACGTAATATGTAAAATAGTGTTACAAAAGTCGTTCTTATGGAAAATTACAGAACTTTCAGAGACAACTTGTTGATGTTCCAGAAACCTCTGTTCTAGCCTTGGAATAGTAAGATAAGACCATTCTAATAACAATTATGCTACTGGCGTGATCTGGCCTTCCAGAAGCTGCTGCAGACATCAGCTTCTTTGACACACTGTCGGCTTTTAACCCTCACAGATCCAAATTAATCCTTTCAATCCCCTCTTAGAACCATATAATATGGTTCTTCCCCTTTTGCTTCTGTCTATAGATCTGTAAATACTGTCGGTATCCTTCAGGGGTATGTAGTTGGGGATCAAGGGGTAGGTTTGTTTCAATCAAAAATACCACATCCATAATAAAGCATATAATAACCGACTATGGCTATCCTGTTTTACCGGACTGCCTCTGGACAATACTGATTAGGTTTAGACCTTTGGCGACTGTGCAGACCTTGGCTTCGCTCAGCAGAGATATTGGACTTATAATCTAAAAAATTAAAAAAGTATCTCTCTCTTAAATATGGAAGGCCTGCCGTAACTATCTAAATATGTTACATAATATAACATAATGGAATGACCTGATGACCCAAAAACACATGTGGCCACAAAACTAAATTAAATATCTGTTGTTCATTGCTTCTCTTACCCTGCCTAATAAAACCCCTAATGGTATTAGTTGGCAGTTGTCTAAATCCAATAAATATATGTAAAAAATAAAACATATTATTCCGGAGTTTGCCATTCCCCAGGACTGTTGTTGACTAAATACTTTAAAGTGACTTGGAGCAAAGCTGAACATGCATTCAGAACACACAAAATGGCATACATTCAGAACATAAAGCGTCAGTCAGACAAAATGGCAGCGGACAAAACAATATGGTCTCCCATCCACGACGTGACTCTAGAGGCCCCTACAGTCCATATAATATTCATACTCTTCTCCCCTTTTATTCTTAGAAATTGTCTGTTTTTAAGGATAACCATCAGGAGTTGCCTGGTCAACACAATCATTGTATCCAAGGTGATAAGGCACACTTCCTTGATTTCACACATTGGTAGGTCATCCAGCTTAGTTGCATTGTAAGCTTCCATAATAGGGAATATCTGAGCAGTGTCTTCCATTCTTCACGTAGGGGTATGATGTCAGTAGTCAGGATGCACTTGAGGATGAGACCCTTGAAACAAACATAAACACAGACAATTAGCAACACTGATCTCACACATGCCAAACCACTTACAAGTTTCGCTCCAAGTGATCCTCGCCAATTTCCCAGTCCCAGCGGATCTCACGGATTACCTGTGAACACTTTTTAACCTACTACTTAAATCCATAATCCAAACTTTTTTTTTTTTTTTTTTAAATATCTGAAAAAAACTTCCTAACATTCTCTATATAAAATTCTGCAAAAATACTATAACAATACAATTTCTTTATAGGTCGACTCAATCCTGTTTGTTAGAGTCGGTCTAATTGTTAAATTTCAAAATTTCACTATACTCTAAACATACCCATAATATCACAATTAAACAAATCTTTGCGACAAAGATTACAAACCATCAAAAACAATTTTATACATATATACGCAATGAAAATATACTTCCCAACAATGATGATCTGTCGTAGACTGTTGTATCTGTTGCAGACTCCTGGGTGATTTGTTTACGAGTTACCCATTAAGGTAAAATCTTGGCTTATGTTGGCTAGTGGTCAGGGTTTATTATGCCCATCAAGATACTAAATTGCTGCTCCTTTGTTGGCCTGTTTGTCAGTACAGGAATGTGCTTTACGTAAATAACGTGGATCCAGGAGTTGATTTGAACAATATATTCCGATAAATTTGGTGAGAATCCAGTTACATGAATTGGAAAACTTTTTCTTCTTTTAAAAATAAACTTTTCTTAAGAAATAATTATGATCAGCATTACATTTGTTGGTGCACTTTGAACTTTTCTTTTGTTGGCTGTACAGCTTTAATCTATATGAAAATAAAACTCGAAAAAAATTCCAGTTAGTAACATGCAATATTTCACTAAACATCTTATTAATCTTCACATTAAAATATAATTAAAACATATTATTACTGCTAGTCTGTGTTGTAAAAACTTGTCAAGCTGAACCATTCTTTGTTCTTGAAATATTATTACCATCTTATAATCATAGTTGAATCAATTGATAATGTGAGAATATGTTCTCATACATAATAATCATGTATCGCTTTACCATTAGGACAAATACTATCATGATTAGACTATATAACCATAGTACATAACACACAGAACTTCTTAATAACTAACAGTAACAGTAATTCTGGCCCGTTCTTCCCCTCCCATCACAAAAAGAAAAAAATAATAATTTTGCAGCTGCAGCTACAATTCTCTTATCTGCAAATAGACTGTCAGAGAGAAGGGGGGCTTCTGGGGAAGCTTTCTCTCAACTTCACTATTAACTCCTACAACTCTAACAACACAACACAACTTGTCACATAACACGACACTCGCTAATTCTTTCCACTTATCACTGACATATGTACATTCTCATATATCATATTAAAAACTTGTCTTGCATCTAAAACTTTAAACAACATCACAATATTCTCTCACCATGTATCACCATATTTCACATTATTACTTATATCTTCCTTTAAATTAATATTCACTTTAAAATCCTAACTGTCATATTCTTAGACCATAACATCTCCTCTTTGTACATATTTGCAACATGACCTCTCACCTTCTACAACATACAAAAACCTTTTATGTCCAGCAATTGCTATTTCCATGGCCCACAAAGCCTTCAACAGTTTATCTTTACAATACAAAATTCACACCTTAACCTTTATTACGAATAAACGTTATTCAAGTCTTTCTCTAGTACCAACTCTGAAATGTTTCTTAAATCTAAAACACATCTGTATATGTGCATCTGTGCATACAAATACATCCTTACAATATTTTTTTTGGTTTTGTTTCCCGGGACACATAACCAGATCTCAGGGAGATCTTTCACATTAATACCAGGGGTATTATAAACTTATATTTACAGTCTCAGGGAGGCTAACTTACAGTCTCAGGGAGGCTAACTCACAGTCTCAGGGAGGCTAACTCACAGTCACAGGGAGGCTAACTTACAGATCTCAGGGAGATCCTTATATTCATGTGTCAGGGAGATCCTTATATTCACTGTAACTCTGTAACTCCATTCTGGACTGGGTCCCCAGGACATACTTGAAAACGAGAGAAATATCAATGTATTCCTGGTAAAACACTTTCTAAATAAATAAATAAACTGGAGGCACTGTCAGCCACCCAATCTACTATCGCATGTACTTGTTCTGGCCTCACAGTTCTAAGGCATTCGGGCCTACCAAATAACGCTGAAGGTTCTGTCACGTACTAGCACCTGAGGAAGGTGTTTCACTTGTGCGTGTAGCTGGCACAGATCGACCACATCCCCTACTTGCAACAGGAGCTCCACCAACACCAGCAGCACCACGACCAGGGACACGTCCCTTATTTAACGCTCTCCTCATTCTTTGCGGTCACCCACCAAAGTAGCAGATGGTTTATGTCAGGCGACAATGTAACCGCCAATAGTCAACAATTTTTATTTGTATTTTTTTTGTTTTTTTGTTTATTGGACTGCAAAAAATGCACTGCAAGAAGTAAATGTACTATTTAGCACAGCAATTATAATTTTTCAAAGTGCGCTGTAAGCAAAGTATTGGACTGTTCTATTTGACTCTCATATATGAAGTGCAGGCCGTAAATGTACTATTTAGCACAACAATTATAATTTTTCAAAGTGCGCTGTAAGCACGGTATTAGACTGTTCTATTTGACTCTGAGATATGAAGTGCACCGCAAGACGCAAATGTACTATTTAGCACCCAAAACAATTTAGAATTTTTCAAAGTGCGCTGTAAGCACAGTATTTGACGGTTCTATTTGACTCTCAGATATGAAGTGCAGGACGCAAATGTAATATTTAACACCAACAAATTGCAGTAATTAAAAATGCCTAGATGTTGCCCACTGAGCTAACAGAACAGGATTAAAGTCATGTGCCTGGCACACATGCAGTTGCAAGTGCACTGCACTCTCTGTGGCACTGGGCTCAGGGCAGGGTACACATATGTAGTATAGCACCCACTAAAATAATCACTGTAATTTGAATAATCGCTGTAGTTTGAATAATCGCTGTAGTTTGCAGATTCAACACCAGAATTTTTTTTTATCTGTCCCTCACAGCTGCAGCATCCTCTCCCTACACTAAGAAGAGCTCATGTGATGTGCGTGTACGTGACTCCAGCTTATATATAGAGGCTGGGTCACATGCTGCACTGGCCAATCACAGCGATGCCATTAGTAGGCATGGCTGTGATAGCTTCTAAGGGCAAACAAGTCAAACGCTTGTTGATTGGCTGCCCTGCAGCCTTTCAAAATCCGCCATTAAATCGCTGAACTCCAACACGAACATACAGTGGAATGTTCAGGTCCGGGGTCCAAAACAGTAATGTTCGGTACGAATGCGAATGGTGCGGTTTGGGTTCTCTCAACACTACTCATCTCCTCCACCATCACCCTTCTCTACATTGGCCCCAGCCAATGCCTGCTCCATGTTGTTTATGTCCCTCAGTGTTGCCAGTTGCCTCTTTAGACCTATTATTATTTTCTCCAAAGCAGCAACTTGCTCACATCTGCAGCAGCGGTATGGACCCTGGGGAACTAGCTCCAAGACAGCATACATGCTGCAAGAAATGCACTTAGTGGCATTATCCAACATGCTCTCTAATTTAATCCACACAATATAAATTGAATATAAATAGCATAAATAAGGATTTATACTTTACCCTCCCTTCTTGCCTTTTAACTCCTTCTTTGCTTCTAACTACAAAACTTTAGAAGCTGGTCACCCGAATTCGCCTGACTCAGTTATTACCTGCTCCTTTCAGGTAAGCAGCTTTCCTTCAAAGTAACACAGACTCACAGAGAAGGTTAATTAACTAATTGGAAAAACCCTTCCAACCCTTTTCCCTCCAAAACAGGTTTGTTTTTTTCCAACAAATCTTTACACAAAATAAACAGTGCTCCCTTTGAAATGGAAATAAAAATACCCCTGTCCTTATTTGCTTCTATCTCCAACACTTGAGAAGAGAGGTCACTTTAGAAACTGGTCACACAAATTCACCTGGCTTAGTATTCATCTGCTCCTTTCAGAAGTTTGTAAAAAAAAAAAAAAACTTGTTCCAAGGGAGAAGAGGGAAATTAAGGGATGAGTTGAAGAAGCTGTTTGATAAAGTGTCCCTCAAGGGATAATTGGGAAAATGGTACCGCTTGATAGTGAGCCTAGCCTAAGATAGCTATCCCAGGGCTTGGGAAAGCTGGAGAGAGATCAAGGGTCATGCAGACTCTGGGGCAGATGGTCCCAGTGCTGGAGTTTCACACAAAAAAAAGCCTTGCACTGCCTAAATTTGCACGTACTTAAAAAAAAAAAAAAAAAAAAATGTTTAGAACGCCTCTGGTCCCAGTGATGGTTAATAAATTTTCTCCGGAGGAGCCTACGGTTTGTTGGTGCTGCAGAGATGAGGAGGGCAGTTGCCTACACAGTTGCTGTCTATTCCCCAGGTAGGATGGTACGGGAACTCGGGAAAACGCGCAACTTGTCTGGTAGTGTTTTGTATTGTTTTGTACTGTATTGTAATGTGTTATACTGACTATGAGGCTTTGGCATTTTTTATGTTGCTAGTGTATGGTTTTTACAATGTATTTGTCATTATTTAAAGTATACCCTATATAAGGGTGGATACATGAATTGTAGATAGGAACCTCTAAATCAAGCACGTTATGTGTTTGTCTGTAATATATTGTCTGTCTGTAATATGGGGAAAAGATTGACCACCAAACTGTATGCCAATTAAGTCAAATGTTTTAATGTACAGCATTATAAAGCATAAAAATTCAGCTTTTACTGTAATGGAAGCAAATCTACCCTCAGGCAGTAAGCTCTGACAACACAGCAACACAGGAACACAGTGGCTAAGCAGGTTGGATGCAGTAGGCGGTCTTTCATGACCTTTGTCTCTCCAAAGCAATGTCCTTTCCCCAGCAGACACTTTGATCTCTATTCTTGCTATTGGAAGATTAGCTAAGGGAGGTGTGTCCTGCAGTAGGAGGGACTTTCATTATATAAGTCTTGCTCTCTCTGCGGCTGCCTGGTAACACGTGATTCCAAGGAGTGGTAAATGTATCACATGTGTGAATGCTTGACTCATTGTTTCAGCTAGTTTATTCGATTCAATCAATGAATAATTAGTGGAAGCAGATACCAACCTAGTACCAGTTTGGATTTGTATCTGTAGCGTTTGTATGTTTTGTTTATTTGTATGTGTGTAGCCTCTATTAATTAAATATTGTTGAATTGCCAAAAGCAAGGAGTGTGGACTCTGAATTTACACTCAGTAGTTAAAAGTTATTAATAGCATAACAATACATATTTATATAATATTTTTATACCGCCAGTAAGTTAGTTCACTGGCGGAGACTGATATCTTTATCAGTAATAGAATTTTTATTTATTTCACTGTCTGTTATCAGTATTGCTCTAATGTTCGAAGCTTCTTATATTGTATGTGATATTGGATTTATTGTCAATATATTTATAGCTTCTATTTATTATTTTTTTGAATTTTCATAAAAATGATACAGCTTTTGAAATAAATTAAAAAATGATTGGTGAAACAAAAGAGGTGGAGGAGTTTGTCTGTATGTCAAACAGGCATTATTGCATCATTTGTGGGAAGATATAGATGATGACAGTATTGAACATGTGGAATCATTGTGTGTTCATAGTGGGTATTTGTTATAAACCACCAAATATTTGTGACCTTGAAGAATCATAGCTATTAATACAAATAGAAAAGGCCTCTAAAAAATCATTATGGGGGATTTTAATTCCCCAAAAGTAGATTGAACAAATGGAACTACTAATTCTACTTAAAGTAATAAGTTTCTGAATTTGTTGGGTTTTCTTTGTTTCATCTACTTCAGACACCAACCAGAGGTGAAGCGTGCCTGGATCTGGTAATAACTAACAAGGAGGAGCTTAACGCCCAAGTAAGGGAGTATTTATGGAATAGTGAGTATAACATGGTATATCTTGAGATTAATTCAAAAAGGTTAATTGGTATAGGTCCCACAAAAACACAGAATTTTATAAAGGCCAACTTTAGTAGGTGTAATTCATGCCTTGGTCTTGTTGACTGGGATAGACTATTTTGGGGGGAAACACAGAAGGTAAGTGGACACTACAAAATTATACCTATAAAAGTATGCCCTTTACTAACAGATATAAAAGAAGCAAACTAAAACCAATGTGGCTAACCAGTAAGGTAAATCAGGAAAAATATTAAAAGAAAGTAGTGTTCAAACATGATATAGCTGAGGGATCAGCGGCATTTGCAGAGACATTTGTAAATTATAAATGTAACGGAACGTCCCGTACTCCGACCGAGTACCTTCCATTGATGGATGCTTCCTAGCTTGCGCCGAGGACAACAAGCACCGCACCGGACACCACAACCACCACAGACTCCACAACCGCCGTAGCTTAACTGGAGTCTCGCCGTCTTCTGTCCACCCTGGATCAGCTTCTGTCCTCCAGGACGGTGTGGGGAAGAACAAGCTCTTAAAATAGCTAGTGATTATGCTGGGCAGGTTCCCTTTCAAGAACGAGACAAGGCTACGTTTGAAGGGTGAAGTAGAACTGACCAGAACTGTTTATTGATTGAGAAGCAGAGAATATATAAAGTTGAACATCTTGACAAACCAGATTAGACAAAGGAACTATAACAGGATTAAAGTTTAACCTAAGGACATACAAAGGGAAATCCTGCCTCCCACCTTTAAGGATACAAAGGTGCCCAGTTCAGATACATACAGGAAACTAAATGACTTACATAAAGACAATGGGAAAGGTGACATAATTACAGGGATTATGTCATTGGGCAGACTAGATGGACCGAATGGTTCTTATCTGCCGACACATTCTATGTTTCTATGTTTCTATGGGATTAAAGGATAGGATCCAATCTTAACTTGGGGAAAGCACAGTGAATAGGACAAAGACTTGGATCCTAGTAATTACAGTACATTCCTCCCCTCTGCTTGGGAGATAATTGAGTTAACCTTTGTATCAGCTCAATTATTTCCAAGCTAAAATATACAAGTTTTACACAATATTAATAACTTTCAAAATATGCATCACATTCACATAAAACATACATTTTCAGAATCAGCATACTTTAAATATGAACATAACTAAAAATCAGACATTCCACCCAGTAGTTCAAAAGTTAGCTTTTTGGGGCATTTTCACCATGCCCAAATATGTTCTTAAAGGGCCATACACCCCAGGGCCATAGTCACAGGGGAGGAGGCTGGCAAGCAGGCCTCTCCAGGACCAAGTGGCGAAGGGCACTTCGTCACACATCTCCCCTTTGAGGGAAGACTAACCAGGCACCTGACCTTCTGTGGGTCAGTACCTAAGTTAGTCGATCCACCCACCCACAATAAACAAGTGCCAGAGTAGCCCACCCACAACAAACAATTACTGCACATAGGTATTCCTCTGGGATAACTGGGAAACACGCTGTGGGGGCTTGGGGGGCAGAGGCAAACTGCGCTCTGCCCCGATGCCAGTGCTTCTGCTAGGGTAGCCTGGTGGGGACTTGGCTGCGAAGGGGAGACATCACTTTCCCCCTCCTCCTTGTACTCCTGCGATTGTAGCTGGGGATTTGGACCGGCTGTCCAGCATCCCTGTGGGTCAAGCACAGAGACCACGTTCCCATCTGTGCCGTCTGGGAGATTAGTGTCTCCCTTTGGTAGGGTAAGCTGCCGCTGGGGAGAGAGGGTGCCGTGCTCCTCTCCCTGGAACACAGGCTGCCGCTGGAGAGGGAGACCGACTGTCTCCACTCCCATAATATTGTCCTGATGCTGGGGATTGAGACTGACTGTCTCTGCTCCCTGTAGGACACACTGAGCTGGGGGGCAAGGATGACACTTTCTTCCCCCTGGAATGCATCTTGCTGCTGGGAAAGGCAGTCGCCTGTCTCCACTCCCAATACAATACTCTGCCGCTGGGGAGAGAGGCCGGCTGCCTCCTTTCCCGGCAGAACACACTGCTGCTGGGGAGAGAGACTGGTTGTCTCCTCTCCCTGAAACTCACCCTGCCGCTGGGGAGTGAGGCCGATTGTCTCCACTCCCTATAGGGTACACTGCCACTGGGGGGAGAGGCCGGCTGCCTCTTCTCCCTGCAGCTTACACTGCTGCTGGGGAGAGAGACCGGTTGTCTCCTCTCCCTGGGACTCACCCTGCCGCTGGGGAAGGGACTTGAGTATCCACAGTCCCGATCTGTATAACTCGAGCTCGAGCCACCTTGCCGCTTGGTTCTCCACATACACCTCTTGCATAAATAGGTCGATCATCACATCTGGAGGATCTGGGCCATACCTGGCTAGCCGCCTCTTTACCTCCACAATGAAGTCGTCGTCCTCATAGCGCCGTATCATGCTGGCTTGGTGTTCCCATGATGCTGCTCCTCGCACTAGGATAGCGATCCCACCATTGCCACCACTGTAACGTAATGCCCCGTACTCCAACCGAGTACCTTCCGTTGATGGACGCTTCCTAGCTTGCGCCGAGTACCACAAGCACCGCACCGGACACCGCAACCACCGCAGACTCCACAACCGCCGTAGCTTAACTGGAGTCTCGCCGTCTTCTGTCCACCCTGGATCAGCTTCTGTCCTCCAGCACCATGTGGGGAAGATCAAGCTCTTAAAATAGCTAGTGATTATGCTGGGCAGGTTCCCTTTCAAGAACGAGACAAGGCTACGTTTGAAGGGTGAAGTAGAACTGACCAGAACTGTTTATTGATTCAGAAACAGAGAATATATACAGTTGAACATCCTGACAAACCAGATTAGACAAAGGAACTATAACAGGATTAAAGTTTAACCTAAGGACATACAAAGGGAAATCCTGCCTCACACCTTTCAGGATACAAAGGTGCCCAGTTCAGATACATACAGGAAACTAAATGACTTACATAAAGACAATGGGAAAGTTGACATAATGACCGGGATTAAAGGATAGGATCCAATCTTAACTTAGGGAAAGCACAGTGAATAGGACAAAGACTTGGATCCTAGTAATTACAGTACATTCCTCCCCTCTGCTTGGGAGATAATTGAGTTAACCTCTGTATACAGGTTTTACACAATATTAATAACTTTCAAAATATGCATCACATTCACATAAAACATACATTTTCAGAATCAGCATACTTTAAATATGAACATAACTAAAAATTAGACAATTCCACCCAGTAGTTCAAAAGTTAGCTTTTTGGGGCATTTTCACCATGCCCCAAATATGTTCTTAAAGGGCCATACACAGTCCAATACAAGTCCATAGGCCCAAATAGCATTCTAAAAGGGCCATACACCCCAGGCCATAGTCACAGGGGAGGAGTCTGGCAAGCAGGCCTCTCCAGGACTAAGTGGCGAAGGGCACTTCGTCACAATAAAGAAGCCAACAAAGTCTATAAAAAGCAATTAAATTATCTAAATTGTAGAATGAAAAATTATTTGCTAAGGAAAGCAGGAGGAATCCCAAAAAATCTTGAAATATATAAATGCCAAAAAAATTAAATGCTGAAAATGAAGAAATGAGTACAAAAATAAATATGGGTACAGCAGTGGATGTGTCATATATTTAGACTTTGCTAAGGCATTTTTTATAGTTCCACACAGAAGGTTACTGTACAAATTGACTGAAATAGGCTTAAGGCCAAATGTTTGTTTGTGGATTGGCAATTGGTTGAAAGGTAACATAGTAACATGGTAATTTATGTTGAAAAAGACACAAGTCCATCAGGTTCAACCCTTCTACCTATCATTCCAGCTTTTGATCCAAAATCACCCCTATGGAAGCTATTTCGAATTTTGCATTCCAGGGGGGAAAATTCCTTCTTGACTCCAAGGGGCAATCCAATTTCTCCTTGGATCAATAAGCTCTATTATTCATGCTTTTTCTATTATTAATAGCCCTGTATGTTCTGCTTTTCTAAAAAAAAACCATCCAGACCATTTTAAAATGCATCTATTGTGGTGTATAGCACTACCTCTCTTGGCAGTGAGTTCCATAACTTTATTGTCCTTACCGTAAAGAATCCCTTCCTTTTGCTGTCTATGAAATCTTTGCTCTTCCAGTCTGAGGGGGTGACCTCTTGTTCTTTGTACATTTCTGTTAATGAACAGGTCACTGGAGAGCTCTTTATATTGGCCCTGCACAAATTTAGATGATATTCTCTTCTTGTGAATCTATAACTAGTTTTATACATGCCAATATCTCATTGGCCCTTGCAGCTGCTTACTGGCATTGGGCACTGTTGCCAAGTTTGTTATCTACAATTACTCCTAAATCCTTTTCATTAGTAGTTTTTCCCAGGGAAATAACATTTAAAGTAAATGTTGATTTGTTATTATTTTTCCCATAATGCATAACTTTACATTTGTCTATATTGAACCTCATTTGCCACTTTACTGCCCAGTCCCCCACTCTGTCCAAATCTTCCTGCAAAGAAAAATCATCAAGATTAGTCTGTATTACCATACCTAATTGTGTGTCATCAGCAAACACAGAGACATGGCTCTCAGCACAATATGGGAGATAATTAATAAACAAATTAAAAAGAAGAGGGCCCAAAACAGACCCCTGAGGTACTCCGCTCAATACCCTGGTCCAATTTGAGGCTTTTCCATTTACAACAACCCTTTGCATTCTATCTTTTAGCCAATTTTCAATCCAAATCCATACATTTGCCCCCAAACTTATTTCTCTCAATTTGTAGAGTAACCTTTTGCGTGGAACTTTTTCAAATGCTTTCGCAAAATCCAAATAGATCACATCAACTGCCACACCTAGATCTATATTTTTACTGACTTCTTCATAGAATTTTATTAAGTTTGTTTGAAAAGACCTGTCTTTCACAAAACCATGTTGACTTTTACTAATTATATTCTTATTCAAGATGTATTCTTGAGTGTTCACCTTTAGCAATCCTTCAAATAATTTCCCCACTACAGATGTCAAGCTCACTGGTATAATTACCCAGCAGGGATTTTGATCCCTTTTTAAATATTGGAATGAAATCCGCCTTTCTCCAGTCAGAAAGATCATAAATAGTGGTCTGGCCAGAATTGTGCTTAATGCAAAGGGTGGTGGTAAATGGGAAGTTCTTAAATTGTACAGATGTGATAAGTGGAGTACCTCAGGGATCTATCCTGGGTCCTCTTCTTTTTTAATATTTTTAATTAATGATATCCCAGAGGACATAGGAAGCCATTTCTCAGTGATTGCCGATGACACACAATTAAGTATGGTAAAAAAGTCTGAACTAGATGTATCTTTGCTGCAAGTGGATTGAGACAAACTGGGTAATTGGGCAGATGAATGGCAAATGAGATTCAATGTAGACAGGTGTAACAGTATAGATTTTGGGTACAATAATAAAAATGCAAAAAATAGTTTAAATGGTGTTTCCTTGGGGTAATCTACTAATGAAATTTTTTTGGACATAGTTGTATACAGTAGACTTAACAGTAGTGCACAGTGCCAGCTTGCAGCTGCAAAGACTAATAAGATATTGGAATGTATTAAAAGAAGTATTGACTAACGGGAGGAAGATATTAATCTGCCTCTTTATAGGTCTATGATAAGACCCCACCTTGAATATGCGAAAGGCTGGGAAAGTTAAATTTGTACACGCTAGAGAAAAGGTGGCTTAGAGGGGATATAATAATGTAATATAAATATGTACAGGGTGATACAAAGGGCTTTCTAAAGAAACTGATTAAGATTTGCTAAGGGAATATATTCAAGATGTAATCTTCATTAGCAGGATCCAACATAGCTTTGTGAAAGATCCTGTCAAACTAACTTAATAGTATTCTATGAGGAAGTGAGTAAAAAATATAGATATTGGTTCTGCTGTGAATGTGATATATTTAAACTTTGCTAAGGCATTTGATACTGTTCCACACAAAAAGGTTATTGTAAAAATTTACTGAAATAGGCAACTGGCTGAAAGATAGAAAGCAAAGAGTTATCAAACTGGAAAGATGTGATAAGTGCAGTACCCTAGGGATCTGGTCTTTGTCCCCTTCTTTTTAACTTGTCCATATAACGTCCTCCCTCATATTCTTCCTCACAACGTGTTTCATCCACTGAGATTCATAAAAGTGCTGAGCCCCTTCTACTGATGAATCGTGTTGTGTGGAAGGACATGAGAGAGGACTTTATACAGGCTGCACAAAAAAATACCTTCCTTCTGAGTTTCTGCTAGTGATTTGAATTTGTATGATGGAATTAGACTGCTGCACTATTATGGAGGTTCAGGTGATGCTAGCCACACACCTTGTTTTTATTACTGCATGCATCTTTTATATTTAATGTAAGCCTTAAATTTTGTAACCATAGACATTGTTTTTTTAATATACTGTACTATAGCTTCTCTCCTTTTCCATATATCTTGCAAAAACTTGTCTGGGAGCGATCTTATTAAAGATCCAGAAGCATTGTCCTGTTAATGGTAGGGAGGGGAGTCCCACAACGCATTTAAAACCAGGACCAGTATTTTAGGCTATGGTTAATGTGAGGGCAAATCCATTATGGGTTAATACTCAATTTGTGTACTTTTACTTACAGTATTACACTATAGGTTTATTTATGTGTATTTTTCGTGAATATAAAGCATCCATTTGGCGACATTCTGATAAGTATTTGGTTTTTGCTCAATTATTATTATCTATTATCCAATAAGATTGGATAAGATGTATTAAATAAGGGTATTGACTCATGGGAGGAATATATTGTTTTGTAGACATGTGCAAAACTAAAATTTTCATTTCGTTTTCGTCCATTCGGACGAAAATGTTATTTATTTCGTCCAAAAAGAATTTAGTTCATTACTGCATTCGTTTCAGACGAAATTCGTTCATTATTTTCATTTCGTTTTATTCATTCGTACAAATTGACCTATTTTAACCTCTCTTTCGGTTTATAGACTTTCGGTTTATGGAATGTATGTAATGCTATTCGCTTTCTATAAACCGAAATAGAGTAGGTGTATGGAATACCATTAGCATTACATACATTCCATAAACCGACATAATTAATTACTTTTGGTTGATGGAATGTATGTAGTAAATGCTATTGGTATTCTATAAACTGAAATAGAGTCCCCATTCATACGAATTGACCTATTTCATAGAAAGCCAGAAAGCCACATAGAATTTATAGAAAGCCAATAGCATTACATACATTCCATAAACCGAAAGTCTATAAAGCGAAAGAGAGTCGGTTTATAGACTTTCGGTTTATGGAATGTATGAATGTAATGTATGAATTGTACCAAAATACAATAAATATATACTTTGAAATATTAATAAACATACAATTCTTATATTATTACACTTATTGCCCAGATATAGTATATCCATCTATTGTTCAATCCTCATTCAGTCTATCACATTCACACACCATTGGTTTCGATAATCTATTTATCTATTTATCCATGGTGACCAAATTTTGTAATAACAGTCCATGTTTTCCACATTATTCTGATATTAACCCTTTTCCATCTTAGATTGATAATCTAGATGTTCAAATACAGCCTCTAGGTTTACTTGCCCCATAACTTTCCATGTTCTGGCCAACACCAATTTTGCAGGATCAAAAACATCCTTTTATCTTGTCCAAATCTTTTTAAATCGAGATGGAATAGTATTTGTTCAGGGTCAAATGCTATTTTAATTCCCAATAACCATGTCAATACACCCATAACCTCCTTCCAGATGTCTGATACTAGGTGGCATTCCCACCACAAGTGTGTTACTGTCGCTCTGTTATTCTGACATCTCCAGCAGTAATCATTACACTCTGGATACATCTTTTTCAACCCCACTGTTAGTTATATGCCATCTAAATATGACATTAGAATTTATTGATCTAGATGTATTAAACAAGATTTTATGTTTCATCCTACCTGCCAAGACTTCTGAGTATATGTTTCTGTATTGATCAGAGATATAGGTTTATCATTTTTAATTTCATTTTTTGTCTTCTTTTAATTTAGGGCTGATATCAGCTTTCAGTAGCTCCTTAGGCATCTCTTTATTATGTTTTATCACTTCAAAAAGTCTTGGTAGGTAGGGGGGAAGCTCTTCTTCAAAAACCCTATAGAAGAGATTGGAGAATCCATCAGGTCCTGGAAATGTATTTATCTTTGATTTTTTTTATTATCTCTCTTATTTCTATCAATGTCAAGGTTGCATTCAATAAAGTATGCTCTTCTGTTGTTAACCTGGGCAAATGTAGTCTCTTTAGATACTTTTGAATTTTTTTTTTCTTCCTCCTTTGTTATCTCTCGATTTCTATTTAGAGCATTTCTTAAAGCTGCGGCAGCCGCTGAACTGCTTAAAGTGGCCACAGTGGCCCAAGGCAAGGTGGCCCACCAGGATTTTCTGGGGAGCCAGTGTGGCCCTGTCTATTTCCATAAAACAAAAGTACCTTGACCTGGTGTATCAGGAGGCAACAGGAGAGAGGGGTCTGGGACCTATAAGGTGGTCATGGAAAAGATAGCCTGGCAGCCATCCTGACATGAGAAAGGAATTTACTCTCTTTCACACACATATACCTGAATGACCTTTCAAATAAAGGAACCTGACCATTGAAATAACATTGGATGCAGAAAAAGCATTCGATCGGGTTAAATGGGAGTTTCTGTTTAAAACGTTGAGCACTTTTAGATTTAACGGTTGGATATTACAAGAAATAAAAACTCTTCATTCTAACCAGTCAGCAAGAATCATTGGATCATGCATTGTGTTTTCCTGGTTTAACATCAGAAATGGGACTCTTGCATCTATAGGTCTCCCAGTCAGTTGGTAAGTAGTTGGTAAGTGATTCTAGTCAACACTGTCTGTTGTCCACCAGGCCCGTGTTGTTTTTATTCTGTACCCATTTACTTCTTACCTATAGCAAATTTAACTCAAAAATGATTATGATTATGTAATTATGATTATGTAATAGTTGTGTACAATACCAGTCTGTGTGTTGAAAGGTTTGGCAAACTTTTGTTTCAGGGTCCAAGGAGTCCAGCTGTACTAGATATATATTTCTATATTTATACCTATTGGATTGACATTTTGTACCAGTACTTTTATATATATATATATACTTATCAATGGATTAAACATTTTGTGCACCCTACTATTTTTAATATATCCTTTATTGTGGTACCTTACAGCCATGTTGTGTTTACCACTATAATTGTTTTGCTGCTATACTTTTATTTAATATATGCTATAGATAATACATTGCACTGTTTTTATGATTTTCTTTCCATATATATACATTTCTGCATGAGACCGTTTTAACAAGAAGATTCTCCAGCATCAAGATCATACGATTGCATATGAGGTTATCTAGTCAATTTTGGAGAGAGACACAGCATTTTAAATTGGGGTCTAGAAAAGCATCTAGATGTCAAATCACCTCAAGTTTCCATTGCTAGAAGGGAAAAGACGCTCTTCCTTGTTGGAAATGAGGATTACCTATCCAGGTCAGAAAGGGGGAAGATTCCCATTAGAGACCCAATATTAATCAAGCCTGTTTCCATGCCTGTATTGTGGTGTGCAGTAGGAAGTTGTCAGAGATTGTAGTGGGGAGCAAGGTCAAGGGAGTATGTAACAGCATGTCTACTGACACATGAGAGACCATTTTCAGAGCTAATGTAGGATCTGTGTATTGTGTAGAGTCATCCTATCTATAACTTCCTATATTTGCATATAGCTGGGATGTTATGGCCTAGGTGTGTCCATGGTACTTGAAGTCAGGATAAGCTAATGCAGCATTTTTGCCCTTCCGAATAAATAATGAGAATTGTTTATTGAGTCATTTTTTTATCTTTCCCTGTCAGTAAGACCGGTAGAACCTGGAGCGGATATAATATCCTAGGGAACAAGATACTTTTAATTTATGCTGCTCTGCCTGAAAAGAACGGACATAGGTGATGCTCATAGTTCTGTTGTGATTTTTCTGATAATGGGAGAAATGTTAGTGGAGTATAGGTTGACATTGGCATTTTGGTAATTTAACCCCCAAATAGTCCAGGGAGCTGTGTTCCCATATAAAATTGTAATGTGGGAGATGAGGGGGTACCTTAAGTGTAGGCTTAAGGTGCATGGCAACTGTTTTAGTTTGATTGATCTTAAACCCTGTAATGTGAGACCACTTTTCAAACTAGTTTAAGATCCAAGAGATTGTGTCTTAGAGATAGAAAGGCTTAGAGATATAAAGTAATAGATTTTCCGCAAACACGGATACTCTGAGTTCCTTGGAGCCGATTGTGATACCAGCGTATTCTGGAGAGTTAATAATTGCCCTAATAATCATATCTAACATGATGTTAAACAGAAGGGATGACAGCCCTGACGCAATCCTCTGTACATCATGAATGGGTCTGAGTCTAAGTCATTAACACTCAGCCTGGTCTTTGGTAGGCCATATAGTTTACAAATTAAATTTAAAAACGGTTGGCCAAAGTACTGAAACTTCAAGTTCCTTAAGATCCTTGTGGCCATGCTAGTTGGTCAAACGCCTTTTCCATGTCGACTGCCAACAAAATACTGTGTCCATCTGATGCAGAGGAGGCGTTAATGGTGGTCAGAGCTATTCGGATGTTGACTATGGAGTTACGCCCCCTGAGAAACCAGCATTGTGATTCATGTTTGGTATGTGGTAAAATGGATTGTAGACAGTTGGCCATGATAGTAGCCAGGATTTTAAGATCATGGTTGAGCAATGTTATGGGTCTGTAAGAGCCTATGAGGGTAGTGTCTCTGTTGGATTTAGGGACAAGGATGGTGCGTGCCATTGTGAAGGGTGTTAAAGAAGTATCTCCATAGATTGCTTCATTGAAAAGTTCAGTTAAGATATTCACCAGTTGCGGGCATAGAGATGTATAAAATTCTGTGGGGTAGCCATCTGGACCTGGCGTTTTGTTATATTTTAGGTGTTTAATGACATTTTGGACTATTGTTTTAATGGTGCATTTAAAGAATCGACTGCAATAGTGCCACCCACTCATTAAAATTATCCTGAGCAGACATTTATAATTGTTGGTAAAAAGCTTGGGAATTCTCACATATATCTGATGTCTTAGTTATGGTAGTTCCTATAGCATCCTGGATCCAGGATCAGAGGGATTGTGTGGCAGGGGGTTTTCGGGTGAATCATGTGTGTGAGTAATTTGCATGGCTTACTTTCCCATTGATAAAATTTGCTCCGGGTATATTCTAGTTGTGTTTGGACTCTTTCTTGTAAGAAGGTGTCCAAAAGCTGTTTAGTATGGAGGTATATCTTTTTATGCTCAGGAGTAGGGGAGGCCTGGAGTTGCAAGTGTGCCTGATTATTATTTTTTTTGCAAGGAGTTCAATCTATTAAACAAGGATTTTTGCATTTGGGCTGTATAGGATATAATATGGTCCCTAAGAACCGCTTTCATGTTTTCCCAGAATAACCCTGGTGTATCTATATGTTAAATGTTATCATCCTGAAATTTGTTCTAGGTGGTCTCTAAAAATGGTATAAAATCAGGTTTATGGATTAAATAGGTTGGGAAAAAACAATGTTTGGAGTATGGGCCTTTGTCCTGTATGCGAAGTGAGAGAGGTATGGGGGCATGGTCAGAGATTTAAATCTGGTGTATGTGTACTGACCACTTCTGGTAATAATAGGAGTGATATTAAAAAGAAATCCATGTGGGATAATGAGTCGTGTACCGAAGGTGCAGTCTGTGTAGGTAGGGTGCATCTTTCTCCATGGATCAAGGAGGTGTAATTTGGACTTAAGTTAGGCAATACCTTCATTTTTTTTGTTTGTCTCTGGGTCGGGGAGCTAAGCCCATTAACATTCCAGGATATTAGGTCTAGGTGGGGATGATCGCCAGTATAATGTGAACGTGCTAGGGTGGTATCTGTTATGTTAGCCAATACCTGTTTTGGGTTGGGTTACAATACTTGCTGTTTGGTATTCAATCGGGTCCCTGTACGCAGTTCCAGGGAAACCTTTATTTACATAAGGATTAAGAGCTATATCTCAAGGTTTTTTAATATATACATATATATATATATATATATATATATATATATATATATATATATATATATATATATATATTAAATGGATGATGAAATAGAAGGACTAAAATACATGTTGAAATCTGATCATAATCACCTGTGGCAGCGGGAAATGACATGACGTGTTTGAAGGATGCTCTTGTGCTGCGTGCACCTCGATTCTGGGCGAGTGCTGCTCCTCCAATGAACTATTACTAGCGACAGATGGTGACCTCTTATCAAAACTTTTTTTTTCTCCTACGAGACAGGGGGCTTCTAACACCTAGACACACTTCAACCTTACTAGTTCCAGAGAATTACCCAGCGATAATGCATACGTAGGGTCCGACAGTGTGATGTTGTGTGGCGAGACGCTTCATCACAGCAAACAGCTATCCTGCAAATCATGCAAAGTGCAAAATATAAAGGGTGCAGACTTGAAGGTTCTGTGAGTAAGAAACTCTCCGTAAATCTTACTGCTCATGAATTTAAATGAGCATTTCAATGCTGATGTTTAACACATTGTGCAACTGAGTACCTATAATAACTTGTGGCTATAGTCTTTTGGAAGTTTATGAATATGGAAAGTCGAATGAGATAGAGGGACAGATAATTGAATGAGTACAAAATCTCAAGGGACTCTCCATTATCATGAAATAAATTAGGAATAATTAACTGAGATTCTTGCCACATGTTATACTTTTAAATGTACAATTTGAATCGTACAAGCTGTTGCAAGGATTGTTCAGCAGAGAACAAAATCTGTATCTGGTCTTTAGACAGTCTGTCTGGACCATGGTACAAATACTGCAGATTAAAGATAATTTATTTCTTGATCATGTATATGACTGAAGCCATATAGAGGCGTTAAATTGCTTGCTATGACAACTTATCCCTGTATGTAACAACGCTGAATGCTGAAAATCAACTTTCTTACTAAAAATAGATCTCTGTACCAAGTGAACTTGGATATCAAAAAGCAGTTGTACCTTGATCGTGTGATACAAACTACAATAAGTGACTCTGTATAGTATATGGACATTATAACAGCTTGTCTGGACCATTGTACAAATATTACTGATCAATGATAATTTACTTCTTTATACCGTATATGACTGAAGCTGCATACAGGTACTAAACTGCTTGTTCTAACAAATCTGGCCTTGTATACAACAACGTGAACCACGGGACTCAGTATAATATTTAGATGTTAAACTGTTAACTGTTGAATCTTGACTGGTACAAATACTGCTGATTAATAACAACTTACCTTTCTATAGTTGGATCTACATATGGGTGCAAAACAGCTAGTTTGATCACCTAGCCCAGTTCCTAATTCAGCTGACTAGTATAAGCTAATTTTCTATGAAAAATAGATTTCTGGACCAAGTCAAATTGAAAGCAACAGCAGATGCACCCTGATAACGCGAAATAGTCTACACTGCATGACTTAACAAATATTAGCCCAAGATCAGGATCGTATTACTGGGAATAATTAAGTATGTACAGAAGCTGGAGTAAATGTAATACATCAAAGATAAGAAAGTGGCAAGATTGAGGAAACGGACAAATAAATGTATAGCACCCAGTGGGAGACTGTAGACAAATGGCTCCGAAACAGAAAGAAAAGGAGAATTAGAAAACCAAAAACCAAGACAACAATAAGCCGATAGACCAATTCTACTTTCCAAAATCACAAGCTCACGAGCAACACAAGCAGAGGAAATCATTACCATTTGAACAAAGAGATTTGAGAGATCCTAATAGTTCAGGAATGTCAGAAGAGGACATAAACAGTCAGGCTATAACACATCAAGGAATGACCGTAATGCCGGATAATTTTTACAGGAAAATTAAACAAGACTTTGAAACAAATATCTCCGATTTGAGAGGTGAAATGGCCCAGCTTGCGGAAACAATATCTACTCAGGCAAATACTCAGGAGTATCACTCTCTAATAAACTAATGGAGCACAAAGTCAAACAATTAGAAGCAAAACTTTTAGATCAAGACGATAGATCAAGAAGAAGAAAGATTAGACTGGACAGGAATACCTGAAGCTATTCAGCAAAACCAAATGGAAGACTTCCTGAAGAAGTTGTTTGAATGCTACATTCCTTTGGAGGATATGGGTGCTCACCCTTTTTACAGATTTCACAGGCTGTACAAACCTAAAGAAATAAATGCATCACTTCCTAGAGAGGAAAAACTGGCCTTGAAGGAGTAGAATGGGGGGAGGAGGGCTATATATATAGTAAGGGATAATATTACACGATGGGGTAACAGTTATGGTAGACTGCACGAAAACCAGTAAATTAACACAAGGTATTGTTGTTAAGTGACCTAAGTTAATAAGAAGAGTTAATAAGATGAAAATGGGGGTGGGAAGGGGGAAACAGGGGAAATTTAAGTACATGACTCACAAGGGGGAAATAATAACCTTAAAAGCAGTATAAGGTATCATAAAGGAGGAGGGGCAGGTAGGAGTGGGGGTAGGAAGGGGGGATGAAAAGGGAGGAGGGAGGGGCAATGGGGTAGATAAGTAAAAACAGGATAGCAAAATACAGTAAGGTTTAATATTACACGTTAGTATTGTTTGTTAAGTAATCTAAAGATAATAAGGGAAACTTAACTAAATGATTCACAAGGGGGGATTAAATTTGCATTGGTTAAGAGCTGTCAATTTGAAAATTTTATTGGAGTGATTTAGATGATTTATTTTCCCCCATCCCATCAGGTTTAAAGTTACACTTGCTTGTGATAGGATCATGGAGGTACGCATGATATCTTTAATGGTTGACATTGAAAAATTTGCTCAGAAATAATATGATGGTTTCAAAATAAGAGGAAGTGAAATAAAAAACATAAATGGGATAATAACATTAGGTATCAGTATGGTTTAAGATCACAAAGATCCTGGGGGACACGATAATTGGCAAATTGAACATTATTTGCTAATTGATTAATTTGAGATTACTCTCTTTCTGCCCTCTCTCTGTTTAGCGGGTTTTGGGATTTATCTCGAAGATGTTGTTGTTTCCAGGCAAATTTTAAATTAAGCAGTCCTCTCTCTGTTTACTGGGTTTAGAGTTTTGACTTACTGAAGTTGGTACTGTAAAGATGATTTGTAAACTTGTGCATTTTTTACTACTTGACCTGAGACAATTCTCTTCCCTTCCTCTCTTGTTAATTGGACCTAAAGATTGTCTTAATGAGATGGGTTTCACAAGGAAGGGAGGGAAGGGGTGACAGCAGTAAAAGTCTTAGATTAACATTATTGGATAAGAAAAATAAGACAAGATTGGAAAGCCTAGGTGAACGAAAGAGTTTGACATCTCAAGGAGAGGAGGATTGCATGAGAATTGGTTTGTAAAGTTATTATTTGACAAGGAAATTTTGAGTAATAAGAAGACTTTAAAATAATTCAGGCAATATGATTCGCTAGGTGATGGAACTAAATGTGAATATTGTTGTGATAATTCATTCAGCTGGTTGAGATTTTGTTATGTGTTTTTTCTCTCTCTCTCTTTTGAGTACTTTGGAAACAAAGGTAGTTAAGGAAGATGCATTATTTGTAAATACATTATAATAAAATAGACAGGCAGCATTTAAAGAAATGAAGAAAAGGTACAAGCACACTTGCAGTGCAGGAGGGGGAAATGACATAGGACGGATTGACGTTACACGCACGAGCTGGGGCTGGTGGAATGGAGGATCGCAGTATGAATGCCGCGCACTAAGCTGTCTCTGACCCGTTTTGGAAAATATCCGATGGTTCCATGTGTACCCTTTAGCTCCACTGCCGTCCAGAGAAAGATTCTGACTGCCAGTTAAGAAAAGCCTACCCACGCTAAAAACAAACAGCACGCTCATTACTCAGCCGGTGAGCAGAGAAGGAGCAACAGAGCGTCGGACAAACGGCACGACAGAGGTCTTTAAGAAACAGATCTTGATCTTTAAGCAAAAACCACTAATCATTTGCTACAGTTATATTGCCTGAGCTCCCTGAACTCTGTGAATGAAAGAATCCGTGAAGTCATTTCAGAGAGGCAAATAAGTACTTATGACTTGATTTGCGGCTGTGTTTTTCCTGCATCACTATCTATGATTATTATGCACGAAATGTGGGATGCTGACAATTTAAAAGACTGCCTAACACAACACTATAAAAACTCAGTGTGACCAGCTGTTGCAATTACAACATTTAGACAAGGCATATCTTTGTGAAGTGACCTCAGAGAGGCAGATAAGTACATATGAGCTGATCTGTTGCTATGTTTTTTTTCCCCCTGCATTACTATCTATGTCTATTATGCAACAAAGGTGGGATGCTGACAATTCAAAAGACTGCCTAACAAAGCATTATAAAAACTCAGGATGACCATTTGTTGCAACCATAACACTCACGGCATATCTCTGCAGGGGAAAAACTACAACTATAATCTGCCCGAGATAAGGGAACAAAAGAAACCGTTAAATACCTTAGTGAGGAAGATAAACTCACATAAGCTGAGCTCCTACCCTGTTAACTCTTGCCCTAAAAGACTGACGCTTGAGGCGGACATTGATTGCTCTTTAAAGAAATATAAAAACCACTATGACTATTTGCTGCAATCACAATACTCAAACATGGCATATCTCTACAGAGTAAAAAGCTATACTCATACTGACTGAACCGACTGAACTGTGGGCTTAAAGGAAACTTGGAAGCACTCTATCAAATGGTGGATAAATATCCACAGACTGCTCTTATATTGTGTATATTTGCATTATCAAATAACGACTGTTCCACATTAATTGCAGCTGACAATTGGAACGACTGTCTAACAAAGCATTTAGAAAAACTCAGTACGACCAACCATGGTAAGCTATAGTACCTAAACACAGTATATCTTTAGAAGCCAATCCGTAAGAAAACTAATAAGTCAGACAAACTGAATTCAGATAAGAGGGGGAAGAGGAGGATAGCTGAAGATAAGAAAACAACAAAAATAAGGAGTGAAAATAGAGGAGATACACTACAGAGCGTGGGCACAAAAGTCCAAAGACTAAAAACCCGCAAGCAAATTTTTACCATGGAATTATTGAGGGGAATAAATAGTTAAAACCCTATAAAGGAAATGGGCCCAAAAAAAGATAAATCCTCGGAACAAGACAAAGCAGATAAAGGAAAGACCACAAATTTTTTTCTCCTCTCCTAAAACAACGGCGCCCACATTAAGAACCTCTCTTTCACCAAATAACAGAGATTCACTGCCGCCACTTACCCGGACTACCAGATCGGTGTCACAGGAGAGTTTGGAGTCAGCTTTGGAGGAACTCTATTTAAAAATTAGAAACAATTTCAAAAATAATATTGCTGAACTAAAGGAAGAAATGTTGGAAGTAAAGAACCAACTGCTTGAACAAAATAAAATAATGGAGAATACACAACAAGAGATCAAACAGATATACGCAGAGAATACCTTACTAAAGACTCAGCTTAAGAGTATGGAAATTAAGATCTCGGAGATTGAAGACAGATCTCGCCGTAATAACATCCGAATAAAGGGGATACCAGAAGATGTGACGACAGATAAACTATACGATTACGTACTGGAATACATGGCTCAATATCTCTCCCCACAAGAAATGGGGGAAAATGTATTAGAAAGATGGCACAGTCTCCGAAGACCAATAAATATTAATAACTCAGAACCCAGAGATGTGATTGTCAGATTCATCAATGGAAGAGTTAAGGACATGTTAACACAAAAAGTAAGATACACAAGAATGACAAACGATAAATTTAAACACATAAGGATATATAAGGACCTCTCAACTGTAACCAGAAACAACAGGAAGAAATTTAAAGACATGACACAGCTTCTTAGAACTGAAAAAAATTCCCTACAGATGGGGTTTTCCCACGAAGCTACTAATTGTCCAAAACGGAAAGACAACATCAATCACTGATCCTGCATCAGACCTGAGGAAAATGGGGATACTCCCCAATTGATAATAGAGTATGGATATTGAGGGTAGTGACAGGGGGAGGCAGGGAGGGGAGAAGGGGATTTAGGTCATAACTCCTAGAAAGCTTACTGGTTCTTTCCCGTTTGAAACTTTTGCGTTGCTGCTCTCTGCATGGATACCGCTGGCCCAAATAACCTGACCTACGGCAAAAGCCCCAGAAATTAGCACAATTTCCTGAGAAAAGGGACAATACTGTATATTAAGGATGAGGTTCTTTCTCCATATGGGGGAAACTGAATGGGGAAGGCACCTAAGGTAATAAAGGGATAAGCACGATCTATTGAGGGGGAGAAGGGGAGGGAGGTGGGAGAGAAAAAGAAACACTTAAATAATAAGAACACATAAAAATATAGATCAAGAAAGATAAAGATAGATAACCCTTTTTCACATAAACAAAGGCAGAAGGGGGGAGAGTGGGGGAGGGAAATGGGAGGTTAGATTTAATATAGAGAAACATAAAGCACAGGACACTGGCAGTTTAGGCACTACTGAAGAGAAATCTGAAGCACACAGAGGGGGAAAAGGTGAGAAGTTAAAAGAAAAGCACAAGATTTAATATAAATTAGAGGATATCCATAGTAAACTGACAAGACACACATACCGTACAAGAAGATAAGAAATGTATACAAGAATTCCTAATCGAGGACGGGGGGGGGGGGAGGGAGGGAAAGGGAGAAGAGAGAAAACACGTATTTACAGAATGAATGACAAGAAGACCAATATCTTGGTAGCAGAGAAAATATAATATACACCCTTAATAAATCAACCTAAGGATTACAAAATTATTAAGCTTAAAAAAAACCACTTTCCTAGCTAGAAAAGCTAGTACAGAAATATAATATTGAAAAAGGCCTATAACGGCACCCAGGTGGAGATCAGCAAAAGTATGCGATATTGAACATTGAACGTTTATGTAAAGGGGAGGGGCTTTTTTTTTTCTTCTTCTGTGGTGTCTCAGAATCTGAAGCACAATTAAGACCTGAAAGAAATGCAGACATATGACTTGAAAACTTTATGGGTGCTGATTAAGACAAGGGTGTATATATAACCATGTATTTATGAATCGGGCCCACAGCAATGTTTTTTTTTTTCCCTTTCTGTGGTGTCTCAGAATCCGAAGCGCACTTAAGATCTGAAAGAAATGCAGACATATGACTTGAAAATATTATGTGCAATGCGTACTGTTTATGAGTGCTGATTAAGATAAGGATGTATATATAACCAGGTATTTATGAATCGGGCCTTCAGCAATGTGTTTTTTTTTTTCCCTTTCTGTGGTGTCTCAGATTCCGAAGCGCACTTAAGATCTGAAAGAAATGCAGACATATGACTTGAAAATATTATGTGTAATGCGTACTGTTTATGTGTGCTGATTAAGATAAGGATGTATATATAACCAGGTATTTATGAATCGGGCCTACAGCAATGTGTTTTTTTTTTCTCCTGTGGTGTCTCGGAATCTGAAGCACACTTAAGACCTGAAAGAAATGCAGACATATGACTTGAAAACTTTATGGGTGTTGATTAAGATAAGGAAGTATATATAACCATGTATTAATGAATCAGGCCCACAGCAATGTGTTTTTTTTTTTTTCTGTGGTGTCTCAGAACCCGAAGCGCACTTAAGATCTGAAAGAAATGCAGACATATGACTTGAAAATTTTATGTATAACACGTACTGTTTATATGTGCTGATTATGATAAGGATGTATATATAACCATGTATTTATGAATCGGGCCTACAGCAATGTGGTTTTTTTTTGTTTTGTTTATGTTTATTCTTCTCCCTACATATATTACACCTCCCCCGTTAACCCCTCACATAGTCAAAGAATTAGAAAGATTCCTGCATTGAATCCACCACCAACCCGCCCGTCAGTAACTGAAGCCTAGTGATAGATAGGAGTACCCGATAACTAGGTTTAAGCCCATAGATTTGGGCAGAAGTATGAATTGGAATGTAAGAATGTGTATGAGTGCTGTGGAGATTCCAAGAAGGGGAACAGAGGGGGGGTGGTAGGAGAGGGGGGGGAAAGGATAGTAATTAGAAACGGAGTACAAACAACCCGATTTAAAATATGACTATAAAATTTCTATCTATAAACACCCAGGGTCTGAATTCTCCTCAGAAAAGAGGCTATTTGTTAAAAAATAGAATAGACGTGTGCTTCGCACAAGAAACACACTGGCAGAGGGAAGAGGTCGCATGTTGGAAATTCACCAAATTCCCCGGGATATACACAGATAGTATGCATCATAAAAAGAAACGGGGTACAGCCATAATAATATCGGATAAAGTAAAATTTGAATTAATACTCGAGATTAATGACAAAGAAGGTCGGTACCAGATTTTACTGTGCAAATTAAACGATAAGACATTTACTCTGGTAAATATATATGCCCCTAATACATATTCAGCAGCCTTTTTCAGTTTTTGAAAGAGTAGATAGAATAAAAATGGGTAAGCTATTAATAGCTGGAGACATGAATATAGCACCAGACCCAAAAATGGACAGAACACAAACAAAATATAATAGGGAACATAAAAATAAAAAAGCGGGATCCTTCAGGGATATCTTTTCTGATTTCGGGCTATTCGACATATGGAGAGTACAACATCCTAGCGAGAAAAATTACAACTTTTTCTCAAAAGTGCATAAAACTTACTCGAGGATAGACCTATATCTTACAAACACGGAAAATCTAGATAATTAAAACCCACATAGACTCGATCACATGGTCAGACCATGCCCCAATATACCTGGAAACACAAGAGGAGGAAGTAGCGGCAGGTAGGACAACATGGAGACTCAATGAGGGACTGCTTAGATCAGAGAGGAATAGGGAACACCTAGTTAAAGCTGCTAAGGAATTTATACAATACAATACAAATGGAGAAGCTTCAAACACTGTGATATGGTGCACATTTAAAGCATTTATGAGAGGGATCTTTATCAAACTAGGAGCAAAAGAGAAGAAAGCACAGAACACCAATACATCTGAATTATATATACGTTTAGCAATATTAGAAGAAAAGAATAAAAGGGAAATCACACAGGAAAGAATAAACGATATAAGGGAACTCCAAATGGAAATTAAAAGAAGACTGGATAAAAAAACTAATAATGCCATCCTTAAGCTTAACCAATCATGGTATCATGGCGACAATAAAACATCTAGATGGTTCTCTAAGAAATTAAAGCCCAAAGGGAACGCACAGTCAGTTAGGAAGATTATAGAGGGGAAAAAAATACATCTCTCTCCAACAGATATAGGGAAAACGTTTTCTTCATATTATAGAGAGCTGTACAATCTAAAAAACATATATCAAACACAAACAGAAATTCAGAGGTTTTTGGGGAAACTAAAACTTCCCAGACTCTCGTTAGAGGATCTTAAAAAACTAAATGAGCCTATATCTACAGCAGAGATATCCACAGCAATAAAGAACCTAAAAAGCGGGAAGGCACCAGGCCCGGATGGATACCCCGCAGCGTTCTACAAACAGTTTGAAGAAATAATCACACCCTTGTTATCCAATACATATAGGGAAATCGAGAAAGGCTCCCCCCTGCCTGAAGAAATGCTTCGGGCCTTAATAATACCAATACCCAAGCCAGACAAAGACATAAATTTTGTCACTAATTTTCGTCCGATCTCCCTTTTGAACACCGATCTAAAAATATTTTCGGGAATCCTGGCGAATAGGTTAAAAGAAGTGATACCTAGATTCTGATCCATTCAGACCAGACAGGCTTCATTAAGGGTAGAAGTGGTGGGGACAACGTCCGGAAACTACTTCATGTGATAGACTCGCTGGGGGGACGGTTGGACTCAGCGGCCTTTGTAGCTCTGGACGCGGAGAAGGCCTTTGACAGGGTGGAGTGGAGATACCTGTCGGAGGCCTTGTCCGCGTACGGATTCGAAGGCCCAATCGTGAGGTCGATTTTGAGTATGTATACAATCCCCTCAGCAAGGGTGGTGGGAAATGGCTTCAGATCGGAGTGGTTTGATATCAGCAGTGGGACCAGACAGGGATGCCCCCTGGCCCCTATTCTGTACGTTCTATCAATAGAACCACTAGCAGCATACATCAGACAGTCGGATCTGGTATCGGGAGTTAAACTGGCAGGGGATGAGCTAAAACTCACCCTGTATGCTGATGACATCATACTTACCCTCTCTGACCCACAAAAATCACTACCTGCAGCTATGGACCTGATCCTAGAATTTGGGAGGTATTCGGGGTATAAAACTTATATAAAAAAAACTCAAATTATACACAAGAACATAAAAGAAGAGGAACTAATAAAGCTAAAAAAAAAATTGGAATACCTGATGAGAACCATTCCAATATTCCAATTCCGATATCCAGAAGTATACTGAAAGAGTATCATAATTTATTTTATAAATTTGTATGGGGCCTGAAGAAATCCAGGATCTCTGTCAGGAATCTAACATATAACTTGAAAGAAGGGGGTACCTCCTTTCCAGATGTATACAGCACAATTATGCTGTCACATCTGCTGTCTTGGAAATTTAAAACCTCCAATACCTGTGCCTGGTACAAATATGAAAAAAGTATATTGGGACAAAGAAATCCATTACATTTAATTTGGGTAGATAAACCAATATTCAAAAAATTTAAAATAGATAATAGACTTATTAAGGGATTGTATCAGACACTCGGGAAACTAAGGAAGAAATATGAGGCAGAAAAACTCTTTACAGCAGACACCCCCTTGAAAGCCCTAGAAATGTATTTAGAGAATATTAATTACAACTCATGGAACCAAGCGTCAATAAAAAAAACTGGGAGATCTTTATGTTAGTACAGAACTAATCACATTTAACAGTCTAAAGGAAAAATACGGTATTGACAATAGCGAATTCCTGACTTATCTCAAGATACAAAATCTAACTAATAGCAGATACTCTACTGATCAAAATAACCTTGCTGGTATTTTCCAAATTAAAAACTTTACCAAAATAATCTCAAAAATTAATAGGAATTCACATATTTTGGAGAATAAGGGTAAACTTGGAGGAGTTGAGAAATGGGAAAAAGAACTAAAGTTTGAAATCCCCCTGGAAAAGTGGGAACACGCCTTCAGAAACACAAGAAGGGCCTTACACGGAATTAACATGCAAGAAACCTACCTCAAAGTTTTACACAGATGGTATCTGGTACCAGAAAGGACAGCCAAATTTCAACACTCACACTCAAACTTATGTTGGAGATGCGAGGAAGAGATAGGCACCCAAGCACACATTTGGTGGCTCTGTGTCAAACTCGGACCAGTTAAGCATAAACTGGAAGAAACAATTGAAAAATTAACTCACACAAAAACGTTTCTATTTCACGTAGACATACCCTCCCCTAAATCATCTGTTAGGTCCCTGATAATTCATATACTGTCGGCCATTAAACTCTGCATTGCAAAATGTTGGAAATCATCCCAAGGCCCAGGTTGGACAGATATAGTAACACAGATCAACTATCAGAGATATATGGAAAAAGCAATCTTTATAAACATGACTCAGACGGCCCAATATGAGGAAATATGGTCACCCTGGGCAGAATTAACGGATCAAGAATGACCTCCCGAACCGCCGCACCCCCTCAGGAACCCCAAGGACGGAATGTAGTATGAATGGATGTATGCCTAGTCTGAATGTTATATGCCCTCCAAAGTAGTTAAATATATAGAATAAAGAGAATGATAATTTAATAGTTACTCTCTCGTTTTCCTCTCTTATTGTTTTTTTTTTGGTTTTTTTTGTTTTTTCTTGTGTGTTGTTTTTTTCTTTTACAGTATTGTAAATCTTATCTGTGTATTACCTATCTCTGTTGTATGTTGTTTGTAATTGAGAATAATAAATACATTATATATTGAAAAGAAAAGGTACAAGCAGGAAAGTGAGTAAAGGAGGGAATTAAAACTGACATGTCCCCCCTGAGGTGGTCACATACAAGAATGGAGGGGTAGCACACCCCATAGTCTAGTCCTGTGATGAAGGCAGGATACAGTTGTAGGCAATTAGATTTAGCTTTATTACTCAATTTTGGTTAGTTGATGATGGATGTTTGTGTTTTGGTATGAATGATGTCAAGGGGGATGTTCACGGTAGCTGGAGGCTCACTAGCAGTGGAGGTCTTTTCACGGACGCATGACACTTAGAATTGTGACACTGAACGTCCAAGGGTTAAACACACCACAAAAAAGAGGATGTCTGTATAAATGTTTGATCGACAACAACAAAGTGGATATTATGATGATACAAGAAACCCATTTGGTTGATCCAGAAAGGTTATGGAGGTACAATAAGATACCCAGTAGTTTATGCTTCAAACATGTCTGATGCAAAGAAAATAACGGGTGTGGCAATAATTGTGTCAGTAAAGTTAAATTTGAATACATCCATCAAATTAGTGATGTAAACGGTAAATCGCAAACATGTACACCTTAGTAAATAAATGCCCTCAATCAATCCCCAATAAAATTTCTGAAGGGTATATTGTCTAGGGTTGAGAGGGTGCTGTGTGGAACACTGATTTTTAGAGGGGACTTTAATTCTATAGTAGATGCTAAGTTAGATACAAATGGGAGGCAAAGGATAACAGAGGGGCCATCAGGTCTGCAGAACATTTTCCATCAGAATGTGCTTTTGGACTGCCGGAGAATCTTCCACTTAGGTGAACAGGATTAAAAATATTTCTCCCAAGTACATCAGACATATTCACACATAGATTTATTACTAATGAAATCCCAGGATTTAAATAAAATATTCAGACCCATTACATGGTCAGACCACACACCTGTTTTTTTGGAAATAAAGAATAACTCTGAATAGAAGGCAAGGAAAAACTGGAGATTAAATGAGAATATTTTAAACTCTGCCTCGAATGTAGGCTATTTGATCACAGAGGCAACAAAATTCCTGGAATCAAATGATAACGGAGAGGTAACACGAAGTACATTATGGTGTACCTTTAAATGTTTTATGCATAGCTTGATCATAAAAATGGGTTCAAACTTAAATAAGAAGAAAGAGAAATCTCTAGCAGACTAAACATTAAAACTGCGAAATTGCAGCAATTAAATAAAACACAGATCGACACTAAACTAACATCAGAAATAATGGATGTAAGGGAGGAAATAAAAACAAGAAATGGACAACTATCTAAATACTTAAATATTCCAAAAATACCCAAAGAATAATTAGATATGTTGAATAGCCCTTTCACATTATGGGAAATCACTGAGACCATAAAAAATTTAAAACCAGGTTCAAGTCCCCAGTGGCTGATGGTTTCTCTGTTCCATTCTATAAAAAGCTCATCACAGTTACTGCTCCACTCCTGTTAAAAACGTATCTTGATATATTGGAGAAAGCTGACCCACCAAAGGAGTTACTATTCACATCTATTACCCCTATCCCCAAACAAGGGAAAGACCCACAATATACATGTAATGATAGCCGAATATCCCTTAATAACACAGATTTGAAGATATATTCTAAGATATTGGCTGAGAGATTAAAGGTTATTACCCATATCTTGGGGCATGTCGATCAGACCTTGGTATCCCACAATCACATGGGAATCACAATGAGTGGGCTAGGAAGACAGCAACTGCCAAGTACCCGCAAAAGATAGGACAAGTCCTGAAGAGCCAGGTTCGATGTCATCAAAACAGACACCCTGCCAGTTACCAGATATCCTGCCAATATCATGGAAAAGGAAGACTTAGATGCTGCCAATGTGAAGACCTACAATCCGGGCAGACAGACAGATTCTGGCCAATAAACGCTTGAGCTTCTAGTGCAATAAACGCATTAGCATCTCATGGCTCATGACTTAACAGACAGACCAGCGATATGTAAGTGTGGGTGGAGATAATTACACAAGTAAGAGTTCGTATAGCCACTCACCACGGTGATGGGTAAACGCACGGGACTTCAGGCTGACTTCTGGATACTAAAGAAAACTATATCCCGAGGGATACACCGGATATGACTTTAAACTTCATACTTCCGGGTGAGGGACGTGGGCACGGACAGCTGCGGCTGGAAAGTTTTAACTTTTGCAGATATTTAAATGTTTTGTATTGTTAATTTTTTCAGTGCTTGACAAAGGGCAGGGACTCTGCCCAAAACGTCACTACACTGTTTTGATTAAACTTATTGGATGTAAAGCCCAGTGAGTGTGATCTTATTACCACTGGAGAAGCTGCATATTAAAACGGACCAGCACCCGGGCACTTGAGCATTGGTACAACAGTGAAGTGGAGTGCTAATACATTGTGGATGTATATATATATATATGATGTTATGGATTTCATAAATATGAAATATTATCCACAATGTATAGAATGAAAGGTATAATCAGGGGGTATGTCTCCCAGAGCTCCCGACAACACAACAGTGAACAACGATGTGGATCACCTATTTTCACTCCAAAAATGGGAAAAAAACCCATAAAGCAACTTCCCACATCAGGCAAGCCAAAAGTCGCTTCAAAAACAGCCAATAACATGATGTCATTTTACCTGATATTGGCGAATCCGTCTTCGCAGCAGGCCTCCAAAATGGCGTCAGAGGAGTGGGAAAACAGCTCTGACCCAGACTCTAATCTATCTGATCCTGAAATGACAAAAGGAGATCACACTAAGCATAAGTCGAACTATACCAACACGGACTTACAGTCATTCACGAAACAAATAAAAATCAACTTCAACAATGCAGTAGAACGGATAAGATCCACCATAAGAGACGAGCTGTCTGACCTTAAAAAAGAAATGAAGGATCAAGGAGATAGACTCCAGACTATTGAATCCGACCAGAGCACTATCCAATCCTTGGTCGGCAGCCAACTAGAAGACCAGAAGATACTAACAACACAACCGTCACATCACGTAATAGAACTTGATAACAGAGGAAGGTGAAACAAATTGCAGATCAGAGGCTTCCCTGAAACGGAGAACGAGGAGAACACACTCTAGCTGGTCACAGACCTATCTCACAAATTCCAGGACCCATCCAACCATGAACGAGTGAAAATAGATAGAGAACATAGGGCCCTAAAAGCTAAAGACCTCACAAACCCGATGCCAAGATATATAATATGCCATCTCCACTCCTACACAAAAAAGGAGCAAATCCTGCAAGCTGCCTTCAAAACTAGGCTGCTTATGCATTAGGGCAGTGAAATGTACATACCACCTGACATAGCCTGGGGAACTCTGCAGCTCTGCAATAAACTACAACCCCTAACTGAACTTCTATAGAGTGCCAGATACCATACCAATGGGGATTCCCCCTTGCCATCTCCATGAGAAAGGATAGAGTGAACCACCACTTGAAAAACTAAAGATACCCAGATGACCTTGCATGCTTCTGTGAAGCACTAGGCCAACCCAGACCGGATCTACCTGAATTGCACACACACAGCGGACAGGATGGCACTCCTTGCAACAGGACTCATGATTCCTAAGGTCACAGAGAATACGGAGGTACAGACCCACAGACCCTCGATGCATCCCCCCACCCCACAGAAAGAGACACCCAACCCTGAGGTGCGCAACTAAAACCAGAGTCCAGCAGCAGTGAAGAGGGCACTCCAAAACCCATACATAGCTAAATATCTGTTTTCAGGCAAAATAATCCTTCAAGTGAACAAACAAGGGAATTCTCTGGTGCACAGTTCATAGACACTTGAATGCAAAAGTGGATAAAAATAAAAAGACAAAATGTGAATGTCCTTGAGGTGACACACAAATGACAAACAGTAAGTGCAAAATGTATTAATAATACACGTGCAATGCGATCTCATGTAAAATACCTATAAATATATCAGTGTGGAAAGTGCAATACACAAGAAAAATAAATATACTTAATTCATCAAGGTGCTTCTCATGTGAAATGGACCTGTGAAAATATAAAATACACACTAATAGTGCAAAATGTACTGTACTGTTGAATCCGAAGTAGGCTAAATAGGAAAACGACTCACAAATAAAGCTCCTAATAACCAAGGAGCATGGAATCTGTGTGTGTGATAATATACTTGCCCCCACTCCTGGGATCACCTCCTCCGATTGGTGTTGAATGCAAGGAGGGTCTTAATGCAGGGTACAATACGTTTATTCCAAATGAATTAAAAGGATATGAAAAAACTTTTTTAAAAAACAGCTTAAAAGACGAAAATCCTGGTGAGTCCACAAGTCCTCTCTGATAAACAGCACTCCGTGCGCTTCGGGGCTGGTCAGGACTTCCATGTTTGATGTAACAGGCTGGTACGGTGGCTCACAAAGATCAATACAGTAGCCCAACGCGTTTCTTCCAAAAACAGACTTCATCAGGAGAATGGTGGTATCCGAAATGGTGTGTCGTTTTCTATATACCTTTCCTCAATTCGTATAATCATTAATACGAAAAGGTCTTTGCTTTTAAAACGAAATGCTTGGTTAATCCAAAAATGTCTTTGCTCTTTAAAACAAATTGATCAGCATAAACAACTTGGTTTTGGTTAATAAGTCTTTTCGTATATACGGTCTCTTACAATGTAATTCAAATTTATAATAAATTCGAAAATACCATTCTTAATTCATTTAAAGTGCCTGTAATGATTTGAATACAAGTCTATAAGGTATGTATGAATAGAAAAAGGCATTATAAATAGTGTAAATAAAAAAATATTTCATAAGGGATCATAATACATTTCAAATATAGAACACAAAGTGAAAGCATACATAATTATAAAGAACATCCACAATTGTAAAACACACAAAATTACATTAAAAAATCACATTAAAAAATCTTTGCAGTGATAGATAACCTCTGATTGGCTCATAGTATAGAATAGTATACAGCAAAGAAAGGGGGATTATCAAATAAATGATACAGAATATAACAAGTATATAATGTAAAAAAGCTATACAAAAAGCTTTAAAAAACTATAAAAAAGTTTCAGCTCAAAATCTAAATTAATCCCATTGGGGTTAAAAGTTTGTAAGTTATATATCCAGAAAGCCTCTCTTTGGAGTAACCTAAAGAATTGCTTCTATTCCCACATATTTGATATTATCTATATTTCCTTTGGGACAATTATGACACATTCCACTAAATAAACTACATAAGTCGTGTTGCAGTTAATGAAACTCTTAACTCTGTATGTTTTTCCTGTGCTGTTTCATTGGAATTCAGTCCTTTTCCTAATTTGATGGGAACATGCTTTGCATGACCCACATTTAAAAAATCCATTGAGCTTATTGTTGGTAAGCCAGCTTGATCCGTTGGATTTAGGAATTGTTTTAATAAAACTAGGGGCCAGCTCAGACTTTCAGTTCGGGGCTTTCTTGAAAATAACCATTGGTTTGTTTTGTACTATGGGGGCGAGTATCTCATCTCCTTGAACCACATTCCAATGTTTATGTAGAATCTTTTTTATTTGGGGAGCCGCTATATTGTACTCTGAGATGAAGGACATATGCCATAGTCTTTGGTCTTCTGTCCCTCATCCCTTGTCCTATTTGCAAACCTGGTCCCCATGGCTGTCCCACATCTCTGCAGGTAAAATATTTTTTTTTTAGTGAAGGAGAGAGACAGATCAAAGTAATAAAAGTAAGTTAAAATAATAAATACACAATACACTAATAATAAAACAAAAAATAATAATAAAAGCAATTCCCTGCGTTTAACCCCTTCCCTGACATTGATCTTGCATAAGCAGTGATATTGCACATCAACGCATTTATTTTAGCTGTTTGTGCAATTTTTAGGGGTTCATTTTTTTTGTACTGTAATTTATTATAGTACTACCAAGGCTCTTCTAAGAGTTATTTACCCCTTCCTTGCCATCGATCACTGCTTACGCAATGATATTGACGCCAAAGCAATTTTTATCTGTGTGCATTTTTTTACACACACCCGCTAGGGGTTACGTGTAAAGTAAAAATATCTTTTTTTTTGTTTTAAGCTGTCTGAGCGCATAGCAATCAGTAACAGCAAATTAGTGGCAAAGGCGGTTTGGTGATTGCTCAGATGACGCCTGGTCAGACCAAAATTTGTGAATATTGATCCGACCAATTTTGATCTGCCTCCCTCTCATCACTTACATTTTTGTGAGGGAAAGAGACAGATCAGTATTAGTGATATAAAAAAACATTTTATAAAATTGTCAGGTTTTATGAAAGCCATTTCCTGTGTATTAACCCCTTCCCTGCCATTCATCACTGTATAAGCAGTAATCTTGCACAGCAACAGTATGTTTTGCTGTCTGCACTTTTTTATGGATTACTTTCTTTGTACTGTAATGTATTACAGTACTAGATAGGCTCTTCTAAGAGCTATAAACCCCTTCTTTGCTGTAGATCACGGCTCAGGCACTGATTCTGAGCTCGCTGACTCAGGGTTCTATTTTGACCCTGGTCAGCTTTCTGATACATCACCTGGTGATGTATCGGTGGCTGCTGAGCGCTGGAAAAAATACAAGCGGAACTGAAGGAACTTCAGGAAAAAACAAGAGATTTCACACATTTAACAGAGTTACAGCAACATAAAGATAAACTGGAAAAATTATGAAAGACGTGGAACAAGAAACAGCTCAAAGAAAGAAAGATAAATTCATAAGGGATAAAGAAGACTTTGCTAAAGATAGAGTTTACGCATGGAAACAAATGAATAGATTCAGGAGATGTGAAAGAGTGAACAAAAAATCCATTCTCTGAAACAGAACAGTTTCATTCAGAACCACTTTCCACCAGTAATAGTGTATCTTTTATGTTGTCTCCACCCCTCCAATATTTTCGCACTTTGTCTATTGCCCAAAATTTCATACCTCTTGGGTCCTTATTATGCTTTTCTAGGAAATGTTTGGAGAGAGAATGTTGCGTGAAGCACCTTTTAATGTTTCTGACATGCTCCCCCACTCGCTTTTTTAAAGTTCTTGATGTCCTTCCAATATACTGTAGGTCTCATGGGCACTCTATCAGATAAATTACATTGGTGGAGGAGCATGTCAGAAACTGTTCAATGGAAAACTGTCTTCCATTGGCAAAAGAGCTATATTTCGTGATGGGATATTTTTGGATCGCAGCCACCCTACATGGTTCACAATTTTTACATCCATAAAAGCCTGCTTTTTGTGTCAAGAAGTTATTTACAGTTTTCTTTTTTTGTTGAGAGAAATAGCTTTTAGTTAACTTTTTCTTTAGGTTCTGGGCTCCCCGAAATACAAGTTTTGGTTTTTCTGGTATTAGTTGTTTTAATGTTTCATCCTTCAAGAGGACATTCCAATGTTTGTTAACTATTTTTCTGATTTCTGTGGATTTGTTATTAAAATCAAATACCAAAGGTATTTGATATGTTTTATTTATATCTTCCGATTAATTTTTTTGCTGTAATAGAGTCTGTCTATCCATAGTTTCTATATCTGTTATGGTTTTATGTAAAGCTATCGGATCATATCCCTTTTCTTCAAATCTGTTTTTAAGTATGTTTGACTGTTGTTGATACATTTCCACGTCTGTACAATTTCTTCTTAATCTCATACATTGGCTCTTTGGTATCCCTTTAAGCCACGGTGGATAATGGCAGCTATCAAAATTTATGAACCCATTTGTGTCTACTTTTTAAAAAAAGGTTGTTGTCTTAAGGGACCCATTTTCTACAAACACCATCAGGTCTCAAAATGTAATGTCTGTTTTACTGTACACCGTGTTTAAGACAATATTTTTTCATTTTTATTGAGGGAAGCAAGAAAGATATCTAGACTATCTTGATCGCCTTTCCAGATAAAGAAGAGGTCATCTATATATCTTTTGTAGACCACCAAATTTGTTTCCCAGCCATGTTGATTCCACACAGATAGATCTTCCCAATCCCCCATAAAGATATTAGCATAACTGGGGGATACTTTTGTCCCCATGGCTGTTCCTGTCTTTTGAAGATAGAAATTTTCTTCGAACCAAAAGAAATTATGTTTTAGGACAATCTTTAGTCCTTCGAGGATATATTCTATCTGTGCGGATGTCATTTCGCTATTTGTTAAAAGATTCCTGACCGCTTGGTATCATTGGTGATGCTCTATGATGGTATATAGAGAAGACACATCACTAGAGACCAGAAAATAGTCCTCCTGCCACTCAATAGTCTCTAATATTTTTATTAGACTTATGGAGTCTTTCAGATAGGATTTTTGCTTTTTTACATAGGGCTGTAGTACCATGTCTAGATATTCTGACAGGTTTGACAGAATGGATCCTATTCCCGACACTATTGGTCTCCCTGGTGGTTCTATTGGATTTTTATGTATTTTTGGGAGAAAATATATAGTTGGAATTTTTGGATGTAGAATATTTATGTAATCAGCTTCTTTTTTAGTAATTAACTGATTAATTTTACCTTTATCTAAAAAGGCTGTTAGTATCTTTTTATATTGATTGGTCGGGTCATTTTTGAGAGAGCAGTAAACTTTCTGATCTTTTAGATGTTTATATGCCTCATTTCTATACTGTTCTCCGGACAGAATAACGATTCCTCCACCCTTGTCTGCTGGTTTTATGACTATTTCCTCATCTGTTTGTAATTCTTTCAGAGTTCTCAGCTCTTTTTTTGTAAAATAATTTTTGTCATACTTTGTGTGTTTGATTTTCTTGAGGTTATCTGTCACTAGTTTTTCAAATATCTCTAATGAGCCCGATTTGTATGTAGTCGGGTAAAATTTAGATTTCTTTTTTAAATTAGAGGTAATGATCTGATTGTCACTCTCTATTTGGGTTTTTCCATTTTCAAAGCTAGGTTTTAGAGAATAAAATCTTTTCAAGGTAGCCTGCCTCACAAATTTGTTTACGTCAATAAAAGCTGCAAAGGTGTTACATTTTTTTGTAGGGGCAAATTTTAACCCTTTACTCAGTATCAACAATTTCTCTTGGGAGAGGGTTTTTTGAGACAAGTTAAAGATGCAGAAGAGGAAGGGGTTGTTGTTATTGTTTTTTTTTTTTTTCACATTTCTAATCTTCCTCTTCTGTGCCAGCTTGCCCCCTTTGTTTCCTCTCCCTGAAAGAATGTTTTTCTTTTTAGATTTAAAGTTCTTTGAACGTGAAATTGATTGGACTCTAAAGTACCATTTTTGTCCTTATTATTAGTGCTTTGAATTTGTGGATCAGAAAAATTGTTGTGTTTCTTGGTGCTTTCGCTTATCCTTATTAGTCTATTTTGGATACTATCTGCAGGTGATGTGTCTAAGTGTTGTGAGATGTTCGGTGCACCTACATTTTTCCTAGAGCTATTAAGTTCTAGATTTTTGTGACGAGTGTATTGGTGAGAAAATTTGGGACCATCTTTAATAGCTCTAGGAAAAATGTAGGTGCAAAATGTAGGTGCACCGAACATCTCACAACACTTAGACACATCACCTGCAGATAGTATCCAAAATAGACTAATAAGGATAAGCGAAAGCACCAAGAAACACAACAATTTTCTGATCCACAAATTCAAAGCACTAATAATAAGGATAAAAATGGTACTTTAGAGTCCAATCAATTTCACGTTTGTCCCAATTGGGAGACACTTCACCTATTCTAGATAATAAATATAGATTACTTAGACCACTACCACAAGAATATAATAAAAGAAGGAAAAACTACAACACATCTGAACCCCATTTTTTAGATCAGGATCAAAGATCACAAAGAATCCCCCCAAAACCTCAAAGAACTTTAAATCTAAAAAGAAAAACATTCTTTCAGGGAGAGGAAACAGAGGGGGCAAGCTGGCACAGAAGAGGAAGATTAGAAATGTGAAAAAAAAAAAAACAATAACAACAACCCCTTCCTCTTCTGGCATCTTTAACTTGTCTCAAAAAACCCTCTCCCAAGAGAAATTATTGATACTGAGTAAAGGGTTAAAATTTGCCCCTACAAAAAAATGTAACACCTTCGCAGCTTTTATTGATGTAAACAAATTTGTGAGGCAGGCTACCTTGAAAAGATTTTATTCTCTAAAACCTAGCTTTGAAAATGGAAAAACCCAAATAGAGAGTGACAATCAGATCATTACCTCTAATTTAAAAAAGAAATCTAAATTTTACCCGACTACATACAAATCGGGCGCATTAGAGATATTTGAAAAACTAGTGACAGATGACCTCAAGAAAATCAAACACACAAAGTATGACAAAAATTATTTTACAAAAAAAGAGCTGAGAACTCTGAAAGAATTACAAACAGATGAGGAAATAGTCATAAAACCAGCAGACAAGGGTGGAGGAATCGTTATTCTGTCCCTAGAACAGTATAGAAATGAGGCATATAAACATCTAAATGATCAGAAAGTTTACTGCTCTCTCAAAAATGACCCGACCAATCAATATAAAAAGATACTAACAGCCTTTTTAGATAAAGGTAAAATTAATCAGTCCATTACTAAAAAAGAAGCTGATTACATAAATATTCTACATCCAAAAATTCCAACTATATATTTTCTCCCAAAAATACATAAAAATCCAATAGAACCACCAGGGAGACCAATAGTGTCGGGAATAGGATCCATTCTGTCAAGCCTGTCAGAATATCTAGACATGGTACTACAGCCCTATGTAAAAAAGCAAAAATCCTATCTGAAAGACTCCATAAATCTAATAAAAATATTAGAGACTATTGAGTGGCAGGAGGACTATTTTCTGGTCTCTAGTGATGTGTCTTCTCTATATACCATCATAGAGCATCACCAATGATACCAAGCGGTCAGGAATCTTTTAACAAATAGCGAAATGACATCCGCACAGATAGAATATATCCTCGAAGGACTAAAGATTGTCCTAAAACATAATTTCTTTTGGTTCGAAGAAAATTTCTATCTTCAAAAGACCGGAACAGCCATGGGGACAAAAGTATCCCCCAGTTATGCTAATATCTTTATGGGGGATTGGGAAGATCTATCTGTGTGGAATCAACATGGCTGGGAAACAAATTTGGTGGTCTACAAAAGATATATAGATGACCTCTTCTTTATCTGGAAAGGCGATCAAGATAGTCTAGATATCTTTCTTGCTTCCCTCAATAAAAATGAAAAAATATTGTCTTAAACACGGCGTACAGTAAAACAGACATTACATTTTTAGACCTGATGGTGTTTGTAGAAAATGGGTCCCTTAAGACAACAACCTTTTTTTAAAAAGTAGACACAAATGGGTTCATAAATTTTGATAGCTGCCATTATCCACCGTGGCTTAAAGGGATACCAAAGAGCCAATGTATGAGATTAAGAAGAAATTGTACAGACGTGGAAATGTATCAACAACAGTCAAACATACTTAAAAACAGATTTGAAGAAAAGGGATATGATCCGATAGCTTTACACAAAACCATAACAGATATAGAAACTATGGATAGAAACACTCTATTACAGCCCAAAAATTAATCGGAAGATATAAATAAAACATATCAAATACCTTTGGTATTTGATTTTAATAACAAATCCACAGAAATCAGAAAAATAGTTAACAAACATTGGAATGTGCTCTTGAAGGATGAAACATTAAAACAACTAATACCAGAAAAACCAAAACTTGTATTTCGGGGAGCCCAGAACCTAAAGAATAAGTTAACTAAAAGCTATTTCTCTCAACAAAAAAAGAAAACTGTACATAACTTCTTGACACAAAAAGCAGGCTATTATGGATGTAAAAATTGTGAACCATGTAGGGTGTCTGCGATCCAAAAATATCCCATCACGAAATATAGCTCTTTTGCCAATGGAAGACAGTTTTCCATTGAACAGTTTCTGACATGCTCCTCCACCAATGTAATTTATCTGATAGAGTGCCCATGAGGCCTACAGTATATTGGAAGGACATCAAGAACTTTAAAAAAGCGAGTGGGGGAGCATGTCAGAAACATTAAAAGGGGCTTCACTCAACATTCTCTCTCCAAACATTTCCTAGAAAAGCATAATAAGGACCCAAGAGGTATGAAATGTTGGGCAATAGACAAAGTGCGAAAATATTGGAGGGGTGGAGACAACATAAAAGAAATGGGGAAAATAGAAATGAAATGGGTATTCGAAGTAGACACCCTACAACCTAGAGGCCATAATGCAGAATTTGATTGATTACATTTTTTATAAAAAAAAAATGTATGATTAGCTTCATCTTTCTCTCTTATACACCAGTATATATATTTTTTTTTTTACTTCTGGGCACTTTGTATGTTTATAAGCCAAAAACATTTCTTTAAAAAAACTTTTTCTTCTTTTTTAAAATATATATAGATTATGTGCAATAATTTAATGCCATATATGTTTGTTTTTAATTATAAAATAAAAACATCTTTTTTAATATATACATGTTTCTTAATAAAATACAATTTAGAGATATATACATCCTTTTAAAATAATTTTTTTTATTTCCCTTGTTTTTGGAACATAATTGTTCTCTTTTTATATGCATACAAACATATATGAGTATTGGACACTGCTGCTTTAAAGAATAGTACTGTATATGTTCTGTTGGGCTCCATTTGTTAAAACATTGCCCCCTGCTTTCATATTTCCCATGACATATGATATCCATTGAGCTGCTATACCTCGTAAGAATTACGAGGCTGGACAGATCTCAACAAGGCAAGTCTCGCAAGAGTAATTAAGCTACACGATGCGACGGAGTCGCGATGACATCACCATGGGAGGAACCCGGAAGTATACACACGCGCGAAGATCACAGCATTTAAAAGGACCTAAGAGCAGTATGGTAAGCACACGCCAAGAGGAAGCCCAAATAGCGGCGAAACGCGTAGCGTGCTTACCTATACTGCCATATCTTATTCATATTACGAACTTTTTGGATTCCTTCTGGATTTACTTCGGCTGAACTGGCCCTTTGGACTTTGTTCTCATTTTGGATCTCTGCGGTCACAGAATAATACCTGACATCTATAACTACATATGTAAGATGCTATTGTTTTTTTATTAAACTTCTATCTTTTTACTGTCTAACATACCACCTCTTCATCTTGTTTTACTGCCTGAGAGCGTGATATTAAGAAGAGAGTAGACAACTTTACAAGAGATAGATGAGCGATTTTAATCTACACTGTTTGTGAGTGTAATTATCCAGACTGCACCATCATTGTATATATTTACTGTATTACACTATGTTTGTCTTTTTCTGTCCCCTTATATATATAATGTGAGACATTGAAGACCTACATTATACTGCACTGAAATACCAGTTTTCTCAGGCAAATATTATATTTTGTTTTATATAATTTTATATATTTTTTTGTTGGTGAATTTTACTTAGCGCACCAATCACACCTATTTGTTTGTGTTATATGTTTTATTACAATCAAAAATGCTGACAAGGGAGGGGCAGTGGTTGTTTTAGACACAGAAAACTATTTAAAAGAAGCGATGAGATAACTATCAGATGTAGAAACATACAAGAAATTACCCAATAACCCCACAAGGGCCTTTCAGGCTGAGCTAGACAATCTTTTTCAACAGGGTCTACACAAGGGTGTCATTAATATGGAAGAATACAATTATATTTTTAAACAACATCCCACTACCCCAACATTCTATTATTTGCCAAAAATTCATGAAGGGTTAGTGGATCCTCCTGGGAGACCAATAGTCTCCAGTATTGACTCTCTGGGAGAGGGTCTCTGAGAGTTGGTTGACACATATCTTCAACCATTAGTCAAAGGATTAAAGAGTTACATTAGAGACACAAAAGATGTTCTCAATCAATTATCTAACGTTACCTGGATGCCCAATAACATCTGGGAAACAATGGATGTGGCGACTTTATACTCTAGTATACCAAATGAAGCAGGATTACAAGCAATACATACTATGTTATCCAAATACAGTAAATATGATTTCAGTAACATAGATGTTCTATTAAAAGCTATCCGTTTTCTATTAACCCATAATCATTTTTTATTAAATGGGGTATATTATTTACAAATTAGAGGTACAGCAATGGGAGCGCGTTTTGCGCACTCATATGCAAACCTCTTTATGGGGGCTGGGGAGGAAACCACCATTTACTCAGAGAAAAATTAGTTTAAACAATATATAATGTACTATGGCAGATATATAGATGATCTTATCTTTGTGTGGCAGGGCTCTCAATCTAACTTAACTCTTTTTCATGAAACCTGAAACAAAAACTCTATGAACATTTCACTAACGATTCAATCCAGTAAGACTAATACATAGTGATGTAACGTTAATATGACAAATTTTAATGAATAGAAAAAAGGCTTACATTAAAATATTGTGAGTACTGCAAAGTATCTCACAAATGCGCAAAGTATCAACTGAGAAACAGCTGATCAGCAGGGATTTCAACCTGCAGACAAAATCAGACGTCCGTTTAGTCTGAGAGCCGGGATTTTTTCTCTTTTGTATGTAATACTTGCATAAAAAGATATCTACGGTCACTAGACTCCTTGTTCCCTGAGGACATCAAAGGGATCTCCTTATATCCATCTATATATTGAGCAGTATCCTGCTCAAAAAAGTGTGAGTAATATACTTACCATCTTTTAATTTAAAATCCTGTATTTAAAACGGAAAACACTATTGTATCTTCTTCTTACTTTTAATTTTGGGTACTCCTGAATGAATTTAACTCTTCAATAAAGATTTAAAGAGATCGTTGCTGATATTTAATCAATAAGTATAATTTTTGCAATTTCTTCACAGTATACCCACAAGTGTTTTTCACTCATTTGTTTTCACTGTTTTATTTCACAATTTGCGCTCCTGTTTCTTTGTGTTACACTTTTTTGTTTAGTTGGAAATAGAGGTCACTTTCCATCATCAGTGAGCAGCATAATTCAGATTTTTTGTGGTTTATTTAAGTAGCGCGTATACATCATTTTGTATTATTTAATGTAGTTTATTTGGATTTAGAATTAGAAGAGAATTTACAAACAGGTACTATAGTCTCTAAAGCATAAAGGAAACCCACAGCAGCTAATACAATTCTACATGCTACCAGCTGCCATCCCCCACATGTGAAAAGAAACATACCCACGGAGAATTTATTAGACTCAAATAGAATTGCTCAAATACACAAGATTTTAACCTTAAATCCAAGGAACTCTCGTTAAGACTTTCTAAAAGAGGCTATAATGATAGGGTTATAAAACAAGCTTTTGACAGAGCTCAAAAACTATATAGGGACAAACTACTGTCTCATAAAAAATCTTCCACTCGACAGGAGGGAAAAATATACTTCTGCACGTCGTATAGCAGAAACTACTCAAATCAGGAACATTATAACAAAATATATTCCCATCTTAGAAACAGACCCATATTATCGGGAGATCCTATCAAATGGTATCCAGTTTTCCACAAGAAAGGCTCGTACTTTCAGAAATATTTTATCTCCCAGCCATTTTGCACCTCAACGCATTTCTAAAAGTGGATCTTGGCTGATGACACAAATGTGGCCACAGAAGGTGCAAAGTATGTCCCCATATTGACAGCTCAAACTCTATAACATCTCTCTCTACTAGTAAAACGTACTCTTTAAATCAGTATGCCAACTGTTGCACAGCAAATGTTATCTACACAATTGAATGTACAAAATGTGGAACCATGTACGTTGGCTGCACCTCAAGACAATTGAAATTTAGAAATACTGAACACTTGAATGATATAGAGATAGATGCAGGATCCAATGTCAGTGACCATTTCAAACAATGTACTCCAAATAATCTTACTCAACTTAAGGTACAAGTTATAGAATGCCTCACACAGGGAACCAGGGGTGGTAATTTTTTCCAGTTTTGTTCTCTGTTTTATTCTATTTAGAGGTACTGACAGCATCTTTATTACCGTATTTGCTCGAATATAAGACAAGGTTTTTTTCAGAGCAAATGCTCTGAAAAATACCCCTCGTCTTATATTCGAGGTCTTCTTATAATCTGACCTCAAATTGAGGTCAGACTATAAGACATGGATCCAGGTCCCCAGCAGAACTGCAGGGGACCTGGATCCCCCTCTCTAACAGCAGGGGAAGTCTGCGCGATGAGCGCAGATTCCCCTGCTTTCGCCCTGCACGACCGCCGGGGCTTCTGTGAAGAAGCCGGGTACTTCCGCTTTCGTCACAGAAGTCCCGGCGAGCGTGCCGGGCGGCAGCAGGGGAGGTCTGCGCTCATCGCGCAGACTTCCTCTGCTGCCCCACTAGCCACCAGGGAGAATCGGGCAGCTGGGGGATGTCTGCACTATACGTGCAGACATCCTCCATGCTGCCCACACCTCTGTCTATTTTGATGGACCAGCTGTCCGTCATAATAGACGGAGGTGTCGGGCAGCATGGAGGATGTATGCACGTATCGTGCAGACATCCCCCAGCTGCCCCCACTAGCCACCAGGGAAAAAATCAAGGTGAGGGGGAGGGAGGGGGAATTAGACAGACGAGGGAGGGGGGGAATTAGACAGACAAGGGGAGGGGGGAATTAGACAGACAAGGGGAGGGGGGAATTAGACAAGAGGAGGGAGGGGGGAAATAGACAGACAAGAGGAGGGAGGGGGGAATTAGACAGACAAGGGGAAGGAAGAGGGAGATAGACAGACAAGGGGAGGGAGGGAGAGGGGAAATAGACAGACAAAGGGAGGGGGGAGATAGACAGACAAGGGGAGGGGGGAGATAGACAGACAAGGGGATGGGGAGAGAGGGGCCGCATTAACACATAAAAGGAAATAAAAACAACAAATGCATTTGTATAATATAATTTTTTATTAAATATTAAAGAGCAATTTACATATATACAAGTTAAACTTTTTTTCCTTTAGGGTAGTCTTATATTCAGGCTTTTAGTTTTTTTCCTAAAGGAATATACAAAGTTTAGGGGGTCGTCTTATAATCAGGGTCGTCTTATAATCGAGCAAATACGGTAAACTATCACTGGTTAACTTATTTGATCCCCCATCAGTCCAAGGTTCAGCCACCTTCAGATATAAACATTAATTTTACTAAAAAATATCAGAAAGTTAAGTGAAACTTGAAAACAAAGAGAGACTTCTCTTTGTTTTCAAGTTTCACTTAACTTTTTTGATATTTTTTAGTAAAATTAATCAAGTCACCGTAAGAAGCACAATATACCCTTATACTAATTTCACGTTTATGCACCTTGTACAACAATAACACACTGTTGCCAAATCTATCCCGCCCCATTACATACCCACTTAGATCCATACACGGACTCTATGCTAATAAAGGGGTGTAGCTTAAATTTGATTGGCTGTTTCAGTACTCGTGATATCTTTTGGCACGTTATTTAAAAGTTTACAACTAAACACAGAGTTAGCCTATGAATAAGCACTTTAAGCGCAAAATGCATGAAGCGAATTAAACTATTGGTCTTCCACTGTTTCCACTACATTTGTTTTGCTGTTCTGTACCTATCTATATGGAATCATATTAAATCACTTTTTCGTTTGATACACTGACTCCCGTGAGTGCCGTTTCTACCTTTTTTTCTTCATTGCTGAGCGCTTGCCACAAGGAGTCGTGGGTGTCTACTATTAAAAAATATATGGTTTGGTGGGGGTAAATTACATTGGTTGACTTCAAAGATTTATCCGATATAGGACATGGATGCAGGTTGACTACATGTCAAAATTCCAAGTTGGAAATTTGAGTTGCGCACCTCACAAATGTTTCTGAACACATATTGAGGTGTTGTTTGGCACTGACACATAACAGGATCTGTAAATTCATGCCTGAAGCACAATGAATGTGAAAAAAAAATACCACCCAAAACATTAACATAGGCTGGTGGTACAACTAGTGCATGTAAAGTGTTAAAATACTACCACTTGATATACCCTAGGGTGTCTAGTTCTCAAAAATATATAGTTTTGTGGGGTAGAATACACTTTCTGGCTTCAAAAATGTCCCAAATGGAACATGGGCACAGGTTTTTTGCATGTCAAAATTCCAAGTTGGAAAACCAAAAAGCGCACCTCTCAAATGTGGCCTTTTAACCCACAAATAACCTAACCAACCTAAACATGGGTGGTATCTATGTACTCAGGAAATGTTGCTTAACACACATTGAGGTGTTGTTTGGCACTGACACATAACAGGATCTGTAAATTCATCCCTGATGTACAATGTATGTGAAAAAAAATTACTACCCAAAACATTGACATAGGCTGGTGGTAGAATTAGTGCATGGAAAGTGTTAAAATAGTACCATTGGAAATACCCTAGGGTGTCTAGTTTTCAAAAATATATGGTTTTGTGGGGTAGAATACACTTTCTGGCTTCAAAAATGTCCCAAATGCGATATGGGTGCAGGTTTTCTGCATGTCAAAATTCCAAGTTGGAAAACCAAAAGGCGCACCTCTCAAATGTGGCCTTTTAACACCAAAATAACGTAACCAACCTATACATGGTACTCAGGAGATGTTTCTGAACACATATTGAGGTGTTGTTTGGAAATACCCCTTTACATTTTCATGTAATGTTTACCTAAATCTATGTGAAAAATTAAAAAAAAAAATATTTTGCTGCAAACTTTGGCAAAGGTTGGTGGTAAAATGGCTACATGAAATGTGTCAAAATACCCCAAGTTAAATGCCCTGAGTTGTCTAGTTTTCAAAAATATGTACATGTGGGGGGTCATTCATGGATTTTGTACAGACATCAGTGTTACAATATCACTATTGCTAATTTTGAAAAAAAAAAAAAAAGAATTTTGAAATAGCTTTGCACTGGCCCTGTAACATGAATAAAAAAAGCACAAAACATAAAACATGGGCTATTTCTGAACTCAGGACAAATATTAGAATCTATTTAGCAGTGTTTATTTGTTGTCTCTTGTAGATGAGTATAAGATTTTTCAAATATTTTGCCATATTTTTTTATATCAAATTATATGCTATTATCAAAATAATAGTATCAAAAGAAAGCCCTTCTTATGATGATAAAAATGATATATAGTTTGTGTGGGTATACTAAATGAAACAGAAATAAATTACAGCAAAACCCAAACACCTCAGAAATGTTAAAACAGCCCATGTCACCAAGCATCGGACAAGCCAAAAAAGTCATGTCACTAAGGGTTAAAGAGCAAAGACATTTGCAGATTAACCGAGCATTTTGTTTTAAAAGCAAAGACCTTTTCGTATTAAAGATTATACGAATTGAGGAAAGGTATATAAAAACACACTATTTCGGATACCACCATTCCCCTGATAAAGTCTGTTTTCAGATGAAACGCGTTGGGCTACAGTATTGATCTTTGTGAGCCACCGTACCAGCCGAGTCTGCCACGTCAAACACGGAAGTCCTGACCAGCCCCGAAGCGCACAGAGTGTTGTTTGTCTGAGATGACTTGTGGACTCACCAGGATTTTCATCTATAAAGCTGTTGTTTTTTTGAAAATTTTATATCATTTTAATTCATTTGGAATAAATTTATTGTATCCTGCATGAAGACCCTCCTTGCATTCAACACCAATCAGAGGAGGTGATCCCAGGAGTGGGGGCAAGTATATTATCACACACACAGATTCCATGCTCCTAGGTTATTAGGAGCTTTATTTGTGAGTAGTTTTCCCTATTTAGCCTGCTGTGGATTCAACTGTACAGTACATATTGCCCTATTAGTGTGTATTTTATATTTTCACAGGTCTATTTCACATGAGAAGCACCTTGATGTATTGAGTATATTTATTTTTCTTGTATTTTTTTTTTTGCATCTTGTATATTGCACTTTCCACACTGGTATATTTATAGGTATTTTACCAGAGATCACATTGCATGTGTATTATTAATACATTTTGCACTTACTGTTTTTCATTTGTGTGTCACCTCAAGGGCATTCACATTTTGTCTTTTTATTTTTATCCACTTTTGCATTCAAGTGTCTATGAACTGTGCCCCGGAGAATTCCCTTGTTTGTTCACTTGTCTCACACCGTTTTTTAAGCTATCTGTGTGTATAACATTTGGTTGCTAGCTCTTAGTGGACACCTTCCACCTTCCACCTTTTTTTTGTAGCACTTTTGGTTTGCTTGTCCTTTTTTCCACTATACAAAGAATCCTTCAAACCTTGCCGATCGGGCCCTACCATTGTCGTCTCTTATGAGCACCGGGATTAACAGAAGCAGAAACATCAGGCTTTGTGCCTACAGCAACCTAGAAACGTACCTTGAGCAAAATCCCAGGACATTAGACTTAAACACCCCATACCCACATGCCAACCATTTAAGACTCACACAAGGGCCACTGCGATGGTTCGGAGAACCCATAATGTATATGGTCCACCTCCGCTTCCCGAAAAGGAACGAAGACCATCAACACTGCCAAGCACCCCACACCTGCTGATGCGGACACCATGAACTATACTTTTCCTAAAACAATGACTCTCCACTGTTTAGTTATTTCACGTTGAATATGTCCACAACTGTATGTTTACTAACTTTTGTATCTTTTACACTAAGTAAGATGAGCGACCTGTATGTGATTTTACCCACACAGCTATGTTAATGTACACCAGGATACAACCCAATTGACAAAGATGCTTTCAGGACGACCTTATCCTAGCACTAGAGCTTTCACCACCTTAAACCAGGCCTGTAAGCCTATTCGATACACACGGATTACAAGACTCTGTTGGTCAACCCCCAAGAATTCCCATTTCCCTGTATATTACCCCAATACTGAGAAGGTTATAGACCTTATCCACCATGCCCACATACATAACATACCATTTATGCTCTTATCCACAGATGCGGAAAAGGCATTCAACATGGTGAGCTGGCACTTTTTGAGGGCTGTGCTCTGACATATAGGATTAGGGGGCACAACGTGCAGATGGATCTTTTCAGTGGACATAGTCATCACTAAAATGCTTAGGGATCCACATCACACCCCAATTGGAGTCACTTTTCCAGAAAAGCCACAGCACAATGCTCCAAACCATAAAACAAGATATCCAAAGAGGGAAATCTAAACACATATCCTGGTTTAGTCGAGTCGCCGCAATCAACTTTGTCAATAGTTATCCCCAAATCTTTTTTGAAGGAGATAAATACACTATATACTCAATTCAGATGGTTGAATAAACCTCCAAGATTAAGAATGGACGACTTGACCAGACCAAATAATTTGGGAGTGTGTGAAAAGGGTATAGGCGCTACTAAAATATCTAAAAAACAATATAAATGTGCTGCTCACTTAAATGTAAAAAAAAACCACCTCTATTTCTTACTAACTAATAAAAACAAGAAAAGTAAAGGAGCGCAAATATTAATCAATAAAGAGTACACAATTTATGTGATATAGTTCTGTGCAACTTTGTGCAGAAAAAACAACAAAATGTGCAAATAATAAAAATACTTATATATTCACTGTTGATTGAAGAGTTCAAATTGTTGTATATTTCTCAAAAAGAGGAAAAAACAAGAAATAATAGTGCTTTCCGTCTGACAAGGTGATATACTGGGTTAACTTGGATAATACTCACAGATTTAAGAGCAGTATAATGAGGGGATCCCTGGCAGTGTATAGGGAATACTGATGTCAGCTGGTCTGCAAAGTAACTCCCGCAAAGTGTTATATCTCAGAATGCATTCATATATATGAAAAGGAAAATGCCACCATAGTAAAGTATTGTACAAACAAAATACTTTAATTAAGAGATAAAAAGTGAAGGCTGTGAGTACAATCACGTAACTCACAAAAGCGCTTTGTTAAAAGGCATAAAACTCTGCTTGCAGCGAATGAAGGATCATGCAGCAGGAAAGGCACCAGGGATTCGAAGAAAACCGCCGGATAGATCAGCTGTTTGCAAAGGTCTTCGTGACGGCTGAAACACAAAGTATCACGGAGAGGAGGGGGCGTGTCACAGACGCGTTTCACCAGGCGTGGCTTCCTCAGGTGCACGCCTCCCTCCTCTTGGCGAGTCTTATATCCATGTCTTGTGGGCACACCTCCTCTCCGTGTTGATTATATTTTGTAGAATTTGGGAGGCCTAGGGCTTCCCAACCCAGAATCTTATTACAAAGCAACTCTGTTGGCTAGAATAATGGAATGGACAAGATCCGCCCCTAAATTTTGGGTGTCAATCAAACATCACTCACTGGAAGTCCAATTGCGACTTGGGTTTCCACCAAACAAATGATTACCACAGACCATACACACTCATCCATACACTCATCACCCTTAAAAATTGGATCAAACACTTTTATCAATAGCTCCCGAAATCCACCTCCTTTACGGAAGCAAAGGTTAAAACAAGGTGCAATGCTCCTTTAACTCTATTGCTTTTAATTTGTATATTTAAGTGTATTGTGTATCTTTAAATCACGAATGTAACATGTAAGGACAAATATACTCCCGGCATCTTTGTCTACGATTAAACGTCACCTAAGGGCATGAAACACATAAGGAGGAGCCTATTGGCCTCGGGAGCACCATTCACTAACACTAATCCCAAAGTTGCAATAAAGGTTTTTTATCCTTTTTCATGTTGCTCTTGTGTCACTGATCATTTTTTAAAGCCATAGAGCAATAACAGATGCTTATGAATGTTCAATAGGAGACTCTTACAGTAGATAGAACAATTTATACTCAAATACCACACTCAGGAATACCGTCTGATGTCTTAACAAGACAGCAGCAATGAAATTCAGCAAGCATAAACATGAAGATGGTGGACGGAGTTGTAGAACAGTGTTAAATTTAATATAAAAACAAAAATAGGATCTCTTACATTTAAGATTGAGTAGAAGTGTTCCAACACGGAAATATCCTAACTTGCAGGGTGATGTGCCGTAGACAGCACTGGTGCTGTTTCTGACTTTCTGGTTGCAACGAATGATATCAGAACTCAATCTACGCATTTCACTTCAATCTCTTCATCAGGAATGTGTGACTGTAGTCTCCGCCTTCTCCTTCATTTTATATAGTACTAGGGGATATGTCCATTTTAATACTTACAGCTGCAATTCATTGTTAATGAAGTGTCTGTGCTGTGCAACATTAAATCAGTTTTCTGTTTTTTAAAGTACCAGAACTTGTGTCTTTTGGATAGATTGTAAAGTGCATTAAGGATATATTGCACAAATGCATATTGCAGGGTTCCATAGAAAAATAAGCTAGAGACGATTCAATCCTAACCAATACAATAAAATAAATACTCATAATGAGAATATGTTGAACAAATGCATATTGCAGGGTTCCATAGATAAATAAACTAGACACAATTGTATGGCAAGACTATCTTTACTGTAACCCCCACTGTTCTTTACGGTAACCCCCCCAACCAAATTGGGGGGCTCTAGTTTCTCATTTAGTGGTGTCTGGTGTGATTCCCCCTGCACTAGGGTAGGCTTATCACCTGTGACCCTGCCCTGTCTGGAAGCTGATTGTGGGTTTCTTCGCTATCCACAGTTTCACAAAGGGCTGAACCGATTGCTCTCTGGTCCTTTGTTGGTTTGCTACGTCAATCGTTTAGACGGCACCGGCTCGACACTGCAGAATGCATTCCCAGGAAGGACACTCTGGTAATGGATTGGTTCTCCTGGGAGTGGTGGGGCGCAAGCGACTGGCATCTTTGCACAACGGTTTTTCAGACTTTTGACAGCATTTGGGGTCCTCTCATACTGGACAAAGGTGAACAGGCAGACTCTGTATTATTTCAGCTGGCTACCAGACCCACTGGACTGGTTCCGGTGTTCCTAGTTGGTGTCAGGGCTATTGGACATTACTATGGTATTCCTTGGCCCCTGGCACTAGGAAGTAATACCTTCAAGCTTGGAGGGTCTGGCGAAGTTGGTGCTAGGGACAACAACTTGATCTCTTTACAGCACCTGTAATTTCAGTTTTACATTTCTTGGCACACCTTTTCTCCCAGGGGACATCCTATCAGTCCCTCAATATCTCTCAATTGGCAATTGTCGCTGCGAACGTTCTGGTTCTGGATTCTAGAGTGGGCAAGGACTCATTCGTCTGATGACTCCTATGAGGTATACATCTGGCCAGACCTCTGCCCCTGAAATGCTCATGCTTTTGGGATGTTTTGGTTCTCTTGCTTTTCTCGAGGAATGGCGTGATAATGCTTCTCTATCGCTCTGACAACTTTCTGCTAAGCTAGCTACCCTGCTTTGCCAAATCTCCTTCCATTATAGCCACGTCTCCTTCGATCGTAGTGGTCCTCTTCTTATTTTATATTCCTACCCTTTCCAGCTGGTATCCACCCCCATTATCAAGCGGACAATCAAGTGGCTCCTCAACCTCACTGTATTGATGGTTCATTCAGTGCCCATTCCATTCGGGGTGCTGCAGCATCTGCAGCTGTGGATGCCGGGGGTTCGGTCTCAGACATACTTGTAGCAGCTGATTGTTCCAGGGAATCGGCGTTCCGTACCTTCTATTTTCGTCCACGTGTTCCTACGTTTTTTCGCAAATATGAAGCCTCCTGTCTTGCCATAACATTCATGATTCTACTATCCTTGGTGTAGTTGTAATCTAAATTTGATTAAAGACATGAGGCAAATATTTTCTACCCATTTCCCATCCCGAGCTGAACTGTTTTAATTACTGTGTTTTGCCATATAGCAACATGTAGCAGGTGTTTATGAATTCTTAAATTAATTCTCTAATAACAAGAAGTTGACTTAAAAGTACAATATTATAAATAATTTGAAGTCGCTGTCCCAATTTTTTAATAACATTTTCACCCCTCTAAGATCTCTTCACCATTAAAGCACTGTGTAAAGTTAGCAGCTCAGGGTATTTGATATGATGTTTGGAGAAGTGTTTCGAGAAGTGGGCGAAACATTATGTTTCATGTAACCATTTTTCATGTTCTCTCATGTAGGGGTCTGGTGGTGCATTCCACATATTGTTTTCCTGAGGGACAAGACAAAAAATATACAAGATTTCTTGACTGACTGGTGTGTTTTATAGTATATTTTGTACCTGTGACTTCTTTTTCGGTCTGTTCTCTTACTTGTGTGGCATGCTAGACCTTTAAATCACTCAAAAAATGTTGTTGCACATGAGTCTCCTCTTTAATGAAGCTTTTAACTTACCTTGGTTTCCATTTTGGAGCTCCTCCAAATTAATCTGGGGGCTATCTGAAATTAAAGATCTAGATCTTTTTTTTTCAATGGCCATTGTTTATTAATTATTTATTTTACTTTTTGTGCTGCCCCGTGGTAATCCAGAATGATTAGCACCTTATTTTTCACTGGTTTTTCAGTTTTTCTTTCAGGTATAATATGTCAATATGGCTTCTTAAAAAGGCTGGGGAATATTTTAATGGACAAACTGTGGCATATTTTAATGGGGAAACTGGCTGTTGCACATGATAATGGCAAATTGACTGTGGCATGTTAACTAGTACCTAACTCACAGTGGCTCACAGTTTGAGTTTGCTTTTTCTAAGTGACTGCTGTTTACTAAGTGTACAGTTGGTGCATTTAAATAAACTAAAACAAGGTTTTGTATTGTGATTTGATCTTGTATTTTAACCTGCAGTAAGAAGGTTAAGGGCTTGTGTAAAAAGGGTTTTTTATTTCTGACAATTTTTTTTCTGTTTTGGAAGTGTGGTCAATTAGGGGAAGGGGTGTGATAGCAATCACCTGTATTTGTGAAGTATAAAGCTAGTAGAGTAACGCACAGAGCCTGATCACAGTTTGACTTTGCTTTTTCCAAGTGACTGCTGTTTTCTAAGTGTACAGTTGGTGCATTTGCAGCACTGAATGCAGCACAGGAGGCAAAGACACAGGGGTGAGTCTGGTTTTACTTTTGTTTAAGCACTCACACTTGCACCATACATGATAAGCAAGGTTGATGATCTCACTCAGTGCAACATCTTTTAATATGTATGAACACTTAGAACAGCAGTTCCAAGGTCAATATCGCTGTGGCAAGTGTGAGCAAGTGGCCTCACTGGAAGCTCAGATTGGAGCTCTGGAGAGAAATATTGCAACCTTGATCTGGTCACTGACCAGAGCTTAGGGGGGTCACCTAAAAATGAGCGAGGAGATCAGCCAGAAGAGAACCAGGCACACAGTTGGGTAATGATTAGACGTGGTTGTAGAGGGGGAGGGAAGAGTGCAGCCAGTCCTGAGATTCTCCACCATAACAAATTTGCTCACTTGAGTGAAGATGTTGGGGAGTCAGACCCAGGAGTGGATTTGTTGGAGGAAACTGTTCTCCTTAACTGCCAAGATGACAGTTCCTCTAGCATAGAGGGGATCCAGAAGCTAGACCTGTTTGCTGTCTCCCGGGTGCCCGGGTTCAGCATGTTGCTGACAGAGTGGACAAATTTTTGGGAGGGGCTGGAGAGGATGCAGCTGTCTTGGTCCGTATTGGGACCAATGACACAGTAAGAGGAAAATAGAGGGTCCTGAAAGGTAATGTTATGGATTTAGGGAGTAAGCTCAAGAAATGGACCTCAAAGGTAGTGTTCTCAGAGATACTACTGTGCCATGCACTACGCCAGAGAGACAGTGGGAGATTATGGAGATTAGTGCATGGCTGAAGTCCTGGTGTAAGAAGGAGGGCTTTGGGTTTCAAGAGCACTGGGCTGATTTTGCTTTGGGGTACAATCTTCGTGTACAGTCACGATGCATTTCACCTAAATACAAGAGGGGCTCATGTGCTAGGGGATAGGATGGCTAGAAGGTTGGAGGAATGTTTAAACTAGGAATGGGTGTGGGGGGAAGGACCAATAAGGACTTGGCTAGACAGTATAGGAAGGGAAGGCGACTTAGTTAGTACCCGGGTGGGTGAATCTGGGTGAAAACATAGTATCCTGTGAGATTAATTCTAAAAGGCAAATTGGTATGGGTCCCACCAAAACACTGAATTTTAAAAAGGCCAACTTTAGTAGGTTTAATATATCCCTTGGTCTAGGTGACTGTGATGGAATATTTTTGGGAAAAAACACAGAAGATAAGTGGGATATATTCAAACTAACACTATGAAAATATACTTATAAATTTATACCCTTTGGTACCAACTATAAAAGAAGCAAACTAAAACCAATGTGGCTAACCAGTAAGGTAAATCAGCAAATAAATACAGTGAAAGTAGCGTTTAAACATTATAAAGCTGAGGGATCAGCAGAGGCATTTGCAAAATATAAAGAAGCCAACAAAGACTGTATGTAAAAAGGCTATTCAATTTGATAAATTGCAGAATGAAAAAACAATTGCTAAGGAGAACAAGAGGAAGTATTAGTTTACTGAGAGGGTAGTGGATGTATGGAATAGCCTTCCAGTGGAAGTGGTAGAGGTAAACACAGTCAAGGATTTTTTTTTTTTTTAAACATTTTTATTTAGACATATATCAGGTTACATAGACCAATAATGTATATAAAAATACAAATGATATTGCAGGTTACAATAACAGGTATCAAGTTCACAATCTATAGTTATATCAATTTAAACATTTAGGTTTTTTGTTTTGGAGAGACAGTACCAGATTGGCAATCCAGTGCGTGAATAAAGCATCAATAATGGGTAAAACATTGAGCCATAATATAAGGAATATCATTCAAGAAAATATACAATTTTAGTCGTGTATTTGGCGTGATTATCAAGATCTACGCTTGTTATCTTTAGCCTATGTGAACCTGTGTTTTTTGTTTATTTTATTTCTGATTCAGATTTTTAATAAACGGGTAAACCAACACAAACAAATATATAAACTCGTCTCCTGATATCGGATGACCAAGAGGCTTATCAAGTTAGCAGGGGCTCCCTGTTGTGAGGTAGGGTGGGATTTAAAATCGGGTAAGATCTCATCTGGAACTTTAGGTCAAGCAGTACAGATTTGGTCTAGTTAGGGTATAGGGTCTTTTCCTTGCAAGATTTGGTCTATGTACCATGGCGAATGTTGAAAAGAGGATTTAATTTGTTGTTTGATAGTCGGGGATAGAGAGTTAATATAGCGTTGCCAAATTTCGAAAATGCCTCTTGTAGCTTGATTTGAGTTTTGGCGTGCTGTGAGCTAATTCATTCTAAATAGTTGGAATAGCTTGTCTTGAAACATGTGAAGAGAAGGTTCCTCATTTTTTATCCACACTTGGAGAATGGTTTTATTGGCCACGGCCATCAGCACCCTGGCCATCTTCACTCCCGGAAACGGGTTGTGGGTCAGGCCAAAGAGCGCGAAGGCTGCGGTCAATGGGAACCTAATCCCAAGTGTGGTTTTCGCATAATGTTGGACCCTAGCTCGGAATTTACATACAATTTTACATTGCCATAGGCAGTGGTTAAGGTCTGCCTGCGTCTTGTTACATTTTGGGCAATTATCTTGGGTGTTGTTGAACATAATTTTACTCTGGGCCGGGGATATGTATGCTCTGTGAAAAAGTTTTAGGAACATATCCCTGTATGCCGTGGCTTTAATTGTTGTGAGTAGGGTGTTATGTGCCTTAAGTAGATCCTCTGATGACACATTTGGCATAATCGGCAGCCATTTATTGGGGCCTGACATCATGGTGGAATAGTCTATAGGTTTTTCTAGGAAACGTCGTATATGAGTCGTCGAATATTTGGATATCTTTGCTCTATCGATAAAATCATCTAATGGTTATCCCAGTCAGTCTCGGAGAAACTCGCTGTGACCTGTGTTGTGAAGCTTTTCACCTGGGCATATGCTAGGAAATGTATAGGTATATTAGGAAGCTTTTCTGTGATACTAGTTAGACTTAGTGGTTCTCTCCTGGGAAGGCAAAGTATGTGTCTTATGTTGTGTATATTAAATTTGTGCCATTGGGTAAGGGGATATTGGGTTTGTCCATGTTGGAAGCGTGGATTTCGTAGAAGAGGTATAAAGGTAGTATTTGTGAAGCTTAAACCTATTTGTGTGCGTATGAGTTGCCACGCCCTTATAGGGCCAAATAGTAATGGGGAGTTACGTACCTCTCTAGGTAGTAGACCGACCGGTGTGTGTAGCAGTTCTGCTAGATTGATTGCTGGATGAACATTTTGGTCTAGTGTAGGGTCTGTGTAATATGATCTCATATTAATCCAGTCAATTGCGTATCTCATCAGAGCTGCCAAATTATAGGCACGAGCATCAGGCATGTTTAGGCCCCCTAATGATGTTGGCTGTTGTAATTTGGTTAGGCTTATCCTAGGGCGTTTTCCTTCCCAAATAAAGTGGCGGAATGCTGAATTCAGGAGTTTGGTGTCTTTGTGTCGAAGTATTAAGGGTAGTGATTGTAGCAGATACAGGAGTCGGGGGAAGCTGATCATCTTGATCAGGGCCATCCGGCCAATGTAGGATAATTTCAACAGGTGCCATGACTTAAGCTCGTTGATAATTTTGGATATTACTGGGGTATAGTTGAGGGAGTATAGTTTATGTTGTTTCTTAGGGATGTGAACCCCCAAATATTGTATAGAGTTGGCTGCCCATCTCAGGGGGGTTGGGGGCATGTGTGGAGTAGTGAGTGTGTTTCCTAGATATAAAGCTTCGGATTTAGCGTAATTAATGGAGAATCCGCTAACCGTACCAAAACAGTCTATGGTATTTTTAATAAGTGGCCAATCTCTACCGGGATCATTCACGTATAGGAGTATATCATCTGCGAACGCCGTTGTTTTTAGTGTCGAAGAGCCTAGTGTTATTCCCGGGATGTTCGGATGTATATGAAATATGTGTAATAGGGGGTCTAGTGCTAGATTGAAGAGAAGGGGTGACAGAGGGCATCCCTGGCGTACTCCTCTCTCAATGGGGATGGGAGACGAGGGATAACCGTTTATCATTAACGTGGTAGCAGGGTTAGAATAGAGGTTTCGGAAAAAGGATAAAAAGTTGGCTCCAAAGTATCTAAATTTCAGAATCCGGACTATGTGTACCCAGGCGATACTGTCAAAGGCCTTGGTGGCATCCAGACGTATCAGTGTGTTATGGTGAGGCGTTTGTGTTAAGGAAGCTTGGGTGGCGACGGCTAATGCCGATCTTATACCCACCGTCGGGGAACGGCCATGTAAAAATCCTAATTGGGCATGAAGAAGCGATGTGGGCAGGATATGCTGTACTCTATTTGCCAGAATTTTTGAGAGTATTTTAATATCTGAGTTCAATAGTGTGATGGGGCGGTAGGATTCCATAGATTCCCTGTCTTTGTTTGGTTTAAGTATTAGGATGGTTCTAGAGTCAAGTAGGGAAGAAGCCGGGGCCTGTTCAATATATATGGCGTTAAACAGGGCTGTGAGAGTGTTTATGAGATCTGGTTTAAGCATTTTGTAGTATTCTGTGGTGAATCCGTCTGGGCCCGGTGATTTCTGATTTGGTAAAAGAGTGATCGTGGAGGCCACCTCCATTGGTGTTATTGGTTTGTTTAAGAGGTCCCTGTGTGCATTGGAAATATGTTGCAGTTTTGCCTGTTGGAGTATGGAAATACCCAAATCTTTATTATCTAAGTCTGCCTGGAATAGGTTTGTATAATATTTAGTGAATTCCGAAAGGATGGCGGTCTGGTCAGTAATGAGTCTGTCGTTAGACCGAATACCAAGGATGTGAGTACGAGGTTGTCTGTTTTTTGCCATTTTAGATAATAGTCTACCTGCCTTCCCACCCCATTGGAAGAAACGTTGCTTGCTTCTTTCTATTAGTCTGGTGGCTTTTTCCGTTAGAAATGTTTCTAATAATTGTCTAGTGTTTGTGTATATCTGCTTGTCTTCCCCGGATTTTGTGGAGAAAAATTGTCTTTGAGTTCGTGCCACCGCTCTCAGTAATGAGTCGTATTTTTGCCTCCAAGCTTTACCTAAACTTGCAGTGTATCCCAAAATGTGTCCCCGCAACACCGCCTTAGAGGTGTTCCACAAAAGTACTGGGTCATCAACATGGCCAAGTTGTCGTCTACAAAGTTGGCCCACGTGGATGACAGAAACGTCTTGAAGTCAGCACTCGTGGATAGCCATGAGGGGAATTTCCAACTACCTGGACGGTGTATGGTTTGTCCTACGGATAGGGTGAGGGAGATTGGAGAATGGTCGGATAGTACTCTCATGTGTATTATGGCTTTGGTGGTAAGTGACAATAGGTGATCCGATACCAGAAGATAATCTATGCGAGATTCAGAATTGTGAACTTGGGAGAAATGTGTGTACTCTTTAGAATTAGAATTTAGTATACGCCATATGTCAGTCAACCCTAAATGCCCCATTACAAAATTAATCCCTTCATCAGAGTGTGTAGGATGCGTTCTATGTCCAGTGGACGTATCTATAGAACTATCAGAGACCGTGTTGAAATCTCCCCCCACGACTAGCGGCAGATCCGGTAGATTCGAGAGGACGTTCACCAGGGATGCAAAAAAATTCCTGGTTAGGTTGGTTTGGTGCGTAGATATTGGCCAATAATAATCTCTGTCCGTCAATAGTAGCTTCTAATATAATGTATCGTCCGCGTGGATCTTTAGTAAGGTGATGGATCTCATGTGGGATTGAGTTGCTAATGAGAATGGCAACTCCTCTAATTTTTCTTTTGTGATTTGCAGTGAGGCATTCAGCTATCCAGGAGTCCCTCAGAGTTGTGGTGCATGATTGTGACCAGTGTGTTTCTTGTAGGAATGTGATTGCCGGGTTTAGTTTTTTTAGGTGGGTTGTTATCTTTCTTCTTTTCACCGGAGAATTGAGACCATTTACGTTCCAGGATATGACTTTGAGGTTCTGTTGAGTGCGAGAGCCTGAAGTATTAGATGAAGTCGTGGGTTGATTAGCCAATTCCTGTGGCTATGTATGGGTATATTTGAGAAGATATCTTGTGTGTGGGGTCGCTTCCATCCCAGCAAGCAGAAGCGAAAACCCCGTAGATCTTGGTCGATACTACGTGTGTAATAAACGGAGACTTGAACCAACGAATTAACTTAACTTTCGTGTTAACCACGTAAATGTTCATGTTCAGTGGTGTCTTCGCACCAAGCTTCTGGGCAGTATTGCCCATGAGGATCCTAGGGTTGGCCATCAGGAGCCACCGTTGACAATAAAACTGGAGTTGTTACAAAACCTGAGAGCCTCCACTCCTGTTGCGTAGCATTTGAAGGAAATCATGAGCCTGTTGAGGCATTTCAAGAATTTCCGTGTGGATTCATGAGATATCCGAAGTCTGGCCGGATACAGTAGGGCAAAGCGGATTTTCAATGAGAAAAGATCCTTACATACTTGTGAAAATTCTCTACGTTTGTTTGAGACCGCTGCTGAGTAATCTTGGAATATGAGAATTTTTTTATTCCTGAAAACCAGCTCTCTCAGCTTACGGTAGCCGATTAGGACCGCCTCCTTGTCAGCGAAGTTTAAAAACTTTGCGATCACGGCTCTGGGTCTGCCAGATTTGTCCGGAGGTTCTGGTCCGATTCTGTGTGCCCGTTCAATTATCATTTTGTCTTGTGGCCTAGGTAGGGCCAAGGCATCTGGGAGCCATTGTTGTAAAAGGTGAGAGAGCTCCGATGACGGTACAGACTCAGGTAGTCCCAGGAAACGTAAGTTGTTCCTTCTCCCTCTATTTTCAAGGTCATCAATCTTGTCTTGGAGAGTGGATATCAGTGTTTGCTGATTTTGGAGTTCAAGCTGGACATGCTGGGTTTGTTCCTCGGCAGCCCCTTGTCTAGTCTCCAATTCGGAGATCTTTGCCACGTTGGCATTGGTGGTGATAGATACTGTGTCGATGGCTGCTTTGAGCTCTGCAAAACGGGCATCTAGCAGTGGCATCAAGGTTTTAGTGACCTCCAGAGTGGTTACTGTGGCTTGAGAGGGTATCATTTCGTCTTGTGAGGAGTTCATTTCCGCTATGACTGATGAGAGAGGTTTCTGGAAGGTGCGGTCTTCTTTGCTTTGTTTTTGTTTGCCTTTGCCTTTGTCTTTATCTGTATCTTTGTTTTTTTGAGGACGTTTTTGGGAGTCCACAAATTTGTCCATAGTAGATTTCGCTGACTTCGGGGAGGAGTGGAGGTTTGTATTGTGGCCAAATTACATGGCAGAAATAAAGCCCTGTGTGGGAAAGTGGTCCAATCAAATTTAGCAGTAGATGTTAGGCAGTATCAAAAATATCCGAAGAGTTTTTGGGAAAAAGAGGGAGTGCGTCCCAAGCTCTTTTGACTGCACACTAGTCGTGAGGGGAGAGGACAACGAATGGGTCTCAATAGGGTTTGTTTAAAAGAGCAATTATCTTATCTAGGTGTGGATAGAAAATTGCAGTTGCCGCTTTATGTGTGGGATACGTTCCAGATACCTTTCTTTTAAATTTTGTGGGAAGATATATTTGGGGTAGAGTATAGGATGAGTTTTAGTGCCAATAGGGCGAGGTTTTGGATCAATCTAGTTTTTCTAAGGGTTAGATACCAAGGTATTACGTTTCTGACTAAGCGGTATGTAAGTAACAAAACACCCTAACCGATTGTGTCAGATATCAAAGTATTAGATTTCTGACTAGACTGTATGTAAGTAACTGACACCCTAGACAATTGTGACAGCGTATCGTTACCACAAGTTTGATAAAAGTGTGTCTTTTACCGTGAAGATATAGTATCAACAAATAAGGTCCAATGCCTTAAGGAGGAAATTAAGAGATAGATTCCTATTGATGATCTCTATCACAGTTTTGCTGTAAGTGAGAGATATTTGGAATCTAATAGATATTGGTCAATTTGGTTGTCAGTATGCCCTCCACCGAAAGCTTGGTGGTGCCTGTAGATATGGTGGCAGGGCGCGAATTGCTATAGTATAAGTGGGTTTATAGAGCAATGTTGATACTATTTATTTTGGAGCATATAATAACAGTTTTTACATGACCATTATAGTGGCATTCAACAAACAAATACACATTAACAGTATCCCCTTATATTCAGTACATGGTATGGTATGGTAATATACGTTCCCTTTTAATACTAGCCCCCCCTCTTTTTTTTTTTTTTTTCTTTACCTTCCCCCACCTTTCCCCCCTTTTCTGTTGCAGCCCTCCCTGTGTCCCACCCTGCCCCACTTATGTCTTGAGACTAATAAGAAAATTACACCCAGTAGCAATCAAATGTATCCCCCCTTCCCTGAGAGGTAAATGTATACTTAGCCCAATGTAGGGGCACTGGTTTTCCTGAGGATGGAGGTTCATGCACGAGCTTTAGCATATAACTGTCCTGTTCTTATCTTCTGGTTTCAAGTTGGTGGTGCAGCAGGCTGCAAAATATCACCAATAATAGTTATTGGGCTTCAATTCCAGGAAGGTTCTTTAACACTTCGATTCCCAGGTCCTATGGCGATCAAGGTTTCTGGTAAAGGTGCCCCAATGTGGTTAAGGAATTTTGTGCTGTGTCTGGTCCAGTCTGTAGTCCCCCAAGGTCTAAATAAAGATCCGAATGAGGGGGAGATCGATACTTATCCGGTGGAAATCCGCTTGTCTAAAAGGCCTCTGTGCGTTTTTGACAGGAGTACCAAGATGTCCTCTGCGCGGGAGATTTTCCCGCCGAAACCTCCGTGAAGAAGATTCAATGGCGGCTTTCCAAGAACCAAACGGAGCGAAGCGGGGGTCGGTCCGGAAAGCTCCCCGTCTCCGACCTGTCTCCTCCGACACGTTAGGGTCACAAGCGGTGTGGTCTTCTTCCGCCGCAGATATCGAGGGCAGCTGCTGACTGGCGTCCGATCTTTTGAGGACACACAAGCTCTAAAGTCCTTTGGAGACTCGTCTGCGTTGCTCCGGGGGAGTTTGCCTGTTCGGTGTTAGTAAGTCTGAATGACCTAAGGGCGTTCAGAACCGACAGGGTCGCCTTATTAACGTTTCAGGCGCAGAGCTGTTCCAAAGTACGTCCAGCCATGTTGGTAGTTGGCCACGCCCCCCCAGTCAAGGATTTTAAGCATGCGTGGGCTAGGCACAAGTCTATCCTAGATATAAGATAGGGAACTGGGGACTAATAAAAGTATTTCAAAAATTGACCGAATGGTTCTTGTCTGCCGACACATTCTATGTTTCTATGAATCCCCAAAAATTCTTTAAATATGTAAATTGAAAAAATTAAAGGCTCAAAAATGTTGGGTCCTTGTTCTTTGAAATGTGTAAGATTGTCAGTGGAGACAGAGAGAAAGCAGGTATTTTAAAAAATGTATTTCTTTCTGTTTTTACCAAGGAAGAACCAATGGGCAAGAACCTGCAGGCTTTGTTTACAGAACAGTCACAGTAAGCATGTGATTGGTTCACACAAGAAAAAATATAAAAATAATTAAAAGGTGTTAAAATAGACAAAGCCCCAGGGCCGGATGGTATACACCCATGTGTACTTAACTCTTTAGCGACAATGGATGTGTCAGGCACGTCCAGCGATGAAACAAGCAGTTTTCATGATCAACGATCGCGAAAACTGCTCTGACAGTGCTGCTCTATTGCCTCGATGTCGAGGCAATAGTCAGCACCGAAATTCTGGCTCTGGGGCACCCATGATCGCTCCATGGAGTGATTATGGGCACCATATTGCAATATGGCTGAGCCCTCTTGTGGTCAGAGCTTCTGAAGTGAAAAAAATTCAATTCTGACACTCTGTTGCCTGCCCCTAGATGCACATTGCAATGAACAAACAAAAAAAGGACTTAATTAGCTCAATTAGCTTAATTAGCTAATCTAGGGTTAGGGTTAGTATAGCAGGTAGGGTTACAATTAAATTAGGGTTAGCAAAAGGGATAGGGTTACAATTAAATTAAAATTAAAATGTATTAAGGGTTAGCATAGGGTTAAATTTAGGGTTCGGGTTGGGGTAAAATATCAATATAGGAAAAAAATAACTATTTTTGTTTTTTGCCCCTTAATTCGCAAAAATCTACAAAAAAACATGGAAACAAGCATATTTTTGAACTCGGGACGACATTTAGAAACTATTTAGATGGGGTCTTTTTTAATGATTGTATTTGTGTAAATTATATTTTAGGACAAAGTTAGAAAAGTGTTTGTTTTTCATCATCATTTATGATGTTTTTTTGTAGTAAATTATAAGATATGATGAACATAATGGTATCTAATGAAAGCCCTTCTTATGTCGATAAAAACAACAAATCATTTGTGTTGGTACAGTATGTGAGAAAGAAGAAAATTACAGCTAAACACAAACACCCCAGAAATGTAAAAACAGCCCTTGTCACCAAGGGCAAGTCAAGGTCAAAATGTCTTGTCACTAAGGGGTTAAAGAGCTAAGTCTTGGCCAGACCATTATTTTTGATTGTCATCGGTTCCTTTTATATTAGGCATGGTACCCACAGACTGGCGTAAAACTGATGTGGTGCCCATATTTAAAAAGGTATCAAAATCCCAGTTGGGCAATTACAGACCTGAAAGCTTGACATCTGTGGTAGGTAAACTGTTTGACGGGTTGCTAAAGGAAACATATTCAAGATTTCATATTGAGAGGGGTCGGGGGCAGAGTGATGATGTAGGAGGCACGCTACGTTGTGCACGGTGAAGCTGGGAGGCACCGAGCGGCAAGAGGAATAATGGTCCCGAGAAGCGAACACTCTTAAGTGCGACTGGCATACGACGCCAGCGAAACGGACAAGGCTTATTTTTCTCTATACCCAACGACGACATACTATACAGAACCTCTCTTGAAAGTAATTTAATGCAAGCGGGGACAGAAATTCAGTAGTCTGTGGAAGTTCCGGGAGCAAAACGGGTCACGTGAGTTGGGGCTACCCCCCATGCTATGTGCATAATACAGACAGTTACAAAATCTATGAGTGTACAAACACATATATACATTTTTGCAGCTCTATCTTCCTGCATGTATGATACTGTAATACTGGTTCAGTGAATGCACGGTGCTAATAAGATACTCGCTCGCACGGATATAGGGTCTTATTTGTCTATGTGGACGTATAACAACGGTGGTCATAGGGTTTTATCAGTGTGATTATGGACGCCTGAAATATACTTTTTTATACATTTGTGGGGGTTAAAACGCCCCAGACAGGGGAGAAACAGATCACATATTAAAGCTAAATCCCACAATACCATACGGAGAAAAGAAAGCAGTGGGGCTGAAGCCCAAAGACGAGTAACCCAGTCGAAATAGTAAAACTTTCAAAGCTTGGTATACTATAATATTTAACTACTAAAGGCTTACATGTGCTAGAAACCTCTGTTTCTTGAACTTTGTAAAAATTATAAGTTTGGGCAATATATATAATATAGCAAATAAACTTCCTTTAAGATAATAGTATCGGTAAACACCTGCTAATGATATAGGGGATATAGTCAATAAGTAGGTAAATGTAGCAAGAAAGGAAGTTTAACAATAAAACAAAAAATGGCCACAAAAAAAAACACAGACATTAAAGGATCCAAAAAGAAACAAGATAAGCCACAAAAAAGACTGTAAACATATTTCCCCCCACAATCTGAAAAACAGGCTAAAGAGATAACACTGTATGACCCGAATAATGCCACAGGAGATTATAATGGAAGTGAACAAAATAAAGATATGCAAGATAGCTTTGGCTGTGAATCAGCAACTTTAACTCAAGAAATATTAAAAATGGCATTAAAATCCCAATTGACAAAAATAAAAGAAGAAATAGGCAAAAACGCCGAAGATCTTAAAAGGGATATAAGGTCTGAGTTAAACAAATCGGGGGAAATAATTAACAACACGGAGGAACATTTACAGAACATAGCTTACCAGATGGCAGAACAGAAGGATCACAATCGAGGCCTAGAATTCAAAATATCAAAATTAGAAGAAAAATTAGCTGATATGGAAGCTAGATCGAGGAGATGTAACCTAAGAATAAGGGGTATTACCTGAGTCTGTGATCCAACCGGAAATGGAACAATATCTAGAAGAACTGTTCAGTTTTACAGGATTACAAATTAAAGATTCATGTAAACTACTTGAAAGATTCCATCGCACAGCGAAGGTTAAAAGTACCCCTGAGTCCCTACCAAGAGATATAATAGTTTGCTTCCACTCATTTAGGGACAAACAGCAATTCCAGAAGGATTTCCCGACTAAAGATCTTACGGGCTCTAAATATGAGCAGCTGAAGATATTCCCGGATCTTTCTTACCATACAAGAGTTATGAGGAGATCTTTCAGAGGACAGACAGAATCCCTGAGGAAGCTTGGCATTAGATATGCATGGAAATTCCCAGTAGGGATCAAGATAAACCATGACGGGATCAGACTCACATTTGAGAACCCGCAGGAATTGCAAGAATGGTTAAACCACAAGAGCATCTAAAATCGGATCCCCAACAATGGGATTGAAAACATAAGGGGCAGGAGAGGCAATATGGGGAACAAGGGATAATCAGTTCGCCGGCAGAGATAATGTTAGAAATAATCTTCATTTGGGGCTAAATAAAAATATAAGTAATAATATTACTCAGGGAAATTAAACGATACAGATAAGCTGGGGATACACTAGAGGAGGCTTGTGATGTGAAGCCCAATAGGAAATTAATTTAAATTTTTATTTCTTCAATATATATATATATTGATATATATACCGTATTTGCTCGATTATAAGACGACCCTGATTATAAGACGACCCCCCAAACTTTGGATATTCCTTTAGGAAAAAAACTAAAAGCCTGAATATAAGACTACCCTATAGGAAAAAAGTTAAACTTGTATATATTCACATGTAAAATGCTTTTTTAATAAAAAATTATATCAAAAAAATGCATTTGTTTTTATTTCCTTTTATGTGCCAATTCTGGCTCTCTTTCCCTTGACCCCAGCTTTGTCTCTCTCCCCCTCCCTTTGATTCCCCCCTCTCCTCTCTCTCTTCCCCCCCTTGTTGCTCTGTCTCCCCCCCTCCCTCCCTCCCTCCCTCCCTCCCTCCCCCTTTCTCTGTCTCTGCCCCCCTCCCTCCCCTGTCTCTGTTTCTGCCCCCCTCCCTCCCCCTGTCTCTGCCCCCTCCCTCCCCCTGTCTCTGCCCCCCTCCCTCCCCCTGTCTTTCTGCCCCCCATCCCCCTGTCTCTCTGCCCCCCCTCCCCCTGTCTCTCTGCCCCCTCCCTCCCCCTCACCTTGAAGTCGATCCCTGGTGGCTAGTGGGGGCAGCCGGGGGATGTCTGCATGATACGTGCAGACATCCTCCATGCTGCCCGACACGGCAGTCTATTATGATGGACAGCTGGTCCGTCATAATAGTCTGCAGTGTCGGGCAGCATGGAGGATGTCTGCACGTATCGTGCAGACATCCCCCAGCTGCCCGATTTACCCTGGTGGCTAGTGGGGCAGCAGAGGATGTCTGCGCGATGAGCGCAGACCTCCCCTGCTGCCGCCCGGCACGCTCGCCGGGACTTCTGTGACGAAAGCGGAAGTACCCGGCTTCTTCACAGAAGCCCCGGCGGTCGTGCCGGGCAGAAGCAGGGGAGTCTGCGCTCATCGCGCAGACTTCCCCTGCTGTCAGAGAGGGGGATCCAGGTCCCCTGCAGCTCTGCTGGGGACCTGGATCCATGTCTTATAATCTGACCTCAATTTGAGGTCAGATTATAAGAAGACGTCGATTATAAGACGAGGGGTAGTTTTCAGAAAAAAAATTCTAAAAAAAAACCTTGTCTTATAATCGAGCAAATACGGTATATATATATATATATATATTTTTTTTTTTTAAACAATATTAGGTATGGGGAAGGGGGAGGGTCGAGCAATTATAACGAATCACAGTAGGTTTTAAGTTAACAATTAATAGTAACAGAGACAATTATATAAATTCACATCTCATGAAATAGATTAGCTACAATACACAAGGAGAAATAATTGTTAGGTATTTAACACTAAAAGGATAGTACAGAGTAGAACAGAAGAATTTTTGACCTATGACTAGAGGTACACGGACACAATAGAAAGAAGAATATAGGGTAGAACACAGGTGATGGGACTAGTTACACAAATCTAATTTCTAAGCAATAGTAAAGGTTAGAGAGTAATCACAAGATTAAACTTACACTTTTAATATATTAACGATGCACAACACAAATAGTTAGTGGTACAGATAGGACATTTGGTAGTATCAATAGATCTATATAATAATAATAATGTTTTTTTTTTCTTTTTCTTTCACGTTCTCCTTCCTTCCCTTTCTCTTCTATCTATATATATATATGGAATCTCAAATATATAGGGTGGGCACCTTCCTTTTGGGGGAAGGTACCCCCGCCACAGGGGGAATGCAAGTCATTCCCCTAAAAATAGGGGGAGGTGCGTTAATATGTAAAGTAATTTTTGTCTTGTTGTGTATGTATGAGTCACTGGGGAACACACAGAGGGATTCGGGGTATAGTTAATGATCTGCCTTAAAGGATGATTCGTTTTTTTTGTCCCTGAATGCACAAGGGATTAATTCCCCGCAGAAAATAAATATATTATTCCAATTTCTCAAGAAAGAGAATATTATGGTCTGTGACCTCCAAGAAACCCACTGGAGGGGAACGGACCCAATGAGATTTAGGGATAAAGATTACCCAATAATGATTAAGGCCTCTATACCCCATCAAAAAAAAGAGGAGTAGCTATCTTATTTTCCAGTTTACTGGCAGTTAAAGTAAATTATCAGGAATGCGATCTGGAAGGGAGATACACAATTCTAATAGTGGAAATAAATAACATAAAGTATACAATTGCTAACGTGTATGCTCCTAACCAGATCCCCACAAGTTTTATCCGCTCAGTATGTAAAAAAGTAAGCAGAATCGCTCAAGGCTCAATAATCCTGTTAGGGGACTTTAATTGTGTGATGGAACCCCAGCAAGATACAGTAAAACAAAAAGGGAAGGGAATTAATAAAAACACGATGAGTAATTCAAAACGGCTCAGAGAAATGATGAGGCTATATGATCTATTGGATGTTTAGAGGGTCTTTCACCCAGGGGAGAGGGACTTCTCGTGTTTCTCAAAATCTCACCTTTCTCATTCCCGGATAGACCTAATAATGGCCGACAGGAAAATAGTAAATAGGGTTTTCAAAATAAATATCAGGGAATTTACATGCTCAGACCATAACGCACTAATAATGGATCTAAAGGATCAACAGAGACCGCCTATGAAAGACTGGAAACTCCAACAACATATGCTAAAGAACCTGGAAAACCGAGACATTATCATCAAGATGACAGAAAATTATTTTCGGGAAAATGCAGGACGAGGGGTCAATCCAGCAGTAGTGTGGTGCGCATACAAGAGTGTTATAAGGGGGCATTTAATAAGTTTCGAAATAAAAGGGAAAAAGACGAGGGGGTTACCCCTATCACAGCTCTATATCGATTTAGACCTAGCCTCTGCACAAAATAAAAGTAATCCAAGTGCACATGGAACAAACTCGATATCAAATATTGAGAAAGATATTAACGAAAGGTTGATTGCTAGGACTAACAGGTCACTAGAAGCATTACAAAGAACATGGTATTACCATGGGAACAAAGCACAAAAATCAATGTCAAATAGATTAAAAAAAGACAAAATAAAAAGGGTAATAACTAAAATTAAACAAGGAAACAGAAATATATTGAGGCCGGATAAGATCGCAGAAGCTTTCATGGAATTCTATAGTGACCTGTATAACCTTCCTAGACAAGACTCAGAAGGAAACATAAGAGAGTACCTGAATAACTTGGAAATACCTTAAATTACTATAGAACAACTAAAACTACTAAATGAACTAATACGCATGGAAGAAGTCGATAGGGCTATTACTAAATTAAAACTAAAGAAAGCCCCTGGTCCCGATGGTTTTGATAACGGGTTCTTCAAGATTTTAAAGGACCAAATAAAACTGGATTTAACAAGATCCTTTAATGAATTTAAGAATGGTATGGCTCAAGAGTTACTCAGAGCATTTATAATCCCTATTGCAAAACCGTTTAAAGACCCAGAAAATCTTAGGAATTACAGACCAATAGCGTTAATGAACGTAGATATCAAGCTTTATTCCTCTGTTTTGGCGGAGAGATTGAAGACACTGTTACCTCATATAATACACAAGGATCAGACGGGGTTTATTCCAGGCCGTTCTTCAATAAACATCAGGAGATTGGCAGATGCTCTGCAGGTCGCAAAGATGGAGCGGATACCCATGCTGACCCTGTCATTGGATGCAGAGAAGGCCTTTAACAGGGTCAGCTGGGATTTTATGAAGCAGGCACTTCAAACCTATGGCTTGGGGGGGAGAGATCCTTTTAAATATAATGGCCCTATATGTGGGTCCAACAGCTCAAAAAAAAAGAAACAGGGTTCAAATCAGGCTGGTTTGATATTCAGAATGGTGTAAGACAAGGCTGTCCATTGTCCCCCTTCATCTATCTGATGTCCATTGAACCTCTGGCTATCAGGAAAAACACAAGAATAAAGGGAATGAGTGTTATGGAAGAAAGCTTTAAAATCAATTTATATGCCGATGATGTCATTCTGACTCTGGTTGACCCCTTCGATTCTATGCCAGAACTGATTAAAGAAATACAAACATATTCTGCATACTCAGGATATAAATTAAACGTAGATAAATCAATTGCAATTGCCAGTAATATAACACAATATGACAAGTTAAATCTGGCACAACAATTTGGATTCTACTGGGCGAATCAATATATAAATTATCTAAGGATAAAAATTGGCGCGGATCCAGAAGATTTGCTACAAATAAACTTTCTCCCTCTTTTGCTCGAAACAAATAAAAAACTGAAAGACTGGAAATCATTGGGATTTTCATGGTGGGGAAGAATAAACATCATCAAGTCCTATATTCTACCAAAATGGACATATTTATTTAAAATGATAAATATGGAGATCCCGAAAATTTGGATGGTGATGGCACAATCATCCATGAATAAATTTATATGGCAGAACTCTCACCCAAGAATCAGTCTGACTACACTAGCTCTGGGAGTAAAAGAGGGAGGCCTGGGTGTCCCAATTCTGGAGGATTATTCGATGGCATGTAAAATAGCCCAAGCAGTTGCTACACAACAGAAGGGAGCAGAACTTGAGAGCTGCTATAAGATAGAACAACATATGGTAAAATACCATGACCTGGGCTCATTATTCTGGAAGATAAAAGGAGATCAATCAGATACAAGAGATAAGGAAAGAAGGGGAGGTGAAATACCAAAGGGGACAATCTTACATGATATAATAAAAAGTTGGGAGAAACTGAAGAAATCCCTGAAGATAACAAATCAAATGTTATCAGAGCTTCCATTAAAAACAATAAGTGCAAATGTGCAAAACCTTAATCTAAGAAATTAGATGGACCGAGGTTATTGTAAAATAGAAGATTTGTGTAATACAACAGGACATAAGTCATTCGCACAAATTTCGGAAGACTCCGGATTATCAAATAAAGAGCTATATACATATCTTAGAATAAAACATTTTATGGCAAAATATGTCAAAAAACCAAGAAGCAACAACGAAAAAGAATTACTACAGTTAATGACCCAGAGTAATATGAAAAATATGATCTCTAAATGTATGGCTCTTATTAAACACACTAAGCCGACCATAAACAAAAAAAAGAGGGAAAAATGGAGTATGGATATAGGTCACCAAATAACACAGGAAGACTGGTTATCAGCCATGAGAATGACATACACATCGGTACACTGCTTGAATCTAGACGAAGTATACTTCAAGGTACTAAACCACTGGTATCTGGTGCCTACACGTTTAGCGAAGATAAACAAGAATAAATCAGACAAATGCTGGAGATGCGGAACTCAAAAGGGGGATATTTTGCATATATTCTGGGGCTGCGAAAATATATTGGAAATGTGGAAACTCATGGAGCGGAAAATCAAAGAATTAACTAGAATTGGCCTGACATTTGACCCAGGAGTCTTTTTGCTGCATGTGTTTACTCAGCAGATGACAAAAACACAGAAGCAGGTTATAATTCATTTTTTGGTAGCTGCCAAATTGCTAATTGCCAAAAGCTGGGCTTCGCATAAAATACCGGAATGGACAGAGGTTAAAAATCAAGTTGTTTATCAGATGAAAATGGAGAGGGGGATAGCTCACCAGTTTGCTATAGGAAATAAAGATAAGATAAACTGGGGAGAATGGATAGGGAAAATAAGTGACCTGTGAAGATTAAGCCTGAGAGGCAAAATGATCACCAAGATATAGAAACTGCCCTTCTTGGGTTCCCCAGTGACTCAGTTGTATTTATATGTATGTCTATGTTGTACGTATGTATGGTATTAATGGGTAGGTTGAGTAAGGGCTCCAGTTGATCTCGGAAGATTAAAGGGTAAACTTAGGCTCCCAATAAACCACACAAGGAGGCTATATGTAGGAGTTTATCGGTTTTATATAGATAAAGGGAGAAGGAAAGTAAAACGAAGTGGACAAATAAGGAAAAAAAGAGGAATCTTTTCCATGAATAGAAATTGACGCAAAGATGAATTGTGAGTACACTAAGAGGGATATAATTAATTCAAATCTATGTGTCTCAAGTCTGAGTGTCAAAAATAAATAAAAATAATCATATTGAACAGGAATCTCATTAGCAGGAGCCAACGTGGCTTTATGAAGGACAGATCTTGTCAAATCAACTTAATTACATTCTATGAGGAGTAAAAATATAGATATGGGTGCTGCAGTGGATATGAAATAGTTAGACTTTGATAAGGCATTTGATACAGTTCCACATAAAAGGTTACTGTACAAATTGACTGAAATAGGCTTAAGGCCAGAGGTTTGTTTGTGGATTGGCAATTGGTTGAAAGAGAGAATGCAAAAGTGTTGAGGAACATGTACTATGGTACATTTCTTTGAGCCACAAGTCTTTTTTTTTAGCGAATTACAGCTAATTTTAACCAGATTCTAACCAGCTAACCAGAACTCATATCAGGAGCCAAATAGCTGGGGAGAGCATATTATGCAGAGAACAGGCCTTTCAAGCAATACACTTCTAGGATACCTTAAAGTTTTTCTATCTTAAAATTGGAAGATTATTTTGGATTATAGCTTTTATTTTTATCAAACTCAAACTTTTATCAAACTTTAGTCTTCCGTCCTGTTAGATGAAGTTTTTAGTCTGCCTTCCATCTCAGTTTTCTACACTTGAATGCTGTTTTACACCATTAGTCTTATACTGCTTATCAGATAGAAGAGTTGATTTGGATCAAAGCAAACTTTGCTTTATTGTCTATCTACTCCTTCCAGATTGATCAACTAATGCGCTCTCCCCTAGAAGTAATTCACACCGGAGACAGTTTCTGATCAGTGAAAAACCTGAGGCAAAACTTTATTTCCCAGAGTGGGGGATTCCTTTTAAAGCAGGAATACGTCACAGTACAGTCATAGTTTAAAGATACAATATACGTTCAACAATTGGCTAACAGTTAGAGGGTCTTCTTTAAGCCCACCCTACAGAATGTGATGTCATCTTTATAGAGTTCTCCCACCCCCATTCCAGCTCCATCTTGGTTACACGATGGGAGGGGGAGTGAGTAGTTTACTGAACAAAGAGGGGCTCCAGGGGGGACAGTTACTGTTACTTTAACAGTGATTCACGTGGCATGTAGTAACTTGTACAAGAGAAAGTGGGAGGAGTTAGTACCGGAAGCTGGTCTTTATAAGAATGTGTTACATGTGACTTGCTCCTTTGCAGGGGGGAAGGGGTAGCTTGGATGGGAGGAGTTTCCATAGGAAGTAGCTTATTTGAACACATGTGTAAAAGATTAAACAGACAAAGGAATGCAATGCTTATACGTAAGCATCTGTAAGAAATTATGACCTTTTAGGGAAGTGTGCCAAATAACACATAAACACAAATATATAATAGTAAAAGAGACATTTTATCCACAACAGTCCCCCCTATAAAAATGGCTATTTTACTAACAGCCACTATCTCTAACCCTAATACTGTCCCTATAGAAAAATAACAAAAGACTATCTTGCTCATCTGTCTGAACAGGCCTCGAACGCTTCACTGCGCGGGTGGCCCATAGCAGCTTGTCCACTACTTCTCCCGCGACAGACTTTTGCCCGTAGAGACAGACGCTATCCCTGAATGCCCTTAAAAGGAAGTAGCTGTTGACTTAGTCCTGTGGGACTGTAAGGGTGTATGTGGTGTTTCATAGTCTATGTCGTCAATCTCTTGGTGAAGGAAGGTCGGGGTGGTTTGATCGATTGTCTGATCAACTGTCTTTTGTTGGCATTTCCTAAGACAGGGTAACACACAACAAACAAGAAGAGCAAGGAGGATTATCATTATTAAAATGGCAACACCTATTTGGGCTAGAGCACCTTGCCATCCAGACATCCATCCAAACCATTTTTCCCATGGATCCGTGGCCCCAGAATTCCGTTTCAGTTCATTGGACAAACTCTTTAACTTTTCTATTGCCAATGTTACCTTACCATTAGGGCCTGTATTATCTGGGATATAGGTACAGCATGTCATGGTGTCTGGGAGTATTTTACATACTCCCCCTTTCTCTGCCAGAATCATATCTAAGGCCATTCTATTCTGGAAGGTCATCTGGGAAGTTGCTTGTAATTGTTCCGCCAAACCCTGGAGGGCATCTCTGGTATAATTTACAAACCGTTGTTGATTATAATATATATAATTAATCCAATTTACATTTTTATTGGCCGTAATGATTGGGAAAATAGATTCAAACCCTGCGGACACTTCATCCCTTGCTTTGAATTCATTCGGCACCCCCTTTGGCACTCCTATGGCATCTATATAGATATGGGGATCAAAACTGCCTTTTATAGGAGTATCTCTCTTTATTCTAGAGTATGGGTGTAACGTACCTGGGGTATCTTGGTGTCCGTCAGAGATTATGTGTATAGGCATAATCACCTTAGCTAGAGCACATTCTCCCCACCATACACCTTCCAATCTAGTTCTAATCTGCATATCCCCACAAATCCAATATATGTCTCCAAGGGATCTTACGTGTTGCTGGATTAAGGCGGCTGGAATTGGGCTATATGTGGCACAGTACTTACCAGTTAAATTACCAAAGAATTGGCCTACCCATCATATATACCGTAACAAGTGTAGTTCCCTGGATATATGGTGATACCTCTATCTGGCTTAACATCTTTAAGGATAATTGGGTATTCCTTTGTCCATGATTTACATTCCGTCCGGTCAGTTTTAATTGCAGTATAGAGACTTAGGAAACACATCTCTATCTCCGGAGGTATGTTCAAAGGGACAGTACCTAAGTGAGGTCTCGCTCCTCCACAGACATAGCAGTTAGATCTGTTGTGTTTGTTAGCATTATATCTCATCCACTCAAGCCATAAGTTAGTATCAAAGAAACCTGTCTCTACAGCCATAGTGTCCTCATACGTGGGGTTAGCTATAGCTATCATGTCTCTTAGAGTTTTGATGTGTGGCTTAAGAGGATTAATAGTCATGTGCGCGGCATCTACCCATTCAGATGAGTCATACATGTCCCGTAAGTAAAAGGTCCCCTGTTTACTGTATGAGCCTCCTCCCTTCCAGTACATTCCCATTACATATTGCCCAGCATCCCCAGGACTGGGATGTTCTATGTTCAAAGCTAATTTTATAGGTGTCGCTCCCCCTGGTTTCCTGAACGTCATTCTTTTCAGTAAGGACTCCCCATTTTTATCTAATCTGTCTAAGGCACTTTGTGGTCTATAGCCCCAGGCTGGTCCTGTATTCCAACCTGCTGCCTTCCACGAACTACACTCATATCCCCAGTAGTCATCAGTCACACATATGTATGGGTCCTTGATGTTAGGTATATCTTTGTACACTGTTGACGACAATGACGATGGAAATGTACAATTTACGACATCACAATAATCAAATGCAAATGTGGCTACCCGTGTACTAGAGGAATTGTACCAGAATGTGTAAACATGATTGTCTTTGGTTATAGCGACTTATTGGGCTTTTATCAGACCTAGCAGCAAGAAAAAATACACAAAATAATTCATGTTATAGCAGGATCTGCTTCCTCTGGAGCTGGAACCTTCTTGCAATGTGAAGCGTGTATCCAAGTGCTCTTTCCGGCCAATTTAACTGAGGTAGCTGTGGTTAGAAGAACTTGGAATGGACCATCATATCTGGGTTCAAGGGTAAGTTTTCTCAGGAACTTCTTAACCAGAACCCAATCACCAGGAAGCAACCTGTGTGTGCCTGTATCAGACTCTGGATCTGGAATTGAAGAGAAAACTTGAGCATGTATTTTGTTTAAAGTTTGAGAAAGAGCAGTTACATAATTAACCATAGTATCTGATTGCAGTTGGAGTTGTTGGGGAAAGTAACAACCTAACCTAAGGGCTGAACCAAACAAAACCTCATAGGGGGACAGGTTAAACTTCCCTCTTGGTGTGTACCTGACACTAAACAGAGCTATGGGGAGACTCTCTGGCCAGGGTAAGTTAGTTTCTTGAGCCATCTTAAGCATTCTGGCTTTTAAGGTGCCATTCATGCGTTCTACCTTACCACTACTCTGTGGGTGATAGGGTGTGTGGAATGCAAGGGTCACCCCCAGTGCTGCCCAGACTTCCTTAGTCACTAGTGCTGTGAAAGCCGGGCCCTGGTCACTTTCAATCACTTCAGGAACTATATATCTGCAGACGATTTCAGTGAGCAACCGCTTGGCAGTGGTCTTGGCGGTCATCTTATTAACCGGGAAAGCTTCTGGCCAGCCTGAGAACATGTCCACCAGAACTAGGGCATATTCATACCGGCCACTCTTTGGCATCTGAATGTGGTCAATTTGGACCCTCTGGAATGGGTAGTGTGGCTTCGCCAGGTGTTTTGAGACAACTTCCTCCAATTTTCCTGGATTGCACTTGGCACAGATAGCACAAGACTTACAGTAGGTTTTAGTCAGAGTGGTAATACCTGGTGCTTCAAAATATTTAGTAATTAAAGAGTTCATAAGAGTCTTAGACAGGTGTGCTGCTCTGTGGGCCCACTGAACCACAGGCGGATACATACTTTTGGGTAGACAAAATTTGAGGTTGCTAGTATACACTCCATCCTGTAAGGCTGCTCCTTTCTGTTTCCAGCTTTCCTTTTCTTCGGGACTTACAGCTGCTTGCTGTTCCTTCAAAAACTTGAGATCCGTAGGTAAGGTTTGCATGGGAAAGATAGGAATTTCCTCACCGGACACTCTTCTGTCCACTTCCCTTGATTCACATGCAGCATCTTTGGCGGCTTGGTCAGCTTTATGATTGCCACACGTTTCTTCCGAATTCCGTCTTCCATGGGCTTTTACTTTCAATATTGCCACTTCTTCAGGAAGGAGTAAAGCATCCATCAATTCCTTGATAGCTGTACCATGTTTAACTGGTGTACCGGTTGCTGTCAGAAAACCTCTTGTCTTCCATATCAGTCCAAAGTCGTGTGCTACACCCAGAGCATATCTGGAATCAGTGTAAATATTAACACGCTTCCCTTCAAACATTTGGCATGCTACAGTGAGAGCTTTTAGCTCAGCTTCTTGAGCAGACATAGAAGGCGGAAGTGGGGATGCTTGAAGTACCTGATCCACGGTGGTCACGGCAAATCCAGTGTGGTATCTTCCTTGTTTATCTGCAAATCTGGAACCATCCACAAACAGTGTACAGTCAGGATCTGGCAAAACTGTTTCATGTACTGTGGGAAGATGGGTTGTTTCCATCTTCATCTGTTCAAAGCAGTCATGTGGAACATCTGGGTCAGGATCTATGGGTGGGGCATCTTCACATATTTCTGTGTGATGTTCCGGGTAACCAGTAGTCTCACAATTCACAGTTCGCTTGGTTACACCTTCTGTGGAGAGTTGATCTTGATCTTTTGTACTCCATGCTTTCGCTAATGGACCAAGTTCCTTCCATGAGATATCTGGAGACTTAGTAATAGAGACATGAGGAACTGCCATCTCCCAATGGTGGTACATATGAGTCACTTCTGTGGGTAATTGGACTAAAACCACAATGTTGCCTTTTGAATGACAGAACATGTCTGTCAAAGTGAGACGCACTTCAATCAACTGAAACAGTTCTTCTTCATACCGGGAGTCAGGCCCCGGAACATCTCTGAACCACATAGTGCAATGCCATAGAGAAGATGGCTGCTCGTCATGTGGTACTATGGGCATATGGACATCCAGATCAAGGAAGGCATCAGGATCAATGTCCAGACTGTACCAATAGTGTGGTACTCCCCCCTTGGGAAGAGGCAGAAGAGTGGCAGGATTCAAAGTGTAACATCTTTGTAAAGAGACATTGTCGGGTAGCAATAAAGTCGTTTGAAGACGAAGATGTCTCTGTGTAGAGAGATGTTTAGGCTGAATTTGATTGAGCATTGCAGAAATATCAGGTGGAGCGAGGATGGTAAGCCTGTGACCAAGAATTAGGTCATTCGTCTTGTCCAGCAGAGCACTTGCTGCAAACACAGCCCGAAGACAGGAGGGTCCTCCCCTAGCCACCGGATCCAGCTGACAGGAGTAGTACCCTATTGGACGCTGACGGGATCCATGAGACTGTGTGAGAACACCAGATGCATGACCCATTTTTTCATAGACAAAGAGCTTGAAGGGCTTCTGGTAATTTGGAAGGCCCAATGCAGGAGCAGAAGCAACAGCACGTCGTAATGCAAAAAAACTGGTAAGGGCTTCAGGAGATAAAGCGAATGTCTTGAGGGCATCGTAGAGAGGCTGCATGAGGGAAGAGGTTTCAGGAATCCACGGTCTGCAGTAAGAGAGAAGACCCAAAAAGGCATGGAGGGGCTTGTGAGCTGATGGAGGACAGAGAGATGTTATACCCCGCACTCTGTCTCTAGTGAGGTGCCGGGTGCCGTGAGAAAGACAATGTCCCAAAAATATCACTGATGGTTGGCACCACTGCAATTTCTTCTTAGAGTCCTTACAACCTTGGGTGGCCAGAAAACAGAGGAAATCTTCAGAAGCATGTTCCGCAGTTGTGAGATCGTCAGCACATAGAAGGAGATCATCCACGTATTGCAGGAGGACCACATCCATGTGAGATTTCTGCCATGGTTCCAGGATGTATGCCATTGCTCTTGCAAACTGGCTTGGTGAATGCTGCGCTCCCTGTGGCATGACAGTCCAGGTATACTGTTGGCCGTCGTGAGTAAATGCAAACAGGTATTGACAAGAAGGATGCAAAGGCACGCTGAAGAAGGCATTGGCCAAATCCACCACTGTGAAGAATTTAGCTGAAGGAGGCACCTGGGACAGAAGAGTATGAGGATTCGGAACAATGGGAGTTTCCAGGATAGTAACATCATTTACCGCTCTGAGGTCTTGCACCATCCTGTACTTGTCCGGTTCACCTTTCTCGGTCTTTTTCTTAACTGGAAACAAAGGAGTGTTACATGGTGATACACATTTAACCAGAGCACCTGTAGCAAGTAGATTTTCAACTTGTGTTGTGATAGCGCTGGCCTGAGCAGGTGTCAATGCATATTGAGGTCTTCTGGGCGGACTTGCTCCTTGGATCAACTGCACCAGTATTGGAGGGACCTCAAGACGTCCAATATCATCTGGACCAGTAGACCACAGTTTCACAGGAACTCTGTCAAGGGCACTGGGGGAATTGCCTGGGACCCTTGCACTCCCATGGGGCGACTCCATGTGGAGTAGGAGGGGCAAAGAACAGAGGGCTGAGGTATCATCACTGGATAGAGGGGTGAATACCTTAACCTTACCATCTGGAGTGAAGGAGATAGAGGCCTGTAGTCGGGAAAGGACATCAGCTCCTAACAGGTTAAGAGGACAACCCGTAAGGGCTTGGTTAATGGGTTACTACGAGGGGTACCATCTACACCTATACAGGAAACATCAATATTAGAGAGGAAAGAGGTGTCAGGCAGGTCTCGTTCTCGAAGCACACTACGGGCTGCACCTGTGTCAACTAAGAAGGTGGTTGGGCAGCCTTCCTCAGGTAGGACCACTGTAGCTAGGGGCCCCCCTTTATCCCCTGAAAACACTGCCATAACAGGGGCGTTGGACACAGGTTTGCCAGTTACCTATTGGACAAGATCAATATGAGACTGGTCTGGACCAGGGTATGGACGTGTAGGTGCAGCTGAGTAGTAAGGTCGTTGCGCATGCTGAGCAGGACGACGGTGCCTAGGCATAGTATGGTTAGCGGGCAGATAACCGGCCGAGGTTAGTTCATCAGAATAATAATTAGCATAGTTAGCATAATTTTAACCATGTGTGGGATAACCTTGGGCCTGAGCAGGAGGATAACCGGCCACAGGATATGGTGGGCATAGAGCATATGTGCGCTGCCTAGATGCTGGAAGGCTTGGACAATTATTTCTAAAATGACCTGGTTGCTGACAGTGAAAATAAGTTCCAAAGTCCGGTCTTGGGGCTTGAGCCCTGAGAGGGCCCGGCTGCGCAGGAATTGGGAACCCACCAGGGGCCGGCTGAATTGCAGGGTTATACAAATAAACCATTAAAGGATTGGATTTCTTGTGCTGGGGCAATTGGGCCGACTCCAGGCCTTTAGCAACCAGGAGGAGAGTATCCAGGGGAATAATCCTGTACTCGGGCCGGGATAGGATTAGGCCTTTCCTTATAGGTTCTTTAAGGCCTGCAACGAAAGCAGCTGCTAGCATCTGGGTGTGGGCCTTACTACATGTATTGAAACCCAGATCAGAGAAGGTTTGAGTTAGCCTAGAATTAAATCTTTCAACCGTTTCTGATTTGTCCTGAACAATATCATTAATCGAAGTAGCCTGATCAGCCAATTTATCTTGAGCCCATGCATGGAGCTGTTCACAAAATGTGATACCAGACTGAAAATCTGTGTCAGTAGTGAGACGGGCATCATCAAAGCTCTTTTCCATTATGGGCCAGTAGGCATCCCCTGCTTTAATCTCACACAGACTAAACAAATCGTGCCATGCAGCAGAGTATGTTTTACGGATCTGAACAATACGTCTGTAAAAGGGCATGGGCTGTTTCTCTGGGTCTGGAAGTGAATTCACCAGGGTTGCAGCTTGGGATGGATTAAAGGTAACATACATCACAGGGGCTCCCCCCATACCCTGCTGGGTGCTGCCAGGACCTGCTAGGGGCATACAAGGGAGATTATTTGGTGGCTGTCCCTCCTGGATATTACCATCATTGTGGAAACCGGCTATTTCAGAGCGAATGGAACCTGGAACTGCTGACTCAAGGGGAGGAACTGCATTATTAAACTGGGGTGAAGCAAATTGTGATGTATTGGGATAATGGCCTGATGCAAAGGGGGATGAGGAAGGAAGACAGGCTGCTGCAGAACGAACAGTTGAACCAACAGTCATAATAGGCAAAGATACACTGGGGGCAGCCATGATAGGGGCAGGACTAGAAGAAGAGATAGGGGTGAGGGAGGAAGTGACCATCATGGAAGGGATGGGTGTGGCAGATACAGGAAATTGTGACAATGAATGGGCAGAAGTGGAAGGAGCTAAAGGAGAGGTAAGGGCGGAAGTGACAGGGAGAGGTGGAAGGAATTGGGCGGGGACAGAAATAACTTGAGCTGAAAGAGAGGGTGTATCCACAGAGACAGGCAAGAGAGAAGAATGCAAGGAAACAGGAAGGGAAGGCATGACTGGGTTTTGAAGTGGAGAAGGAATGGGGGCTGGGAAATAATAGGATCCGTCTGTCCCAAGGACAGGGTACAAGGGGGTAGGAACTGGAGAGGGTGTGCTCACAGGTGTGGGCAGGCTCCATCATAAGGAGGGGGATGGGAAATGTTTGTAACAGTTTCAACAAAACCATCTTTCTCATGATACACAAAGATTTTCTGCCCCTTTACATCTATTTCCTCCTCAATCCAGCCCTCCTTCTTAATCCCTTTAGCCACTTTATACCAAGCATCTGCAGCTTTCATTAATCCATTATCCAACAATATCCCATTCATATCATGTAAAAGTTTTCTCCAATCCTCTGCCTGCAGTCTGCCCTGAGGAGACATATTAATTCCACAAATCTTAACAATTTTATCCAATTTTCCTACAGCTGATTTCCCAGCTCTTTCCCTCACAAGATCACAGGCCAACCGACCTTGGAAGGAACTAACATTTGATTGACCCATGTGCACACTGTAATGTTACAGGAAAAAGCAACTGGAAAAGAAATGCAAACTATCCCTGAACAAAATTAAAATTAATATAAGAGACAGAGAGAGAGGAAAGGAAAACAGATAACAGGAATTTTAAACAAAGAATCAAACCGTGCACACAAAAAAATTTCTGCTGCTTATACACCAAGAAAGAAGGAGGGGTGAACAGCAGTGAGGGGGAGAAGGACAGTTTACAGCCAACACAAAGGATTTTTAACCATGTGACTGCTGCAGCACAGCTCACCTACAGACAAAAGATAGAATAGGAGAGCAACAAGACATAGACTTATAGTTCACAATTAACATATATGGTACCCAAAAAGACATATACAGACAAATACACAATACACAGCTGTAAGTAAATTACAAACACCTTAAACTAAATGCCGGCTAATAGTAAAAAAACTCAGGTCACACACGCACTCAATGTCACATACAATATCTGCATACTAAAACAGACGCCTGTTTGTATTTCTGGTCACCAAACTAACTAAATTTACAAAAAAAAATAAAAAATAACACCTTTAAAACTAGGCAAATCATAAAAAGAAAACAGTAACACTAGCTCTCTGCCAAAACAACAAATAAAACAGTAAACAAGGTAAATAATAAAAGTAATACTAAAACTAGCTAGATCTTTATCTCAAGCATCTCAGTAAAAATAACAAATAAAAGTCCAAGTTTAATCCAAACAAGGCAAATCATAAAAGTAATACTAAAACTAGCTAGATCTGTATCTCAAGCATCTCAGCAAAAATAACAAATAAAAGTCCAAGTTTAATCCAAACAAGGCAAATCAAAAAAACAAAGGAATAACACTTAGCTAGATCTTTCTTATTAAGATTCTCAGCTTAAAACAACAAATAAAACATGAAATAAAACAAAATAATACTAAAACTAGCTAGATCTCTATCTCAAGCATCTCAGCAAAAACAACAAATAAAACATGAAATTTAATGTTAGGCAAGCATGCAACAGAAGTATAACAGATTCTCAGGCAAGCAGACTCTTCCACACATAAAACTCACACTCAGGAATGACTAAGGCAGTAGATAGACAATTGACAGGTTCTATTCAAATAAAGGGGGCATTTGGGCAAACTATATACCCGTTCAGTAGTTATCCACGAGAAGCCGGGCGCAGACACGGAGTGCAGGCCAAGACCAGAGACAGGAAAATATATATAGGTAATTTACCATATGCAGAGGTGATCAGGCTCCTTGTTTTTTCCAGTCTCTGGGGGTCTCCTCTCCGGTCCTCAATGCGGCTTCCGTAGCAACACAACCCAAAGGTCCCTGTTCGGGCGCCAACTGATTTGGATCAAAGCAAACTTTGCTTTATTGTCTATCTACTCCTTCCAGATTGATCAACTAATGCGTTCTCCCCTAGAAGTAATTCACACCGGAGACAAAGTTTCTGATCAGTGAAAAACCTGAGGCAAAACTTTATTTCCCAGAGTGGGGGATTCCTTTTAAAGCAGGAATACGTCACAGTACAGTCATAGTTTAAAGATACAATATACGTTCAACAATTGGCTAACAGTTGGAGGGTCTTCTTTAAGCCCACCCTACAGAATGTGATGTCATCTTTATAGAGTTCTCCCACCCACATTCCAGCTCCATCTTGGTTACACGATAGTGAGTAGTGAGTAGTTTACTGAACAAATGGGGGCTCCAGGGGGAACAGTTACTGTTACTTTAACAGTGATTCATGTGGCATGTAGTAACTTGTACAAGAGAAAGTGGGAGGAGTTAGTACCGGAAGCTGGTCTTTATAAGAATGTGTTACATGAGACTTGCTCCTTAGCAGGGGGGAAGGGGTAGCTTGGATGGGAGGAGTTTCCATAGGAAGTAGCTTATTTGAACACATGTGTAAAAGATTAAACAGACAAAGGAATGCAATGCTTATACGTAAGCATCTGTAAGAAATTATGACCTTTTAGGGAAGTGTGCCAAATAAGACATAAACACAAATATATAATAGTAAAAGAGACATTTTATCCACAACAGTGTAGATGTAATCCCTCATATATAAGTATCTTCATAGATCGGAAAGGGATAGCTGCTATTCTTGGAATTGCAGTGGATCCCAACTGAGGAGACATAAAAAATGAATATATATAAAAGACAGTGCTATGTATAAAACATAAATGATAAAAACTCTACACAGTCAGACTGAGGAAGAAAATATACAATTTAATATATATATATATATATATATATATATATATATATATATATATATATATATATATATATATAGTTCATGAATACAAAATGACCAATGTCTTTTGACAACTCACTATCTTAAACATGCAATGCAATTAACATTAATATTGCCAGCATGAAAAAAGGGTTTTAAAAGAGAAGTCTAATAGATAAAATGGGAACAAGTGGTAAATCCATATTGAAATAAACACTTACATCCTTGCTGGACTGCTATCACACCACAGTGACTTGCAGAACTGGGTTTAGAAACAAAAAATTGGAATCCACTAGGGCCAAGTTTCGAGGTGTCCTGTATACAGTCCAGAATGGAAGGAGTGATTAAGTACTGCCGATTCTGGAAATTGGCCGGTCAGAAGGCAGTCAGAAGTTGAATGATGCCATTACCCCAAAATAACATTGTCGCCATAGTAATGCATTGGGACCCAATGGATTGTGGGAATGGTGGATCATGGCGAATGGAGCCAAAACCATACAAATTAATCTATTAAGCCATTTATTTACCCAATTATCCAATTTGTCCAAATCCTCTTGCAGCGAAGATACATCTAGTTCAGATTGCATCAACCTACTTAATTTTGTGTCATTAGCAAAAACTGAGACATGGCTCTTTATGCCCTCTGGGAAATCATTAAACATATTAAAAAGAAAAGGTCCCAGGACAGATACCTGAGCTACTCCACTTATCATATCTGTCCAATTTGAGAGTTCCCATTTACCACCACCCTTTGCATTCTATCGTTCAACCAATTGCCAATCCACAAATAAACCTGTGTCCCAATATGGACCAAGACAACTGGTTCCTCTCCAGCACTTCCCAATAATCTGTCTGCAACAATGACAATTAAATTAGATTTTTCATAGTGTCATTTCTCTGTAATATCTGACATTGAACTGTATTTTACTTCTATGTCAACTGTAAATGTATTTGTATGTGCTAACAAGCTGTAACTTATATCACAAAAAGTATTGTTTAACTGTTGTATAATTTTAATTCCAGTAAATGGTCCTATCTTTCATTCTAGCGCTACCACCTAACCATAAACACTTGAACCACTCTCCTTCCCCTGGGAGTCCTGGGAACGACCTTTTATGTGTTACTTAGCAACTTTTCTCTCTCACTCTTTCCTTTTTTCTCCTTTCTACTGGCGCAAGTCTATACCCATTTTCCCCATGCTGAACCAGGGCACCTGGGAGACAGTAAACCATTCTGTTTTTGCGATCATAGCTGCAGATCTATCTACTCTCTTATTTCCTGCTGTCGACTTTATTTATCAAACTGCAATAATATTGCCATTATGATCATGTAAAAGATTCAAATCCATAAAAGGAACAGTATCATAGAAATTTTTTTGCGTTAGTTGTAGGTTTAAATTGTTCGTGTTTAAAAAATGCAGAAGGGAAACCTCATCTCCAGACATCAATATATCTGCAATATCAGACAACTGAGGACCCATAAAGACTCTCATCTCCAAAGCTGTGAGACTGTTCCCATTAACCCATGAAAAGGTTGGTGTATGAAGGGGCAGAATAGGCCTCCATCATGGTCCCAAGTCTATGGAGATAAAAAGAACGATCAAAATGAACACGTTATGTTCCAAAATAAATGGAATAGACATCAGCAAAAAGTTATTAATAAACCAAGTAGTTATTAATGAAAAATGCTGTGGCCCTAATTCCACTGTCATGAGGGATAGATGAGTATAAAGATGTAATATCAAGCATCGCCCTCATGTATCCTGTTTCAACAGGTTGTCCTAATAGATGCTTGGTATCATGAACTTAACCCTTTAAGGATTTTACTAAGGGTTAAAGATGTTCGTATTCAAATTTAGAAAGACTCTGCTATAATCCGATCACCTGGGGTTTACTGAGTTTTTATGTATCTTGGGAAGGTGGTGGAATACAGGACAAAATGGAATCATTTTTGTAAATAAACTCTCATTCTTTCGGTGTAATAATGGAATTTTCAACAGAATCATCAAGCAAACTAAAAAGTAAGTTATCATACTGGATTGTAGGATCCCCTTTCAGTCTACTTGTCTTAAAGCAAGTATTGTTCCTGATTCATTACTACAACACACCCTCCTTTGTCTGCATTACGCACAACCAATTCCTTATTTTGTTTAAATTCCTTAAGCGCTATCTGCTCTCCAGTCATAAGATTAGTATTATACCTATTGGTTTTCTTAATTCTACCCACCAATTCAGAAAGATGTTGTTCTATAACATTTTAAAATAGAGATATGCTTCTCCTCTGAACTGAACTGGATAAAACTTAGTTTTACTTTTAAATGTTTCACATGTTACTGGTATAGTAATAAACCTAGATTTACTGAATTCCAAATGTTATGATTCCAAAGTTGTAAGAATACAGTGGTCGGAAAAGGTAATGGTGCAAGGACTATTTTCCTGATCACTGGATGGAATCATATCTGAACATGTGGGAAGATTCAGGCACATTGAAGGTATGCCTAGTTCACTCCCTGTCAAAGATTGTGCCGCACATGAATTTTACATTGGAGTATTAGGAAATACACAGCTTATATTATCAGGAAAAGAAGCCATAACCTTAGTGGTTAAACCGAATGAAAGGGCATTTTATGTCACTGGACATCAAATAAGTGTCACAGGACATCAAATAAGTGTCACAGGGAGTCAACAGGTGGCACATACTATAAAATAACATCCTTAGCATTGCCAAGAATAGTAGAATCATTCAACATTTCAAGTGACAGAACATTTGCTACCCTTTGTGATGGACAGCATGGGTCTCCAGACACCGGAATTGTGTCTCCAGGAGCCATTCCATGCATAGCAACCATCAACACATTATCATCAGCCTTAATAGAAACATTAGAATACTTTAATGTTTCAAGTAGAAAAACATTAGAAACCTGTTCTGGTGGGAAGCATGACAATAATAGGTGTCACTGGGAGCCACGCCGTGCACAGCAACAGGCGACACATTTTACAAAACCCTCAACATTATTACAAATAGTAGGATCTGTTGATGTTTCAAATGACAAATGCTAGCTCCCCATTGAAGTCCACTGCAATGGGTATCTAGCATTTTTTCATTTGAAACATTGACAGATTCTATTATAGCATGAATATAGTAGAATCCATAATTTATAATAGAGTAAATCCATAGCATGAATCATGCCATGCAAAGCAACAGGCAACACATCTTTCTAGATGTTATCCTCAGCACAAGTAGAGACAGTAGAGTATTTTACCTTACAAAGTGACAAAGCAATAGTCATGAATGCACCGTATAATGTTTGAAATCTATGTATCTTATATTATTCAATCATATGTTAATATAATATATTATTTAGGAGCAGCTGCGGTTGGAGAGGTGGCCTCAGTAACAAAAAATGTTCTGTAAAAACACATGTAAGTTTTCCATTAGGCTGTTTGTATTTGTGTAGCTGTGGGCAACATTGTTTTTCACTGTGTGCTAGAAACTGTTCCTTGAAACATAGGTTTAACTCACAAGATAAATTGTGTGTGAACACAAGGTGTCACTCTTGCCTCAATTATCAATAGTTTAAATTATATTGCTATTTTCATTGTTGTATATTACAGATTTTTTATATGTATTACGTTGTGACACTTGAATCTGCAGTACACTTATCTACTCATTGTTTGACTCGTACCTGGTCGTTGATAACTTGAAAATTTAATTGCACTAATATTGCTGTTTAAATGCATTTAGCACTTTAAATTTTAGTTCAATTTGCAATCTGGAATAAATAGTACCATCTCCTTTTTTTCACACTTTTGTAAAAATGATTGAATTTTGCACATTTGTTTTTGGCTTGACAAAGACCCAGGGGGTCGAAACATTGCCTTGCATGTTGGATTAAAACTTCACCTCAGTCAAGTTCTGAGCATTGTGTTTATTTCAGCATAAATCCTCAGACACTAAATAAGTGTAACGGAAAGTCATGCCGTGGACAGAAACAGGAGGCACACTCCCCAAAATGTCAACCTTAGTGTAAATTATTTTAGGAAAACCATCATGGTCAATTAAAACAACAGATAAGGGATTCACTGTTCCACTGAACACTCTGCCATTTCATGGAATTTTACATCACATCTCTTCGGATCCAAATTATTCCTGATCATGGCTGGAGGATAAAGCTAGTCACATGAAGTTGTGAATTTCAATCAGTTTTGATCAAAAAGCAAAAACCCCAAGAAAGCTATTTCGAATTTTGCCAGTTAGGGGGAAACATTCCTTCTTGACTCCAAAAAGCAATCCGGTTTCTCCTTGGATCAAGACACTCTATTATTAATGCTTATTCTATTATTAATAGCCCTATATGTCCTGCTTTTCTAAAACAAAACATCTAGACCATTTTAAATGCATCAATTGTAGTTGATAGCACCACCTTGGCAGTGAGTTCCAAATCGTTATTGTACTTACCTTAAGGAATCCCTTACTTCATTGTCTATGAAACTTTTTTAGTCTGTTTTCATAACTAAGATCTTCCTATCCCCTTATTAATTTTGTAGCCCTCCTTTGCACTTTTTCAAGTTCCATAATATTTAAGGACTGGTGCACAGAATTGTACTGCATATTCAAGGTGTTGTCTCACCATGGACTTATAAAGAGGCAAGATAATATCCTTCTCCCATGAATCAATACCTGTTTTATATATGCCAATATCTCATTGGCCCTTACAGCTGCTGACTGGCATTGAGCACTGTTTAGTCTGCTTAGTCTGTTTTTTACAATTATTCCTAAATCCTTTTCATTAGTAGTTTTCCCCAGGAAGAAACCATTTAAATAATGTGTTGCATTGTTATTGTTTTTCCCAAAATGCATAACTTTACATTCAAAAGATAACACTTGCCAGGTATCAGCTGGCTTTACTTACTAGCAATTTGTAATTGATGGAAAGCCGAGTGCTCCACAACGCTGATCAAGGGTGAATAGTAGACAGGACCAAAAAATAATGTGCACTCCACGTTCCAATCGATGCTAATAAGAAGGTGCTTTAATTTGTGCAAGGCAGATTGAGCAAAAGTACAAACAGTAAAACAGGGGAAAGGAGTTTCGCGTATTTTAAGTCGTAATCATAGGTAGGTCACTTAGCGAACATGATACAATTAAATAGAATGTGTCAACCAATGGCTGAAAAGGTCACCATGATTTGTATATCAGTGCATACATTAATTGAATTCATAATAGCTAGTGCCGTCATAATGAAAAACATTCAAAATAGCCTGTGATAAACATTGTGATATTTGTTACAAAAAGAAGAAGAAAGAGCATAAAACCAATGTGTATAATAAAACAACCAAAAAAATAAAAATATATAAATTAAATAGATCAATATACTTTCCTATAGGAAAGCTGATTATCTGCAAGGGCTCCTCCAATCCCAGGTTAGAAATGAGGTTCAGAACAGAAAACGTAGATATTTTCACATCTTCAGACTGACATTTTATGCGCACATTGCACTTGAGCTGGTTCTCAGTGCCACTTTTTTTGTGAGTTTATTTTCAATAAATTGTACTTTTATACTTTGCAAAACTGTTTTACACTATTGCATACCCCCCTTGTTTTCCTATATTCCATATGTCCACCCATGTCTCTGAGGAGACACCCAGTCTGAAGATTTGAAAATATCTACGATTTCTGTTTAGAACCTCGTTTAAAACCAATGTGACCAATTGATACATAATAAAAAGAAACTGCTTTATTTCTATCTTAGTGTCTTTGTAAAATCAAGTGAGAAAACGTTGTTAATTGGGTCAAACTAAGCAGTTACAGTAATCAGTGCAGATTGACAAAAAATAATGGAAACAAATTATTATTATATAAGAATAAGAAATATGTAAATAATATTAATCATAATATACAAATAGCATTAGAATTTAGATAGAAATGTACCTGTTTTACAAACATAACAGATAAAAGGAAACATATTTGTGTTCCAGAAAGTGGCGATATTACTAAACTAGGCTTTCTTAAAAACATAACCTGTTTAAAAACATCCAACAAAAATAGATTTATCTTTAAATAGGAAACAAAAAAGGAAATAATCATTATAGTAAAACTCTTTTTTTCTTTTTGTAATCCTGATAAAGTGTAAAATACTCTCAATCATGCAAAATGTTGCAGCAGGATGTAAGACGCTCCCTATTCATGGACCATTCCTGGTGTGGGGTGTGTTAATTATAAACCTGTGTATTCAAAAATACTTTTCAGACAAAAAGAGGACTTAAGTAATACCACTATGAAAATGATTATACATTGATCTGAGTATAAGAAAAAGTGAGAATATTACTAATAATTATTGTAACTTTAAATGGTGATGATTTTTTGCAGAGAGGTGTAGATTAATAGAAACAAGAGACATCATACTATGCATTCATCCCCTTTGGGTGTCTAGTCCCCAACTTAAAGATCCATATGTTTCACGTTGACACAATTTCTTATGAAGACTTCCTCCTCTTGGGGCACCCCTGATTTTTTCTATTACAGATACTAAAAAGAACTTAGTATTGCTATTGTCACAGTGTTGAAAATGTCTAGCCACTGATATATTGGCCTTTATTTCAATATCATTAAGGTGTTCCCTAACCCTGCACGTGAGTTTTCAACTGGTCCGTCCCACATACTGCTGTTTACATTTCATGCAGGCAATAACATACACCACATACGTGGTATTGCAGTTAGTGTATTCATTAATTTAAAAAAAAAGCGTTACCACTCATGTTGGAAACAATTGGTTCCTTTTTAGTTACATGCTTGCATGTTTTGCAGATCTTATGGCCACATGGAAAAGTGCCCATGGCACTGAGCCAACTGCGAGCCATTAGTCTATCTTTCAGTTCATCACATTGTTTATTGAACGACTGGGAGTCTTAACAATTCCTTCTCAGTGTCACAAACAGACCCACAATAAAATGTGTTGTCAATCTTAAAATAATTATGTGTTAGTAGATTTATCAGAAAATGTATCAAATCTTATGAGTAATTGCTATACCTATCCAAGACTGTTTTTAAGAAACCAATTCCCAATTTGTGTGGAATGCAAGAGTACAACAAATTGACGTCCATAGTAGCCCATGTGTAGTTACTCATTTTACCTGTGCCATCTGTCTAACTACGTTCTTGGTGTCTTTAAGAAAACGTTTTTGCTGATTAATAAAGAAACGGAGGCTCCTATTATGCATATCTCTTTCTGTTAATCCCTCAGCAGCAAAGAAGAGATGAACAGAAAAATGAACCAATCAGAAACATATCAATGAACCCTCCCCTCTCAATATAAACACATATCTTCTCAAACACTTCCTCTTTCTTTGTAACTTAATGACAGAAAATAAACTTGTAGAATACTGTAAAATCTCGGGATCCAATCCATACAGGTAACACCAGATCGAAGGAAACAGAACCATCCATCAGATCTGAATCTTCACCCAAGTATATCCAATTCAGTTTAACGAGCTAGGAAAAATGAGAAATATATGATAATTTCTGAAATAATAACTATAGATCTAAGAGTACGATAATATTACGGATCAAACTGACAGGTAAGCACCAATATAATTCAAATAAATAATAAAATAAATACTCTAAATAATATATGTAAATAAACCAGATATTCGTCATACAATAGGGTAGGGAAAAGAACCCATACATCTCGGGTGGGAATAATACTCGCCTCCGTGTCTTTATTAATCATGACTTTACATCATGTTACTAGTAAAATATAGTAATTAATAAAGACACGGAGGCTCCTATTATGCAAGTTCAAAGCCTCACAATAACAGAAGAAGAGAAATATGGTTCAGGCCTGAAATAAAACTCACGGAAAGTTGACTCCCGAGACCAATCGGCAGCCCTCATAAGATCCTCTAGTCTACAACCCATAGTGAACGCTTTAGACGCCATAGCCCCCCTAGTAGAATGAGGACCGAACACTGAAATATCTATCCCAGCCTCCTTCAAAACCCATTTAACCCATCGAGCCAGTGTCGGGGTAGAGACTGGAAGATGTGGTTTGCGTAGAGCCAAAAATAGAGCCGAATGGGCTGGATTCCGAAACATGGCCGTTCGAGATTCATATGCTCGCAAACATGTTACAGGACATAAATGTACGTTATGGGTAAAACAAGGGTATGAAACTGTCGTCAGTAACGTTTTGGTACGACGTGATATAGAAAAAGAAACCCCGTCCGGAGAAAAGGATCTTGCCGTGATGTCTAGTGTCCTAACGTCTGAAACGCGCTTACATGAAATTAAGCAGCATAGTGTTACTAGTTTGGCCAATAATTGTTGGAGCGACAAATCTTCGTTAGAAGGTCAAGATTCAAAGAGTCTCAGTATGATATTAACATCCCATAGGGCGGAGTATCGAGGAGTAGGCGGCCTGGCTAATCTAATGCCTTTTAAAAGTTGACAAACCACTAACACTTTGCCTACTGGAACCACGTGAAAACCATTATGACATGCGGAGATAAAAAACGAAAAACATTAATGGTACGATAGGCGCGCCCCAATTCAAACAGGGAAGTAAGGAAACCGAGAACATTGGTCAAAGCAGCAGATAGGGGATCCAGAGATTGTTCCAAGCACCAATGAGCCCATGTGTTCCAGGCATGGTTGTAGGAACGTGTGGTCTCTGGTGCCTAAGCTCCTTCCAAGAGCTCCAGAGTTGATGCTGAAACGCCCTGGACTGACCATGGTCCCCTGAAATAAGCCATGCTACTAGACGCAATTGGCCCTGAACTATCAAGGGATGTGCGTGACCGTGGACATCTGACCATAAGGTTTGGATTTTTGGCAGGACTCTGGGAAAGTCTATTGACAATTCCAATAAAGATGGGAACCATTGTGTTTCCCAATGAGGGGTAATCAAGACAATCGTTCTCCGCCGACGGCGAACATAGAGTAGTACTCGAGAAATGAGCAGAATGGGGGAAATGCGTAATGTCTGCCCGGAGGCCAGATTTGGAGAAGTGCATCTGTGGCCTCCGAGTCTGGCCTCCAACTGAAAAACCGAGGTAGTTGGGAGTTCAGCCGCGATGCGAACAGGTCCACCTTGAGAGGGGCCCAAATGAGGAGCAGTTGTTGAAAACGAAACTGATGAAGATGCCAATCGCTGGGGTCCATCAGGTATCTGGAGTTCAAAATTGGATAGGCCAGAAATGTGTTCCGCGCGAATCGAGATGTTGTGCGCGAGACAAAAAATCCAAAACTCCGTCGCCAGGCCAGACAATGCTGGAGACCTTGTGCCACCCAGATGGTTTAAATACCTGACGGCTGACACATTGTCCATGAGTAGGAGTATCGACACATCCCGGAGTTCGCCGGCAAAGCTGCGTATTGCGAAATGTCCCGCAAGCAGTTCCAAACAATTGATATGGAGCGCGTTCTCTGTCTGCGACCATTTGCCTCCCGTAGAGGTATTCCCGCATTGCGCTCCCCAACCAAGCAAGCTTGCGTCGGATTCTATCACTAAATCTGAATCGGAACCGAAAATTGCTCTGCCGTTCCACGCGTCTATGTGCTGAAGCCACCATGAGAGTTCTTCCCTGGCCTCGCAATCCATGGGAATCTCCTGATCGTAATATAAACCGTTGCATATGGCGTTGTTCTTGAGGCGTTGTAGAGCCCTGTAATGTAGGGGACCCGGGAAAATTGCCTGAATCGATGCCGAAAGCAGGCCTATGATTAGAGCTAAGTGTCGAATGGTGACGAGGGGTCGAGATATGACCCTCTTGATCTCTTTTTTGATCAACTTTATTTTGCTTGTCGGTAAGTGTAGTGACCCTAGTATGGAGTTGATGGTAAACCCTAGGAATTCTATCGACTGAGTCGGGGACAGAAGTGATTTTTCCCAATTGATGAGGAAACCTAAGTCCTGGAGAAGGGACAGGCACCAGTCCAGGTGAGTTCTCAGTGTCTGGCTGTCTTGGGACAGCAACAACAGATCGTCTAAATAAATTATGATTCTGACTCCTAACCTGCATAGATAACCGACCACCGGTTTCAATAGCTTGGTGAAGCACCGAGGAGCTGAGGACAGACCGAATGGGAGACAAGTGAAATCCCAAATCTGATGATCCCATTGGAATTGAAAGAACTTTTGATGTTCTAAGGCAATGGGGACCGTCAGGTACGCGTCCTGAAGATCTAATTTTACCATCCAATCTCCTATGAGAAGGATGTCTCTGAGGCAATGTATGCCTTCCATTTTGAAATGGTGGTAGGTTACGAATGCATTCAGCGGTTTTAGATTGATAACCGGGCGAACACCACCCCCTTTTTTGGGTACTAGGAAGAGGTTGCTCACAAAACCCTCGCAGGGATTGGGAGAGGGAACTATGGCCCCTTTTTTCCTTAGGTTGGTTATCTCCTGGGAGATCAATGACTGGTCTGTGCGTGAGAAACTTATGGGCTGGGGTAGTATTAATTGACACGGAGTCGTGACAAATTCTATGAGATAACCTGCTATGGTGTTCAGAACCCATGGGTCTGTGGTGATCGAGTACCAAACATCCTGAAAAAACTTTAGTCTGCCCCCTCTCCCTGGTTGCGAATGGAGATGTATGTGGGGTGTACTCACCATATGGACGTCTGCCCTGGTATGAGCCCCTTGCTCCACGATTCTGCCACGGTCTGCTCCTCTGTGGAAAAAATCGAGAGGATTCGAAGCCTCGGGAACTCCGTGATGATCCCCTGAAATTCCGGCCGGCCAGATGGCTTCGTGAAGGCCATAGTGGTCAGCTTTGGTTCGATTTTCATTAAAATCGCCTTACGGTGTTCTGTTGCTAAGGCCATATTAGCATTTCCTATAAGGCATATGATTCTTTGGACCCAGTCTTTCATGGCCTCTAGGTCTAAACCTTCATCACCTGACAGGGCCGACTCTACCATCTCAAAAAGCTTGGTAGTAGGTTCAAATATATCGAGGACCTTGTCCTGACAAGTTCTTAATGCAAAGTCCAAGCCTTTCCTAGATTTCCAACCCGACTTGGAGAGAAACTGCAAGATCTTAGGGTCTATGTCTGGAGTACTGCAGTACTTGGTCAGGGACCGTAGGCCTAGGATATTCTGCCCTTAATTTGTTTCTCGTCACTTTGTCTAGAGGTTTGCGCACCCTGTGTGCTAAATATTTAGCAATATGCTCCGAGGGGAACCATTCTGATGATCGAGTGTTGAGGAGTACCTCTGGGTCGAACATAGGTTCGCCATGTATATCCACTAGAGCAGAGGTGTCTGTGTGGATGCTAGGGGGTTTGCTATCAATAGCATTCACGTCACCCATATGCATATCATCGTCCGATGAAGGCTGAGGATCAGATATATCTGAATAAACATAGGTCTCCTCTCGGTCAGAGTCTGAGTCTGACAGTTCAATTGCGGACTTAGCCGCTTTCCAGGTTCTAGCCGATTTAGCACGGCTCAGGGCTCCAATTTGTGGTGCAACCACGATTTATTTGGCAGTGTATAGCTTGCCGCTCTTAAGGTTTTCGGAGACAGACATGGAGCAATGTTTTGTCTTTTTAGACGCTTTGCGTCCGGTAGTGAAGGGGAGACCCTTTTACCCTGGGGATTTGGCATAAGCTGGGATACCTGGGGTTGAGAGGCCAAAAGTGCTGTTGAGATAGACTGTGCAAGCTGGGATGACATTTTGCCCATAGCAGACTGCATCGCTAAGGTAACAGACTTAGTCGTTGAGGCATCAAAAAGTGAGTGAAACTCCTCAGAGTTAACCAATTCCCCTTGATCTTCCTCACCTTTATCTGAAGTGTGAGGGTTAATGGGATCCCAGGATGGAGAAGTCCCAGTCAGTTGGTAATTATGGGAAGACAAACCCTATCAGTTAGTCACCAAATATAGGAGGTATAATCAGGTAGGGACAGCACTAACAAGCCACAAATACCAGAGCAACACTAAGCAGAGTACTCAATTGCGCCAAAACTGCACCAAAACTAAACAACGAGTACATTTGGTTGTAATTCGGGTGAAAATGAGCTAAAAACGTATCCAGGACTACAACAAAATGGCCGCCGCCATGAAAAACAGGAAAATACTACACCAAAATGGCCGCCGCAATGTGCCATGTGATGTGAAAATGAAAGTAAACTGAAAGGAAAGTCAAATCTCAATGGAGAAAGGTGGGAGAACTGTAGACAGAAGCCTAGAAAATAGGGAGAAGGTAAGGGGAGGGGACAAAACCGACCCCTGAGTGGGAAAAAAAATACATTTTGCTACCAGAAGTAAGCAAACATAGTAATAACACAGTAAACATACATGAATCACAAAAGTTGTATGTTAAGAAATTCAAAACTACTTATCTCTGAGGGAAGCAGCAAAGAAAGAGGAAGTGTTTGAGAAGATATGTGTTTATATTGAGAGGGGAGGGTTCATTGATATGGGAATACCTCTACAGGAGGCAAATGGTCGCAGACAGAGAACGCGCTCCATATCACTTGTTTGGAACTGCTTGCGGGACATTTCGCAATACGCAGCTTTGCCGGCGAGCCCCAGCTATTGGCGTCTTCATCAGTCTCTTTTTCAACAACTGCTCGTCATTTGGGCCCCTCTCAAGGTGGACCTGTTCACGTCGCGGCTGAACTCCCAACTACCTCGGTTTTTCAGTTGGAGGCCAGACCCGGAGGCTCTGGCCACAGATGCACTTCTCCAAATCTGGCCTCCGGTCAGACATTACGCGTTTTTCCCCATTCTGCTCATTTCTCGAGTACTACTCTATGTTCGCCGTCGGCGGAGAACGATTGTCTTGATTACCCCTCATTGGGAAACACAACCGTGGTTCCCGTCTCTATTGGAATTGTCAATAGACTTTCCCAGAGTCCTGCCAAAAATCCAAACCTTATTGTCAGATGTCCACGGTCACGCACATCCCTTGATAGTTCAGGGCCAATTGCGTCTAGTAGCATGGCATATTTTAGGGGACCATGGTCAGTCCAGGGCATTTCAGCATCAACTCTGGAGCTCTTGGAAGGAGCTTGGGCACCAGAGACCACACGTTCCTACAACCATGCCTGGAACACATGGGCTCATTGGTGCTTGGAATGATCTCTGGATCCCCTATCTGCTGCTTTGACCGATGTTCTCGGTTTCCTTACTTCCCTGTTTGAATTGGGGCGCGCCTATCGTACCATTAATGTTTTTCGTTTTTTATCTCCGCATGTCATAATGGTTTTCACGGGGTTCCACTAGGCAAAGTGTTAGTGGTTTGTCAACTTTTAAAAGGCATTAGATTAGCCAGGCCGCCTACTCCTCGATACTCCGCCCTATGGGATGTTAATATCATACTGAGACTCTTTGAATCTTGGCCTTCTAACGAAGATTTGTCGCTCCAACAATTATTGGCCAAACTAGTAACACTATGCTGCTTAATTTCATGTAAGCGCGTTTCAGACGTTAGGACACTAGACATCACGGCAAGATCCTTTTCTCCGGACGGGGTTTCTTTTTCTATATCACGTCGTACCAAAACGTTACTGACGACAGTTTCATACCCTTGTTTTCCCCACAACGTACATTTATGTCCTGTAACATGTTTGCGAGCATATGAATCTCGAACGGCCAGGTTTCGGAATCCAGCCCATTCGGCTCTATTTTTGGCTCTAGGCAAACCACATCTTCCAGTCTCTACCCCGACACTGGCTCGATGGGTTAAATGGGTTTTGAAGGAGGCTGGGATAGATATTTCAGTGTCCGGTCCTCATTCTACTAGGGGGGCTATGGCGTCTAAAGCGTTCACTATGGGTTGTAGACTAGAGGATCTTATGAGGGCTGCCGATTGGTCTCGGGAGTCAACTTTCCGTGAGTTTTATTTCAGGCCCGAACCACATTTCTCTTCTTCTGTTATTGTGAGGCTTTGAACTTGCATAATAGGAGCCTCCGTGTCTTTATTAATTCCTATATTTTACTAGTAACATGACGTAAAGTCATGATTAATAAAGACACGGAGGCGAGTATTATTCCCACCCGAGATGTATGGGTTCTTTTCCCTACCCTATTGTATGACGAATATCCGGTTTATTTACATATATTATTTAGAGTATTTATTTTATTATTTATTTGAATTATATTGGTGCTTACCTGTCAGTTTGATCCGTAATATTATCGTACTCTTAGATCTATAGTTATGATTTCAGAAATGATCATATATTTCTCATTTTTCCTAGCTCGTTAAACTGAATTGGATATACTTGGGTGAAGATTCAGATCTGATGGATGGTTCTGTTTCCTTCGATCTGGTGTTACCTGTATGGATTGGATCCCGAGATTTTACAGTGTTCTACAAGTTTATTTTCTGTCATTAAGTTACAAAGAAAGAGGAAGTGTTTGAGAAGATATGTGTTTATATTGAGAGGGGAGGGTTCATTGATATGTTTCTGATTGGTTCATTTTTCTGTTCATCTCTTCTTTGCTGCTGAGGGATTAAAAGAAAGAGATATGCATAATACTCGCCTCCGTGTCTTAATTAATCATGACTTTACGTCATGTTACTAGTAAAATCTAGGAATGAACTAACGGCTGTAGATAAATGTCAAGCCGTTTGGATAACCCTTCTCCTGGACTCCCAATGCTTGATATGATGGGACAACCTGGGGGATTAATTAGACATTTGTGAACTTTGGGCAAATAGTAAAAAATTGTTACAATTGGGTCATCTCTCTATAAGTATTCTACCTCTATGGGGCTCAATATCCCTAGATATTCTCCAGCATCTCATATAACTCTTAGCTCTCTAAGAATTTTTTTAGAAGGATTGTTGGATAATCTAATGTATGTTTCCTCATCCAGAATCTGTCTCTCTGTTTCTCTAATGTAGTCTAATTTGTTCAATATGACTACTGAGCCGCCTTTATCAGCTTATTTAATTATTATATTGTCATTCCTCTTTAGGTCGAAAAGGGCTGTTCTTTGCTTCGCAGTAAGGTTACGCAAACTAAAGGTATTAATGGAATCATATAAAATGCTCAGTTCTCTTTCCACTGTCCTTTGAAAAATTTCAGTTTTAGTAGTTCTGCTGTTAATAGGGTAAAAAGTAGATTTGTTCTTTAAATTAATATGTAAAGTATTTATTGTGTTGAATTTGCATGGCTCTTGTTCTGACTCAAGATCTTGTAAAACATGTAAGGCACATTTATCTCTAAATGAAACGTCATTGTCTGCAGGCTCAATCACACTTACAGGGTTACTGGTAAAACAGTTATAATCATTTTCATTAAAGGCGCTCACCATAAATACATGTTCAATACATTTAAAGTGCCTCTTCACTGTGACATCCCTCACGAACAGAGTAACATCCAATAAAGTCCTAAAAAGTGTTGGTCTGGAGCAAAAGACAGTCGTTAGTTCTCATAATTCCGGAATTGAAAGTTTGTGATTGAAGAAGTTGATAACATTGAACGATTTTATGTTCTTCTGTTGCGTGAGCCCTTCGTCCGATTTTTTTTTCTTTCCTTTTTTCATGAACGAGTGACATTGGCCGTTTTTTGATGGTAGTGATGTCTGTCCTGTTTGAGATTCCCCAAAGGTTTGATTTATCTTTCTTTGACGACTTATTGAGCTGTCAGTGGATATGCCCCCTGATGATGATGGGGAAGATGCCGAATTTGGAGAGGATCCAGCAGAGTAATTGGAGGACTCAGCCTCACTAAATGACACTCCTCTATCACTTCTTGTTTTTAAAGGGGATTTGTTAGAGGTTTTGTTACTGTTTTTTGCGGTAAGTAGGTTCTTTTTTCTTTTTCCACTGGTAAACTTGACCATTCATGTAATAAATCCTGTCCCGAATAAATTTATCTTTGTTGCGCCGTCAATTTTTTCTTTAAACTTATCAAGACTATTTTTCAGCTCTTCAATTTGTGCAGTAGTTTCCAGAGTAGCTAAACGTTCTCGAGATAGCTGCAGTTCTTCTTTGATACATTCTAGTTGGTTTTTGTTATAATCCACTAGAGATGGGCAAAACAAAAAATTTTGTTTCGCTTTCGTCCATTCGGAGGAAAATTTTATTTTTTTCATCCAAAACGAATTTCGACCATTGCTGCATTCGTTTCAGACTAAATTCGTTCATTATTTTCGTTTCGTTACATTCATTAATTCGAATGCGAAATAATTCTCCTGTTGGAGAATTCGGTTGAAAGAGTTGACATTCGAATAAAATGCGAATTTCATTAGAATTTCATTCATCCCCTACCTCATGCTACTGAACTGTTGAAATTCAATTTCATCCGAATTCCCCAACCTTATACTAAGTATTGAATGAAAATAGGTGAAATGTTCATTCATACGAACTGAAGAGTGAAATGAATGCAGCAATGGACGAAAATGGAGAAAACACAATAACGGGCTGCTCAGGATGTTGAAAATAAAAAAAAAATGTATTAAGTGAAAAATCACAAACAGATAAAAACTAGATCCACAGTGCAGAAAAAAAAGCCCTAGATAGGGCAAATAAGTAGCCAGACACATTTCGTACCGCTTTGGTATTTAGTGATAGGCATACTGATACCTGGAGCACCCTCCCATATATGAGTTAACAAGGTGTGTACCAATTTAATAATTACTCCAAATGACCACAATAATAAAAGGAAAAAATACATGTAAAAAAGTGTATACTGGCGAATCCTGCTATAAGATTTAAATAGCTAAAAGTAGCAATAGGTAAGAACAGTGGAAAACATATACCGTATTTATCGGCATATAGCACGCACCGGCGTATAACACGCACCTCATTTTAAGAAGGAAATTTCAGGAAAAAAAAACTTAAATTTTAAATAAAGAACTTTGAAGCCCAATATGCCATTTCAATATGCCAGGATATTGCCCCCAATATGCCATTTAATATGCCAGGATATTGCCCCCAATATGCCATTTAATATGCCAGGATTTTGCCCCCAATATGCCATTTAATATGCCAGGAGTTTGCCCCCAATATGCCATTTAATATGCCAGGATATTGCCCCCAATATGCCATTTTAATATGCCAGGATATTACCCCCAATATGCCATTTTAATATGCCAGGATATTGCCCCCAATATGCCATTTAATATGCCAGAATATTGCCCCTTAGTATGCTTGTTATGCCACTCTCCTCCCCCCCTTCCCCAGACCCCAGTACTTACCTCGTTCCTGCTCCGTCTCCCGGTGCTCTGAAGGTCCGTGGCTGTGAGGGAAGCGTTGTGAGCTCCCCTCCAGCAGCGCGGAACAATAAAGTTTGTTTAAAAAAAAACACACTTTGTTGACCGCGCGGCTGGAGGGGAGCTCACAACGCTTCCCTCACAGCCATGCACCTTCAGAGCACCGGGGGACAGAGCAGGAACGAGGTAAGTTTTAGATTTTTTTTATTTTTTCAGCCACCGATCGGCGTATAACACGCACACATCATTTGCCCCCTATTTTCAGGGAGAAAAAGTGCGTGTTATACGCCAATAAATACGGTAATTGAATAAACAAATGGTTAAAGAATGTGCAAACATGTTGCTAATAAGCAAAGCAAAAGCAGGTCAAAATAGTAGCAATGCTTGCAAATTTGAAACTACGCACAATGTCCACAATATTAAAGGGGAAAGAAAAATTAAAAGAAAAAGAAAAGAAGAAGGCTAGAAATGACATAAAATGAAACAAAATAAAATAAATTGAAACAAAAATAAAAAATAAATTAAAATGGCCTCACTTCAATAGTATAAGGTTGGAGAATTTGGTTGAAAGAGTCAAAATCATCCAAATTCCATCCCTTACCTATGCTATTGAGCTGTTGAAACTTGGCTCTAAGTGGTTTGGCTTATGGACATCATTTTGTTTAAATCAAACAGATAGGAACATAGAAAGTCAAATTTTAGTGGTGTAGATGTAAACCCAAAAGTGTGATTAAAATAATATTGATAAAAGTGTATAAAAAATATTTGATATGCTGCATGTTAAATTTAAAAAAGTAAAAATCCTGCAGTTTATATAATATTCACAGCTATCAGTTTCACACATTATTTGTTGGCTTTAAAGGGCCAGTAACCTTTATTGCTTAAGTTTGAAATTCCTGTCTCAATTGCCTACTATTGCCTACTATTTCTCTCGTGGAGTATACCCTTTAGTGACCCCTTAAGACATATGGTACATGCATGCTTTGACAGTATCCCTGGGAGGTAGATTTACAGCTCCACCATGCACGGTCGCGCTGTCACAGAACCAGGCAGAACTGCGCATGCACAGTATTCAGTCTCCAGTGTCCCAGACACCGGAGAACAAATGAAGAACATGGTGTTACAGTTTTTGTTTCCGCTGTTTTGAAGAATTCTATCTCTCTTCCGAAAAGTGGAGGTAGAGCTTGGCGGGACAGCGTGACAGACCGCCAAAATTGGAACTCTCCCGCGAAAACTCTTAGAGCATGTGAAGTTAAAAAGGGGAGTTTAGCAGCCCTCCCCCGGTAATATGCACTCACAGACTCCCAGAATATGCAGGCATGTAGATAAGTCTCCTATGTTCTGTACTCCTCCTCCTCCCAGGACTCAGGCATAGAAGGAAAAATATCCACAGACAGGAGTTAGTACAAAGAAAAAATGCAATTTTAATAAAGAACAGTAGCTGCTTACATGAAGGATCTTTAGGATGCTTGACTCAGTGGGCGCCTCACAGTCCTGCAAATCAAGAAGTCCTTGTAGTAGTAAATCAATAAAATTCAGCAGTCTTTAGATGATAAAATTGGCTAGGTAAAAGAAAACAGATCTGTCCAGGGCACTACGCGTTTCACCCTCAATTGGGCTTCTACCAGGCGTCTGAAGTATATTACACATTCAAAAACTTTATAAATTTCACATCCATGATTATCAAAATGCTTAGTATACATTATACAAAATTGACAAATACAGACAGACATGCAGTTTATAGATTTTTTTTATTCAACTCAAACCAATTCTCCAACACAATTCTAGTAGTTTGTCTGAGCTGTGGAATTCGTCCATTCATTCAGTTCGATTTTTAGGCTGTTGTATGTAATGCTAATAGCATTACAATACAACAACTAAAGTCAAAATTGAGTCGAATTTGAGCAAAATGTTTTTGAAATTGAGTTTGTTGGGTCTATTGACTAAAATTCGAATTTGGAGGTCAAACACAAAATTCGAATTTTAGTGACATAGACTCAATTTATTCGAAATTAAGCCGAATTGCAGAATGGACGAATTTCACAGATCAGATAGTCATAAGACAGTCATTATTCATTTAGGATCAGTTTTCTTCTGCATAGCATAATGTTATGCATAATAAAAACTAATCCTATATGAATGGTGAATGTCTGATTACTCTGTTCTGTGGAATTAGACAGTTAGGTCAATTTGGATGAATTCGTCACTTTTCGACTCTTTTCGACTCTATTTTCACCTCTATTTCGGCTTATGTAATGCTATTAGCATTACATACAATAACTTAAGCCAAAATTGAGATGAAATTCAAATTCAACATATCAAAGTGGTTGTCAGCAGCTGAATGAACGAATGGACGAATTAATTTCATTCATTTGCATTCGTTCATTCAGATTTCGTTAGTTTTCATTTTTGTTATTCAAATGGATGAAAATGCTATTTTTGTCTGAAAATGCATTAATCCAAAAACAAATGCACATGTCTATAATCCACCAAAATTTCAATCAGGGAAAAAGAGCATTTGTCAAGTGTTGCATTCCACCTGCGTTTGAACTCCTTTTTCTCATTTATAAATGTTGGCATTTTCTTTATACATAGGCCTCTGGGGATTCTTCTGACAGCCATATACTTTTCTAAGCTGACAATGTCCCACCATAGTCTGATTTCCTTGCTGGATTTACGTTCCAGATCCTTAACAAAAATGTTTCAAGTCTACATTTGGATTATCAGTGCCCACCGCTTCCAGGAAAACACTGTCTGCTTTCCCCATTCGACATAAGTCTATATCTTTCTTATTCGGTTTTTGTGTAGTAACATTAGCTGCAACTTGTATGCCAGCTTGTGAATTTGTATACGTGTCTAGCTCGCTCTGCATGATTTCTATAATCCCACGGGATGAATAACAAACCATCTTCAAGCACTATATTTGTAAGTGAGCTCTGACAAACAACAATATACAATCTTTTTTTTCTTCATTTTTGTTTTCTTTTAATAATTTAATTTTTTTAATTTCAATTCACAAGTTCAAAGACATAAAATATACTGAGATGTATACATGAAGTGAACTTTACAAAGATAATAAGTACGTTGAAATATTGACTTGCAAAGACAATAAATATGTTGAGATATATGTTTACGATACACATTATAAATATAGTATAGTGTGTAACAAATTTTAGGCATTTCAATTTCTAAGTATACATATTAAATTGTAGTATTGAACTGTATGCATGACCTGAATAGTATGTATATAATAGAATATTTAAGAGTATATATGAAATGAACTTTATGTGTATTATTGTATGATACAAATTATTTGGGACAGTGTATTAATAGGACTATATAAATATTGATTCTACAGTCAGGGGAGATAAATCCTGATTGGTTTGTATTCAACAAAAGACTATTTAAACATTTATATCTTATAGGAGATACATTTTCTGCTATTTGTATCTAGTATAGTATATCTGTTAACAGATTGTCTTAGTATTTTAACTAATAAACAAATAACTTTTAATGAACAAACAAGTCAGGCCTTTGATGTAGGTGATCAAACAATTTTTTTGAAGCATTGGTATCCATTCCATGGGGTGCATCTTCCTAGGTTGTATATAGTCATTGAAAGCTTTCGCACTTGGGATCAGACCCATCCCGCCCGTTCTATCATGGTACCTATATATTAATTGGATCAGAGTTGATGAGTACTTGTACCAAGGTGTAGTCTGAAATAACTGTCTGAGTTGAGGTTTCAAATTAATTGGTAAGGAATTGATGTATGGTTTCCAAAGGGTGAAGAATTGTTCTACTCCTGCCATTTTTATTTAGTTGGGCTGTAAGCCAACTCATGCGAAATAAGTGCATTAAAGTTTCTTTAAAAACTGTGAGGGTTGGTTCCTCTTGTTTGATCCAATATTGAAGTATCATTTTGTTTGTTACAGCTAAGATGATACGAATAAATTTGGCTCTTGGTATGGGCAAGCGTGAGTAGCCAAAGAGGGCAAGTTCCGGTGTGAGTGTGAATCCAACCCCAAGCGTGGCCCCAACATAAACTTGAACAATATTACGGAAGTGGCATATCTACCCACATTGCCACATGCAATGAAAAAAATCTGTGCCTAGCATATTACATTTAAGACCGGGGTCTTGTATTTGCATGACAGCAGCTTTACCTCTAAGTGGGGATATGTATGCTCTATGGAGTATTTTTATGAACATGTCAAGTCTCTCACTGTAGACTTGATTGTTTGACACATGGCCTTTAGTATGTCAGTAAAGGTTAGGCCTTGTAAGAGGGTGTGCCATTTTGTTTACCCTGTGGCTATTGTGGATAAGTCGATGGGGGTAGTTAGACATTTGCAGATAAGGGCTGTGTTGTAGCCCGATCTGGGGGCCTGAGATACTAAAGAGAATATGGGGTTCTCCCATGTGGTATCTGTGAAGTTAGTTAGTTGTTGGCCTATGAAGCTATTAAGTTGTATATAAGAGAGATGTATGATTGGGATATTTGGATATTTATATTGGAGTGTCTGTAGGGGATGTATTTGTCTTTTAGAAATATTGATGAAGGAGTTTATGGATTCTAGTCCATGGACTGACCATGTAGTAAATGGAAAATTCACTTATCCATTTTGAAAGTTGGGGTTCCCCACGAGTGGGAGAAATCCCGAATATTGGAAGTCAGTTTTAAATTTGTGACAGGTTAATTGCCAGGCACAAATAGGTGTGGGTCATTCAGAAATAATAGAACGTCATTCGCAAAGGCAGTTGCTTTTATGTTCATTGAACCCACCTCTATACCTCTTATATTATGATGGTTATGTAATAGACATAGTATTGGGCCCAGTGCTAGATTGAACAGGAGGGGAGATAGTGGACAACCTTGTCTGACCCCTCTTCTGATCGGGACAGGGGTTGAGTTTACTCCATTGATTTTTAAGATTGTTGCAGGGAAAGAATAAAGGTTACAAAACAATGCTAGGAAGTTGGCCCCGAAGAACCGAAATTTTAGAATATGGACTATGTATGCCCATGATACACTATCAAAAGCTTTGCATGGACCTAATCATATTAAAGAATTGTGGGTTGCTTTTATGCCAAGCCAATTGGATCACCGCTAGCGCTCTCCTAATGCAGATTGTGGACGGTTTTTGCTTAAAGAATCCTGTCTTGGAGTCATGTAGGATTGTGGGTAGAATTGATTGTAGTCTGGTAGCAATTATTTTCCCTAAGATCGTTATGTCGGTGTTTAGTAATGTTATAGGTCTATATGAGTTCTGAGTTTTTATTTGGTATGGCAATAAAAAAGTGTGTGATTCTAACAAAGAACTTGTGATTCTAACAAAGATATATTTGATTGTAGAGGTCAGTTATTGTTGAGATTATGTCTGTTTTCAAGAGTTTATAAAATTAAGAAGGGAAGCCGTCCAGTCCTGGCGATTTATGGTTGGCTAAAAAGGTGATAGTGTGACCTCTTCTTCTAGGATAGGGCTATTTAAAATTTCTTGTTGTGTGTTAGAGACTCTGCTAAGGGAGTCTTGTTGGAGAAGCGATATGCCTAATGTTGCATTATCAGGTTGTTCCTGAAACAAGGTGGTATAATGTGATTCAAAAACTTGAAGTATATCTTTGGTGTCTACTAGGATGTTGGTCATGTGTTTTAATTTAATAATGTGGGTTGTTGGGCGTGGGTTTTTGGCTATTTGGGCCAGTAATCTACCCAATTTGCCTCCCCATTGGAAGAATCTTTGTCGAGAATGGTATACTTGTCTAGAGGCTTTTTCCGTCAGGTATGTTTCCAGGATAATTTTTGCTGTCGTATATTCTAGTTTTGTTGTGTCAGTCGGGTTGTTGGAGAATGCTGTCTGTTTGTGTAATCTTGCTGATGTGGAAGATAGGATCCGCGATGCAGATATGAGAACAGACACTCTCAAATAAACAAGACAGATAGTGAGGATGTTTCACCTTTATGGTAACACACCTTTGGTTGAGCCGGGGATGTTTAGCCACCAAGGACTTAAAACCCCACACACTGAAATGCTAAAAGAGAGGAGTTCTGTACTGTAATACACCAGGCAATAGTAATGCTGAGATACTGGAACAGAATAATATACAGCAGGGAGGTCAACACAGGCCAAGGTCAACACAAACAGAATACTGGATAATCAGGAGGCAGGCAAGGATCGAGGCAGGCAGGAATCAGGATAGTCAGAAAAAAACTGAGTCACACCGGGAAATCAAGATGATAAGGATAAGGCAAATAGAATGATCTGGAACAGGCAGGAGTCAGGATTGGCAGCAAACAATAGAGTAGTCAGGATACAAGCAAAAGGTCAGCAACAGGGGTCAAAAATCAATAATAACGCTAGTGAGGCTGAAGAGAGCACTAACAGAGGCAACTAGTTGTTGGAGAACTGTAGTTTAAATAGACCTGCAGTGATTAGGTGCAGCCCCTGGATGGAGTTTGCAGGGAGGAGCAAAGTTTACAAATAGCCCTGTACTGGGCTTCAATATTTACTTTGATAAATGTGTATTAGTGGCAACGCCCGCTACCTGTTTGCTTTGCAGGAAGCGATGTCTGCCTGGCTGTGCATTTGGTCCTCTCTGGAGGACGTCCAGAGCAACGGTAAGTGACATAGCCCACCCTCTTATGGGAGTCTTCTTCCTGGCGACCTGCAGCTGGCTTTAAAGGGAACCGAAGATGAAAAGAGTGAATTTTAGCCGGAGCATGGACATCCGAGGAGGATACCCAAGAACTTTCCTCAATACCATAGCCGTTCCATCTTATGAAATACTGAAGGGAACCATTCCTCCATCTAGAATCGAGGACAGATTGGACCTCATATTCTTCTTCACTATGAACCAAAACAGGGTCAGGAGGCACGGATTTGGAGGAGAAACGGTTACAAACATTTTGTTTTTCAGGGTTTCAGTAGAGAAATGTGAAAAGCATTGTTTTTTTTTCCCATCAGTTAACATCTTCTGGAGCAGTGCAACTATTTGTTTTCAAGAACAACTTATCCACTTATGTTTCATCCTTTGGCGTTCTATATCTTAATTCTTAATTATATCCCAAATTTGGATTTAGTGAATAATTAATTTGTCCCCTTGAGTTTATCCTTTGTTTGTACCCTTAACCCCTTAATAAATTAGTAAAAACTATTCCTGCCGATGTGAATGTGAAGTGTCTGACCTTATCTACCCCCCCCCTCCTTGCAGCGAGGAACCCAGGAGGGCCCATATACCTCAATGTTTTGTTATTTAACTTTAATCTGATACGTCATTCTCGCAACCTTGCCTCATATAGCCTCGCTCCCATTCTTCCCACTCCAAAATAAATCTTGCACTTTTTCCCTTGACTGCATAGTATCCCTTCTCCATTGTCAGTTGGAGAATAAATTGGTTTTGCACAATATCCCAGTTTCTCTTTTCCTGTTCTTTCCAGCGTCTAGCCATGCATAGCTTCATTGCCATAAAAAGTTGAATTGCTATTATCTTATGTTTATGGGACAATATTTCCAAGTTCAGATGAAATAGGGCTTTGGGCAGGTCAGGTGTCAGTGTTTTACCAGATATAATGGAGATAAGGTCAAATATTTTCCTCCATGTTTCTACAATCTGTTCCCCACATCTCCAACATTGTGAGGAAAGACTTAAGGACATTTTAGCCAGTCTCTGTGGTAGAGACTGCCATCTATGTATAATCTTAAAGTGGAGTTCTTGTATATTTAAACAGTGGTTTATTTTCCCAATTTCTGCCCATGAGGCTCTCAGCATCTCACTATCTATGTCCTTTCCCAAATCCCAACTTTGCCAGGCATGTGGGACAGAAATTTGAGTCAATCCTGCCAGGAAATCATGCCATCTCCTTAGTTGTCCTTTCTCCAGTTTATTATTAAAGATCCTTTGTAGAGTCGTCCCCCCCCCCCCCCCAATTCCTTTGTCCCTTGGTGTATACAGGTGAAATCTTAGGTAGTGGGATATTCTTACCACCATAAAGTAATCTTTGGTAGGTATCTGTAGGGTCTCTCTCAGATCATTATATGACATAATTTGGTTGTCTCTAAGAAGATCTTTTATTCTTTTTTTTTTTTACATCACCCCACCCAGAGAATCCTAAGTTCTCAATATTTTCTTCTAAGGTTTTTATTGGGGCATAAGGAGGGAGCATATCCTTGCCAAATGTTTTATTTCTAAATGTTTGCCATACTGATATTAGATCTTTTAACAATTCCGACTCTACCTTCTTTTTTATTTTATTTAGTTTCTCCTGGTGAAGCCACAACAAGGTTTTTAAGTCTGTCAGACCAGCCATTTCTTGTTCTATCAGATATCAGTCTTCCTCCTTAGATTGATAAACCTGTAATTTAGTAATGCGTATCAACATGCATGATTGAATTAGGAGCTGCAGGTTGGGGATCCTAAGACCACCCATTCTCCTATCTAGGTAGAGAAGTCTCTTTGTGAATCTTGGCTTTTTTTCATTCCATATGTATTTCTCTATAAGTGAGTGAAGTTTACATGTAAGCGTCTTAGGGGGGACCCTAGGTAGCATCCTCCCTAGGTATAACCATCTTGGCAGTATATAAGATTTTACTATATTTATTCTTCCTGTCCAAGAAATAAAGAGCACTTTCCATCCATTCATTAGTGTGTTAAGTTCTTTTATTTGGGAGCCATAGTTAAACTCTGTAATAGTATTAGAGTCCTTAGTAATTATTAGGCCGAAATATTTGATCCCATTGTTGACCCATTGAAATGGATATGTGTTTTTAAGTTTGTCTAACTCTCTCTCTGGTAGTTTTATCTCCATAGCTTGTGTCTTGTCTAAGTTGAGCTTGTAGCCTGCCCACCTACTATAGGAGGTTATTTCCTTAAAGGTTTCTAAAACAGTATTTACTGGGTCTCCCAGAGTAATTAGTGTATCGTCAGCATACATGCTCAGCTTACACTCCACTTGTCCAATCTTTATCCCCTTAATTTGTGCATTACTCTGAATTTTAACCACTACGGGCTAAAATGAGAGAATATAGAGCAGGGGGGCCAGTGGGCACCCCTGCCTAGTGCCGTTCCCCACTGAAAACCATTCTGAATCTACCCTCTGTGCCGAGATTCTTGCTGTGGGGCCTTTATATAAAGCCATGATAAGGTCCACTGCTCCCCTCCCCAGTCCGTAATACAACAATACTTCCTCAAAGAAGGACAAGTCGACCCTATCAAAAGCCTTCTCTGTGTCCAGAGAGAGCATCAGCATAGGGATATGATGAACCTCGCATAATCCATGATGTTGATAATCTTCCTTACATTGCTACTTGATTGCCTACCTCCCACAAACCCAATCTGGTCTTTATGAATCAAGGCTGGAATGAGGTCTCTCAGACGTTCGGCTATGATGGTGGCATATAGCTTTGTGTCTGTATTAATAAGGGATATTGGCCTATAGTTAGTGACATTAGAGGGGTCTTTATCTGGCTTAAGTATGGGTAATATGGACGCCCTTAGCATTTCTGCTGGAAAGCACCCGTCTCTTTTTATTTCATTAAAAAACTTCCGTTAATTGCGGAGCCACAGAATCTGCGTGTTTCTTAAAAAATAAGCTTGGAAATCCATCTGGCCCCGGGGATTTCTTTGGTTTTAGTTTATGTATGGCCTTTTTAACTTCCGCCTCTGTGAATGGAGCCTCTAATGTCTTTTGCTGTTCTCTACTTAAATTACTCTTTTTATTATCCCCTAGGAACTTTCTTATCATCCCTCTATCTTGATCTTGTGCTCTTATATTATATAGATTTTTATAAAAGTCTTTAAAGGCTCCCCCTATGTCTGTAGGGCTTACCCAGTTTTTTTTTCTTGTAATAGTTTTAACTATTCTAGTTTTTGTATTTTCCTTTTTTAGTAGGTTAGATAATAATTTATCTGCTCTATTGCCCAAATAATACCCCCTTTGCTGCCACCTAAGGAGTGTATTATTTGCTCTGTTGGCCAGCAAGATTTGTAACTGATTCCTAATTTTTTTCATTTCTTCCAATTTTTGCTCATCTAAGGAACTTCCAGCCTCTCTTTTTATGTTAGCTAAGGCGATATGTAATTCAGATATCGACTTCCCCTTTTCCTTCTTTTCCCAGGCATCCAGTTTGATACAGTGCCCCCTTACTACACACTTAAAAGCACACCATATTGTTTTAAGATTAACATCTCCCGTTAGATTTTCTGCAAAGAATAATTTTGTGGTTTCCCGTATTTTCCCCAGGGTCTCTTTGTTTCTTAGTAGGTTCTCATTTAATCTCCATGTGTGGTGTTTGCTTCTATAATTCTTTTCTATTTCTATAAGCACTGGATCATGATCTGACCATGGTAGTGAACCAATTATGGACTGCCTGCAATCCTTAAGGGCTGCTGCCTCCAACAGTATCATGTTAATTCTGGAAAATGAACGGTGTCTATTTGAGTAAAAAGTGTAATCCCTATCTTGGGGGTTTAGGGTGCGCCATACATAGTATAGTCTGAATTTTCCCTGCGTTCCTTGAAATGCCTAGCAAGACCTTTACTATGTGGTTCAATCCTATTATTGCTTATCGTATCTTTGGACTTTTTGTCATATTCGTAATCTGCTATGCAGTTAAAGTCTCCCAGACATATAAAGGTACCCTGAATCTTATCATGAACTTTCTATATGATACTATTTACCATTTGTCTTTTGTTAGTGGCGTAAATATTCAAGATTGAGAAGATTTGGTCTTCCAATTTACAAATTAAGAAGTTTAATCTTCCGTTTCTATCACTAGATTTGTATATAAATTCATATTTTATGTTACTTGATACAAAGATTGCTATACCCCTTTTTTTTCCTATTTTGAAGGAATGAATGTCCCACTACCCTCATTTTCTTGCTTTGCATTCTCATTGCGTCCTCCCCCCTTTTTTGCGTTTCTTGCAGGCAACATACATCTATATGTTCTTGATAGATCCAATTTTCTAATGTTATGCACTTTTGCGGAGTATTCATCCCCTGTACATTTAAGGTTTTGATCCTGATACCGTATTTGCTCGATTATAAGACGACCCTGATTATAAGACGACCCCCCAAACTTTGGATATTCCTTTAGGAAAAAAACTAAAAGCCTGAATATAAGACTACCCTATAGGAAAAAAGTTCAACTTGTATATATTCACATGTAAATTGCTTTTTTAATAAAAAATTATGATATCAAAAAATGTATTTCTAGTTTTTATTTCTTTTTATGTGCCAATGCTGCCTTTCTCTTTCCCTTGCCCCCATTTTTCTCTCTCTCCCCCCTCCCCTTGCCTGTCTCTTAACCCCTTCCCTCCCCTTGTCTCTGTCTCTTAACCCCTTCCCTCCCCTTGTCTCTGTCTCTTAACCCCTTCCCTCCCCTTGTCTGTCTCTTAACCGCTTCCCTCCCCTTGTCTCTGTCTCTTAACCCCTTCCCTCCCCTTGTCTGTCTCTTAACCCCTTCCCTCCCCTTGTCTCTGTCTCTTAACCACCTCCCTCCCCTTGACTCTGTCTCTGCCCCCCTCCCTCCCCCTGTCTCTCTGTCCCCCCTGTCTCTCTGTCCCCCTCCCTCCCCCTGTCTCTCTGTCCCCCTCCCTCCCCCTGTCTCTCTTCCCCCCCTCCCTCCCTCCCCCTGTCTCTCTGCCCCCCTCCCCCCCTTCCCCTTACCTTGATCCGTGGGGGCAGTCGGGGGATGTCTGCACGATACTTGCAGACATCCTCCATGCTGCCCGACACGGCAGTCTATTATGACAGACAGCTGTCCGTCATAATAGTCTGCCGTGTCGGGCAGCATGGAGGATATCTGCACGTATCGTGCAGACATCCCCCAGCTGCCCGATTGTCCCTGGTGCCTAGTGGGGCAGCAGAGGAAGTCTGCGCGATGAGTGCAGACCTCCCCTGCTGCCACCCGGCACGCTCGCCGGGACTTCTGTGACGAAAGCGGAAGTATCCGGCTTCTTCGCAGAAGCCCCGGCGGTCGTACCGGGCGGAAGAAGGGGAGTCTGCGCTCGTTGCGCAGACATCCCCTGCTGCTAGAGAGGGGGATCCAGGTCCCCTGCAGCTCTGCTGGGGACCTGGATCCATGTCTTATAGTCTGACCTCAATTTGAGGTCAGATTATAAGAGACCTCGATTATAAGACATTTGCTCTGAAAAAAACCTCGTCTTATAATCGAGCAAATACGGTATATCATCCATCTGAGGTTGGTAATCCCTCCGCGGCTTCCCCACTGCAATTCCCTAAGTCCCTCCCCCTGTACCACCTCCCCACACCCCCATAAGGCCCTATCTGGGCTACCTATATTTCCCGCGAAAGTCATTCTGACTATCGCTATATCCAGAAATGCCTCAACATTTGTGGTATTGAGGGAGAATCCCGAGCGAGTGGTAGACACTGAGTTCTATCCTTCTTTAACACCATATTCCCTTCTTTTCCCTTCCCCCCAGTCCCTCCCCACTTCCCAGAGTCAGTCAGAGTGAAAAGCATTGTTGATACGCAAACTGCCAGGTAGGAACAAAGAATAGGAGACGTCATTGATACATGTCTTAACTTTAAAAGAACCAATTTATTTAAGCCCCAAGGTCTTGGTGGCTTAACGTAAATGTGGATGTTTGGTAGAGAGCCAGACTAAGGATCCAGGAGCTAGAGAGGGAGCAGGAGACCTGTTTTTAACAGCAGCTCTTTTCTGAATGTCTTTGACCTTACGTAGACGTGTAGCTAAAGAAGACCATATAGTGCGTAAAGATTGAAAATAGGAGCCTGCAGCTGGAACCTCAGTGACAGGAGGACAAAGAGGGAGTAGGGAGGGTTCAAAACCATGGACAGAACAAAAAGGGGACATCTGTAAAACATTGTGGTATGAACTGTTGTAGGAAAATTCCGCTAAGTGAAGAATGGAAACCCAATTAGTCTGGTCCGTAGATACATACATACGTAAGTATTGTTTTAAGACCTGATTGGTCCTTTCTGCCTGACCATTAGACTGTGGGTGATGGGATGATGAAAAGTGTAGACTAATCCTCAATAGCTTGCACAATGCCCTCCAGAACCTGGAAATAAACTGAGGCCCTCTGTCGGATATTATGGTTTGGGGAATACCATGTGAAAGGGACCTATTCGTATGAGGTCTCTATGAGCATGTCTCTGGTATATGGCAATGTATCACTCTGATTTGGATTCACGTGGTGGGAGTTGGAAACACATCAGCGAATGCGTTTATATTTGCTGGCTCATTAAGTAAACTCTGAAACAACATCAGTATAGGCGGGAGCTACCTTAATAAAACTAACAGGCGTGACCTGTCAAAATAAACATTATATAAAGAATTCACAATTGATACACATACCTCATCAAAATTATTGACAACAAAAAATGTATCTCTTGAATTAAACAAAATATTGTCATAACCATAGCACAGAAAATAACTTCGCCCCCATTACCCCTCCCTTCACAAAAGAATACTTTTGCAGCCACTGCTACAATTCTCTTATCTGCAATTAGACTAGCATCTGCTAGAAGGGGAAACGAAGGGGGGCTTATGGGTGAACTTTTCTCTCTATTTCACACACAACAAAATCTGAATTTATACCATTAACTCCTACAACTCCAACACCACAGCATGTTTAAGAACATGACACTTGCTAATTCTTTCCACTAAACACTGACATTCTCATATATTACAAAATTGTCTTGTATCTAAAATGTTAAACAACATCTCAATATTCTCTCACCATGTATCACATGGGGTACTTTGCCTTAATTATGACAAAAATTTGAATGCACCAAAAACCATGTATAGATTTACTGTATATAAACATGTTAGAGATGTTAGCTCTGTATTTATTTCAATATGTATTGCTCTCCAGCTGGTATTATGACTTTCCCTATAGTTTGAACATTATTTTCATGTATCACCAACAATGTAAGTAGCGCTTTAAAAACAATTCTGGTCACACTAAAAAGATAAAACCAATTACATTATATGCACGTTGTTATATTTGATGGGCAGGGGGTTTCTTAAAATACTGATCAATCGTTTTCAGTATAACCTAAAAATTCTGCCTCTTATTGCTATATACCATTTATTTGCTTCTCAAATTAATATTGACTTGTAAATCCTAACTGTCATATTCTTAGCCCATAACATCTTCTCTTTCTACGTATGTGCAACATGACCTCTGACCTTTTACAAAATACAAAAAACATCTAACTTCAGCAAATGCCAATTCCATGGCCCACAAAGCCTTTAACAGCTTATCCTTAAACACAAAATTCACTCCTTGACATATTACGAATAAACGTTACTCAAGTTTTTTTTCTCTGATACCAACTCTTAAATTCTACTTAAATCTAAAGCAAATCTGTACCTACAAATAACTTAAAATTAAGACATCTTCTCTTATCTATTTTATCTAGAATGTTGGAAAAAGTGATATTTTATCTTGAGAAAAATCAAAACCCATCTTCAACATACACTAAAAATTAAAATACAAAAGTCCTTCCAAACTATATAAAAATGATATACTTGTCAAGACACCTAAATACAAAAACCCTAAACAAATAAACATTTCTAGTAGATAACATATAAAACCTGTTAAATGTTTAGTGTCTTTAAACAAGTATTAGAGTTCTGTGCTAGAACATGAAGCTGTAACCTGAGCCAGTATTTTAAAATATCCCAAAGATATATAACTGGGAAGATTCACAGAAAATAAGATTGATACAGCAATAGAGAATATTTATTTTTACCTTCATAGTTTTGCAAAATGCCTCTGAATATATAGATTGAATAAAAATAAACCTTACTAAAAATCAAATAATGGCATTTATCAAATTTTACAGCTGTTATACTATCCACTGGATATTTAACATGATGTCCAAGAAAGACCTTTGGTTTTTATAACACTCTTGCTGTTTTACACACAAATGTTTTTATTTTTCTTAAACTTACAGTTACACAAATGCAGTAGCAAATTAGTTCCAAAACAATGCATACCACTAGTAAAATTACTGACTATGCCAAAGTAAAACAACTCTGTAACTTTTCTTACCAAATATAACACAAAACGTCAGTAACTATTGTTACTTTTCTGCTAGAACTCAATTACTATAAAACTTATCATCACACTGATGAATATAGCCCAGAAGACCTTCACTCAAAAATCACTCAAGTAATTATACTAAAGACTTAAATTGCCTGATTTTAGTGAGCGCTCACAGTTTGGAGATACGTCCTCTCTAACTCCCCAAAATATTACATTACATTAAAATTTATTTGTACAGCGCCACCAATTCTCGAAGTGCTTGGTACAGAGCAAAGAAAGGAACTACATACTAATTTAGACAAACTAGTACAGACTGGTACATGAGGTAGAGAACCCTGCTCGTAAGCTTACAATCTATAACACGTTTTTTTGTTACATCTCTATAAAACCCGACTGCTGCTTTGGGCTGTTGAAACCAAACTAGGACATTTCTCCACTCTTGTGGTAAGATATTAGGGACTTTCACTGTAAAAATACAATTATATCTTATAGAATATCAGTTGCAAAAATTACTTATGCAAATATTTAAACAATAATGACAATTCTCCTAATGACAACATTAAACATAATATGCCACAGCTTCTATGGTTTTATCAACTCGCTTGGCTAAAATATCCAAAACACCAAGATACAGTGTACTTGGGAGTTACAGACCTAAGACTCTAATCTTCAATATGTTTTACAGAATGATCTGTATCCTCTGTTACACAGCTTCATTTCAGAACTGTTGTCTTCTTACTTATATATGTGTCCCAGACACACTGCACTAAACACTCTTATATTTCAGTTTGGCAATGCAACGTTATAATACTCTTATACATTATACATTCAATTTCTACTATAACCTTAATACACTGTGAACTGGCTGTGAGACAAATCAAACATACCTTATGGCCACAGACACAGCAGTTTACTCCTTATCTGACAATGTGCATGTTGTGCTATACTGTGGGGGCTCTGAGCAAACAGAGAGTGCTGGACACAGAAGCTCTGCCTTAACTTTCTGTGGGACAGGTCTCTTAGAGTATTTAGATTTACCCTTGTTCATACGAGTTCTACCTTGCACTTCAAAATACTCCACCCACAGACACTTGACATATTCTGAATTCAACCAATAGTTAGTATGTCTAAACAGAATTTGTTGTCTGCTCCTGTAAGCAATATACCATTAGTCATTTTCTTCAAATATTTAACTATACCTAGGGGATTTACATAGGGGTCTGGGTATCCGTTTGTACATCCTTTGACAACATTGGGATCAACTGATTGCAACAGAACCTGATCTCCCACAGTTAGAAATGATAAATGTGATTCTATCTTTCCCTGCTCAGTCTCTAGTGTGGGCATCTCAAGTGCATCTCAAGATCTACCCCCTCTTCTCCTCCTCTGAATCTGAAGTCAGAGAAAACTGTGCAGTTCCTGCCTGCAGCTTAGTCTGTGCTCTCGTACAGGGGGAATCTGCTTAGAGGACAAATAACTTGGGGTTTCTGTGATAGAGCTATAGCAGTTAATATTTTAATGAACTCATCCTTTAATTTACCTTTCACAAATTTTGCAGTTGATAAATCACTGGCTGTCTGTCCCATAATGTTACAAACCAACCCAACTAAACAATATAATAAGTTATCAATACACAGTTTATGTAACAGTTCATTCATCAGTGATTTAGAGCCTTTTAATATTATTGACTATCCTCAATAATGACTCTCTATTAGCCGGTACAACATCAGCTTATACTGGAAACTACCTCAGTATTTTAATAACTTTTGCTAGAACAATCTTAGCAGTTAGTTATTAGACAGTTGCGACCTGATACAACATCAGCTTATATTCCCGGGATACCTGGGACCTTGTTATATGCCAGAGCAAATTACTGTGAACCGTGGCAATCAGTTTACCTGGAGAAACAATAGGTTCAACTTCAGTGGATGAATTTGGGGCTTAAAATTTCCTGAACAAGGCATTAGCTTTGGTATTTTTTGAGCCAGGCCTATAGGAAATCACAAAGTTGAAGCGGGTGAAGAAAAGTGCCCAACTGGCTTGCCGCGGATTCAGCCTTGTAGCTTTCTCAATGCATAGGAGTTTTTTATGATCCGTGAGAATAGTGACAGGTGTTGCTGTGCCTTCCAGAAGATGATGCCATTCCTCTAGAGCAAATGTAATGGCCAGTTGTCCTTGTTACCTACATCGTAATTTCTTTCAGATGAGGAGAACAGTCTTGAAAAGTATAAGCAGGGGTGGAGTTTGTTAGAAGTCATGTCTCTTTGTGACAATATGGCACTGGCAGCTAAGTCAGACGCATCGACTTCTAAGATAAAAGGTAGACTAGGATCTGGACGGCGTAGAATTGGTGCAGTGGTAAATGCCAATTTAAGTATTTAAAAAGTATTTTTTGCTTCCAGGGACCAACATTTAGGATTTCCCCCTTTTTTATCAGAGCAATGATAGGGGAAATAATATGAGAAACATTTAGATAGTATAGTAGTTGGCAAAGCCTATGAATCTTTGGATGCCTTTAAGATCCAATGGCATTTCCCATTCTCTGATGGCAGATAATTTATCCGGGTCCATTTCTATTCTGCCCGCAGAGATGACATAACCCAATAATTTGACTTTGGAACATTCAAACTCACATTTTTTAGCTTTGGCATATAGAGCATTTTGTCTCAGATGTTGTAAAACATGAGGTCGAGTTTAGAAAAAAAAGTGGCATCTCGAAGCTAGTCATATAGTTCAGTAATTAAAGGAAGTGGATATCTATTTTTCACTGTGATTTTGTTCAGACCTCTATAGAAGATGCAAGGTTGAAGGGAGCCTTCTTTTTTGGCTACAAAGAAAAAAACTTTTTTTTCATATTTTCTGCTGTATCTTAAGCCAAGGTTTGATTTTCTGGCTGAGACAGAGGAAATGTATGACCCCTGGGAGGTGTGGACCCTTGATAAAGTTCTATGGCACAGTCATAGGCCCAATGTGGTGGGAGGATTTGCTGGGGTACAAATTGTTTTGGATCTTCTTCTGGTAATTCCAGTACTAGATTGACTCTGGTGGGATTTTGACAACAACATTTTTTACATTCTGTGCTCCAAGCCGTAATCTGCCCTTGTTGCCAATCAATGCTGGGGTTGTGTTTCTTCAACCAGGACATGCCTAGAATAATGGGTAGATGAGGACTGGTTAAGACATCAAATTGGAGAAATTCTGTGTGCGTGAAGCCAATGACAACTTCTAATTCTGGGGTTTGAAGAGATATGATCCCTGAACCCAATGGAATACCATCTAATACAGTGTTTTTCTGAGGTTTTTTTTTTTGTAAAATAATTTTTTTGTTCTAGTGCCCAAGATTGATCAATAACATTTTCAGCTGCCCCTGAATCTATGAAGGCTTGGGTGGCCACTGAGTGGCCTGTCCTCTGGAGTTGGATAGGTACCATCGTTCTCTGAGAGATAGGAGGTGAAAATGAGGTTAGGTCCAGTGGAGTACCTCCTAGCTCCACAAAGCCCGAGCATTTCCTGACTTCTTTTGGAAAACCTTGGCCTGATGCCCTTTTTGTCCACAGTACAGCCATAGGCCCATGGTTGCACGTCTTTGCTTTTCTTCCACAGACAGATGGAGTACAGGACCAATTTCCATGGGTTTACTATTAGATGGGCCGTATTCAGGTACCGGGAACATAGAGGAACGGTAAGGAGGTTGTTATGTTTGTGACTTTCTTTCTCTCTCTTGTTCAATCTTTCTTTCTTGGTCTCTGGCTTCTATCCTGAGGCATAGAGCGATTAGGTTTTCTAGGTCTCTAGGTATATCACGGAATGTAAGGGCATCTTTGAGGGAGTTATTTAACCCTCTACGGAAGGCTGCTCTTAGGGCCCCTGTGTTCCAATCTGTTTCATATGTCAAACAGCATATTGGGCTACAGATCTTTTGCCTTGTTTTAATTCCATTAGGTTGGATTCAGCTGATTCCCTTCTTTCAGGACTATCAAAGACTGCACGGAAGGCATTAATGAATATATCTGCGTCTAAGATTGGTGAATTTTGCTCCATGAATGGGGATGCCCAGGCTAATGCTTCACATTTGAGCAAATTGATGATGAATGCCAACCAGTTGGTGTGTTACATGAATATTTGAGGTTGCGTTCTGAAATGGAAGGAACACTGGTTTAAAAAACCTCAACATTCTTGAGGAATTCCAGAAAATCTTTTTTGTTTTTTGATAGTCTGCACATGTTATATGTTTTTTTTTATCATTTTAAATTATTTATTTTTCCTTTTTTTCCAAATGCAAAAAACATGAATTACATTGACTATAAATACATAAAATACACAACATCAACCAACAGTACATACATAACATTGAGGCCAAGATATCAATACCCATCATAAGAAAAAATGTCTGGAAACCATTCTAGAGACATTTCTGGAAACCTCGCGGAGGTCATTTAATCTACCTAGTCGCCAAATATATATTCCACCTTAACCCCCTCCAAATATTATACCCGGGAGATATAACCCCTCAGCTCTCCAAACTTAGCCAGGGATCCCATTTACTATGGTATCCCACCAAAGCAAATCGACTACCGTAGTAGCCACTTTCCATTGTGTTTTGTACCTCCATTTGGTTCCTCACTAAGGGCCAACTCACTACCTCTGAGTTTTTCCAGTTTCTTGCTATAGTTAACTTCATTGCCATGCATAACTGTATACTTAATATCCTGCCCTTCCTGGGGAGATTATCCAATTCCATGTGGAAAAGTGCTTTTTCTGGAGATGGGGGTATCAGTGTCCCTGTCATATCTGAGAGAAGTCTGAACACTCTCAGCCATAGGCATTTTTAGGGCCTTAGGAATTGCCCCTGTCCCTGCACTGGGAGAAGGACGCATACTGGAAGCTGCGATTTGTGGAGCATTGGCTGTTAGGTTTCTTAAGAGATCAGCTATTTCATCCATCTTGTGTTCTAGGGTTTGGAGATGAGATGCATGAGTCACTAATACTTGATCATGTGAGTCTTGTCTGGATGTAATTCTGGCAGCGTCTGCGGGATCCATGTTAAAGGCCTGTTTTAACTGTAATCTTTCTGATGTAGAAGATAGGATCCTTGATGCAGATATGAAAACAGACACTCTCAAATAAACAAGACAGATAATGAGGATGTTTCACCTTAATGGTAACACAGTCAAGGATTTTAAGCATGCGTGGGATAGACACAAGGCTATCCTAGCTATAAGACCGGGAACGGGAGACTAATAAAAATTGGGCAGACTAGATGGACCGAATGGCAACACATTCTATGTTTCTATGTTTCTATGTTAACACACCTTTGATTGAGCGGCACCCGGCGGCACCCGGCAGAAAGCGTCCCGGGCCAAGTCCTCCCCGGTTCCCATGGCAGCCCTCCTGCCCGAGACTTAACTCCCACCCCGGCTGTCCACCTGCCTTCTGCCCTGCTGCTGCCCGAGACTTAAGCCCGGGGAATGGAAGCTTAAGCCTCCCCCTTCCTCCTGCCCCACACAAGCGCCCCACACAAGCCCCCCACCGCCGGGCCGCAAGACCCTGGGCGTCCCGGGCCAAGTCCCCAGTCGGAGAAAGACTCCTCCTGGGCCGTCTCCCGCGAGAGAGACGGGCCCACGGAGAGAGACAAAAGCTTGGCTCAAAGGATGACTTTCAATATATCGCAGCGATGTAGCTGCTCTGGTACGCACGAAACCCTGACACAGAATCGTCGTCTATGAATGATTTAGCACCGGGGTTCCCCACGAACGTGCGGCGCGCTCCGGGAGAGAGGCGGCCCCCTTCTGTCCGCGCTCCGGTCCCGAGGAGAGCGGCTCTGCCCACCGGCTTTGCGGCCGGCTATCCCAGGCCAACCGAGGCTCCGCAGCGCTGCAGTATCGTCACACTTAGGAGGGATTCTGACTTAGAGGCGTTCAGTCATAATCCCACAGATGGTAGCTTCGCCCCATTGGATCCTCAGCCAAACACATACACCAAATGTCTAAACCTGCGGTTCCTCTCGCACTGAGCAGGATTACTATTGTGACAACACATCATCAGTAGGGTAAAACTAACCTGTCTCATGACGGTCTAAACACAGCTCACGTTCCCTATTAGTGGGTGAACAATCCACTGCTTGGTGAATTCTGCTTCACAATGATAGGAAGAGCTGACATCGAAGGATCAAAAAGCGACGTCGCTATGAACCCTTGGCCGCCACAAGCCAGTTACCCCTGTGGTAACTTTTCTGACACCTCCTGCTTAAAACCCAGAAGGATCATGAGGTCCCGCTTTCATGGTCTGTATTCATACTGAAAATCAAGATCAAGCGAGCTTTAGCCCTTCTGCTCCATGGGAGGTTTCTGTCCTCCCTGAGCGGCAAAGACACCTGCATTACGGTCAAACTCCCCACCTGCCACTGTCCTAGGAGCGGCCGGGTGCTTGGAGCCAGAAGCGAGAGCCCCTCGGGGCTCGCCCCCCGCCTCACCGGGTAAGTGAAAAACGATAAGAGTAGTGGTATTTCACCGGCAGCACCCCGCAAAAAGCAGAAAAAAGGGAGCGGACGGCGAGCGGCCTTCGGTGAGCTCTGTCGTCCGGGCACCCGCGCCAGGGTGGGACTTCCAAATCTTCCGCCCCACCGCCCCGGGGGCGTGCGATCGGCCCGAGGTTATCTAGAGTCACCAAAGCGGCCGGGGGACGGGCCCCTTGATTGGTTTTGGTCTGATAAATGCACGCATCCCTGGGGGTCAGCGCTCGTCGGCATGTATTAGCTCTAGAATTACCACAGTTATCCAAGTAACAGATGGAGCGATCAAAGGAACCATAACTGATTTAATGAGCCATTCACAGTTTCACTGTACTGGCCGTGTGTACTTACACGTGCATGGCTTAATCTCTGAGACAAGCATATGCTACTGGCAGGATCAACCAGGTAGCCCTTCTGGGCGTTTCCGCTTCCTGCCGAGACAGTCGACGGAAAGAACGCACGGGGGGGGTGCCACGCCTTGGAGAGCACGACAGCCGGGGCGCGCCCCAGCCCTTCCCGGGCCTCTGGCGAGGCGGAGGAGGAGAGGCGGGGAGGCGCCCGCGGCCCACGAAAACATGAGGAGTGGTCCGGAGGGGACAGCCAGGACTGGGTCCCTCTGCCTGTCGGTGCTGGCCAGAAAACGATAGCGCTCTGTGGCGGGTAGGTCGAGGGGACGGCGATCGGACGTGCGCCTCCTTCTGCAACCTTCCGGCGCGCGGCTTTGGGCTTCTGCGCCTGCCGGGCCTCGCATACTCAGGGCTGCCGGGGTGCGGGGGAGGGAAGGCCGCGCTGTTCCTGGGTTCGGGGACCCAAGGGACGGCTCCGGCGGCCGGGTAGGAGGCCACCTTTGTCTGTCTCAGGGGGACACCAGGGACCGCCTGAGCAAAGGTCTCCTTCCTAGCGCGGACACGGGGTACCAGATCGATCGGAGGAGTGAGAGGTAGGGGCAACTTGCCGGGTCATCCCAGACCCCTGCACAGGTCGTGGGGACCCCGTGGCACAGAGATCCCAATTTGGCCAGCGGGGGTCCGGGGGACTCTTTCCTGGGCACAGACTTCCAGCACTCACCCCCGGCAGATTCCAAATTCTGTGTCTCGTGATATTTTACGCACGGGTGTAGTCCAGACCCCGGCGAATCTCCAACTGCACATCGTTGCTGGAGACCGCCTCGGAAAAGCGCCTGAAAGCCTGGAAGCGACGGCCGGGAAGTTCGACTTCATCGGGACTTCCATAGATGGGGCGAGGCCCGACTAGTCCCCTGCAGTCCCCCAGCGTGCAGGGAGGGATGGGGGCCATGCCAGAGGAGCCCCCCGCGAGCCCCCGGAGCGCACTGCACCCCCTGCGGAGCCCCCGGTGGCCGGATTTCAACTTTCTCCCTGCAGTCCCCCAGCATGCAGGGAGGGAAGGGTCCATGCCGGAGGAGCCCCCTGTGAAGCCCTGGAGCATGCTGCACCCCCTGCGGCGCCCCCCGGTGGCCGGATTTAAACTTTCTCCCAGCAGTCCACCAGCGTGCATGGAGGTACGGGGGCCATGCCGGAATAGCCCCCCATGGGGGCGCTACCACCCCTGCGGTGCCCAGCAATTAAATTAGCCAGCAAGCGAACCCACGGCCCAAAACATGCCCAAGACATACATTGACAGTTAGTGAGTGAATTAATAAGCACCGCAAAAAAAAAAAAAGTTTTTTAAAAAGCTCCATGACCTTCAGGGAACCAAAAAAAAAGCATTTTAAAGAGCCAGCAAGTGAACACACAGCCTAAAACATGCCCAAGGGGTGCACGGACAGTTGATAAATGAATTGACACCTAAAAAAAAAAATTTTGTTTAAAAGCTCCATGACCCTCAGGGCACCAGACCGGCCAGCGACGCCCAGCCAGAGTTCCATGGCGACGGAAGCTTTATCCTGCTCACCGGGCCCGGTTCCCCACGGGACTAGTAAAATATCAGATAACGTTATCAGATAACGTTATATATGGCTTGCAAAGGCACCAGTTGGAGGGGACCTCTAAAACAGCCACCAATCGGGACAGAGGTGGCCTAGAAGTGACTAATCAGAAAAGCACCTATGGGGGCGGAGCTGGCTGCGTGGGAGCCACTATAAATGCGGCTGCAGGGTGGAGCAGAGGAGCTGTTTGAACAGGGGTGGAGCAGAGGAGCTGTGTGAACGGGGGTGGAGCAGAGGAGCTGTGTGAACGGGGCTGAGCAGAGGAGCTGGAGCTGTTTGAATGGGGCTGGAGCAGGTGTCGGCGTTTCTTTGACTGAATCCGTAGTTTCTGTCACCGATTCACTCTAGTCAGGTAAGGTGCACTGTTACTGGAGGTGGTCAAGTGGTTCATTTCTCCGACATTTGACCCGCGGGGGGGTCGACCGGACACTGCCTTAGGCGTGAAGCCCAGACAGGGTTCCACAACGACTTGTGCTTTGTCCCGCACACCGGACCCGGTTCCCCAAGGGATGCGCATGCGCAAGATGGAGCCGTTTAACGAGCCAGTAAGCGAACACACAGCCCAAAACATGCCCAAGGGGTGCACAGACAGTTGGTACATGAATTGACACCCAAAAAATTTTTTTTTAAAAAGCTCCATGACCTTTAGAGGACCGGTCAGGCTTGCAAAGCCCGGACAGGGTTCCACGACGACGGGTGCTTTTTACCACTTACCTAGTCCGGTAAGGTGCACTGTTACTGAAGGTGGTCAAGTAGTTCATGACCCTGACACTTCGTTCGGTTTATAGGCTGTCGGCTTTTAACTATATGTTTGTCTCCATTCATAATTTTATGAATGGAGACTCTATCTCCGTATAGTTAAATGCTATTGTATTCTATAAACCGACTCTATTTCGGCTTATAGAATGCAATAGTACTACGAATGGACGAATGAACGAATGATTTTCGTTTATTAACCATTCGTTCATTCGGCTTTCGTTAGCTTAGCATTTTCGTTCTTCGTTTTTCGGGCGAATGGACGAAAATGCAATTTTCGGACGAAAATGCATTCGTCCGAAAACGAATGCACATGTCTAGTATATATTCACATGTAAATTGCTTTTTTAATAAAAAATTATGATATAAAAAAATTCTTGTTTTTATTTCCTTTTATGTGACAATGCTGCCTCTCTCATTCCCTTGCCCCCAGATTTGTCGCTCTCCCCCCCTTAGTGTTGTCTCTCTCTCACCCTCCCTTTGGCTCCCCCCTCGCTCCCCTTGTGTCTGTCTCTTCCCCCCTTCCCTCCCCCTGTTTTTCTCTGCCCCCCTGCCCTTGTTTCTGTCTCTTCCCCCCTTCCCTCCCCTTGTTTCTCTCTGCCCCCCCCCCTTGTTATTCTGTCCCCCCCTCACCTGTTTCTTGCTCCCTGGTGGCTAGTGGGGGCAGCGGGGGATGTATGCACTATACATAATAGCCGGAAGTGTCGGGCAGCATGGAGGTTGTCTGCACAATTCGTGCAGACATCCCCCAGCTGCCCGATTCTCCCTGGTGGCTAGCGAGGCAGCGGAGGATGTCAGGACTTTTATGAGGAAGCCGGAAGTACCCAGCTTCATCATAGAAGTCCCGGCGGTCATGCCGGGCGGCAGCAGGGGAGATCTGCGCTCATCGCGCAGACATCCCTTGCTGTTAGAGAGGGGGATCCAGGTCCCCTGCAGCTCTGCTGGGGAACTGGATCCCAGTCTTATAGTCTGACCTCAATTTGAGGTCAGATAATAAGACGACCTCGATTATAAAAGGGGTATAAATTAACACTTCCCTTGCTGATCACAGATTCTTTTTACTGTGATCCGTTTCCTTCCAAGTTTATGAACCTGATTTAGTTTTTTCAAAATAAATTTTATTTTGTAAATTTTTACTATATTACTTATATTCTTTTCATGTATTAATGTAATTACAGTTAACTCCTACAAGCCTGTGCTGTGATTATGACCAGAGCAAACGTTAACCCATTCGTGACGTTGGGACGTTCTATGCCGTCCTGATTTTAAGTCCCTTAAAGTCGTTAGGACGGCATAGTACGTCCTGTGTTAAACAGCTCATATCGCGGCTCGGATCATGCTGCAGGCACTTGCAGCGGGATCCCACCTGTCAGATGAGGCCATTTTAAATGGCCTCAGTCTGACAGGGGAAATTTAGCTGGTGCTCAAAACGAGCACCAGCTACATTTCTCTAAATCGTGCGTGACGTCCGAAGGGCTTGCAATTTCTGGGCAGGGACCCACAGGGTCTATTAAGACCCTGATTGGGTCTCTGCCATAGTGTTCCTGGCTAACGATCACTTTGTGATCAGTGGCCAGGAACAAATCGTGACGTTTTGGTGCTTACGTCATTTGGGACGCAAGCACCATGCGTCACAAAGGGGTTAAAACTCTCCACTTTTTTCAATTTATTTTTTAATACTAAATTCAAATCATTTCATGCTATTGGCAATTCTATAAACCGAAATAGAGTCGGTTTATGGAATACCAATAGCAAAATAGCCATTACAAAATGCCTCGCTAGCCACCAGGGAAATTCGGGCAGCTGGGGGATGTCTGCACGAATCGTGCAGACAACCTCCATGCTGCCCGACACTTCCGTCTATTATGTATAGTGCATACATCCCCCGGCTGCCCCCACTAGCCACCAGGGAGCAAGAAACAGGTGAGGGGGGGACAGAATAACAAGGGGGGGGGGGCAGAGAGAAACAAGGGGAGGGAAGGGGGGAAGAGACAGACACAAGGGGAGCGAGGGGGAGCTAAAAGGAGGGTGAGAGAGAGACAACACTAAAGGGGGGAGAGCGATAAATCTGGGGGCAAGGGAAAGAGAGAGGCAGCATTGTCACATAAAAGGAAATAAAAACAAGATTTTTTATATCATAATTTTTTATTAAAAAAGCAATTTACATGTGAATATATACTAGACATGTGCATTCGTTTTCGGACGAATGCATTTTCGTCCATCCGCCCTAAAAACGAAGAACGAAAATGCTAAGCTAACGAAAGCCGAATGAACGAATGGTTAATAAACGAAAATCATTCGTTCATTCGTCCATTCGTAGTACTATTGCATTCTATAAGCCGAAATAGAGTCGGTTTATAGAATACAATAGCATTTAACTATACGGAGACAGAGTCTCCATTCATAAAATTATGAATGGAGACTTTGTCTCCGTATAGTTAAATGCCCACAGCCTATAAACCGAACGTTCGGTTTATAGGCTGTGGGCATTTAACTATACGGAGACAGAGTCTCCTTTCATAAAATTATGAATGGAGACTTTGTCTCCTTATAGTTAAAAGCCGGCATTTAACTATACGGAGACAGAGTCTCCATTCATAAAATTATGAATGGAGACTTTGTCTCCGTGTAGTAAAATGCCCACAGCCTATAAACCGAACGTTCGGTTTATAGGCTGTCAGCTTATGGAATACATGTATTCCTATTGCTATTCTATAAACCAAACTTTCGGTTTATAGAATAGCCATAGGATTACATGTATTACATAAGCCGAAAGTCTATAAACCGATCGCTCAGTTTATAGGCTTTCGGCATTTTACTACACGGAGACAAAGTCTCCATTCATAATTTTATGAATGGAGACTCTGTCTCTGTATAGTTAAATGCCGACAGCCTATAAACCGAACGACTTTCGGTTTATAGACTTTCGGCTTATGTAATACATGTAATCCTATGGCTATTCTATAAACCGAACGTTCGGTTTATAGAATAGCAATAGGAATACATGTATTCCATAAGCCAACAGCCTATAAACCGAACGTTCGGTTTATAGGCTGTCGGCATTTTACTACACGGAGACAGAGTCTCCATTCATAAAATTATGAATGGAGACTTTGTCTCCGTGTAGTAAAATGCCCACAGCCTATAAACCGAACGTTCGGTTTATAGGCTGTCGGCATTTTACTACACGGAGACAAAGTCTCCATTCATAATTTTATGAATAGAGACTCTGTCTCTTATTAGTTAAATGCCGACAGCCTATAAACCGAACGACTTTCGGTTTATAGACTTTCTTCTTATGTAATACATGTAAACCTATGGCTATTCTATAAACCGAAAGTCGTTCGGTTTATAGAATAGCAATAGGATTACATGTATTCCATAAGCCGAAAGTCTATAAACCGAAAGTCGTTCGGTTTATAGAATAGCAATAGCATTACATGTATTCTATAAACCGAACGTCGTTCGTTTTAAAGACTTTCGGCTTATAGAATACTATTGGCTTTCTATAAACTGAACTAGAGTCGAGTCCCCATTCATAAGAAATTCTTATGAATGAGGAGGGACTCTAGTTAGGTTTATAGAATGCCAATAGTATTCTATAAGCCGAAAGTCTTTAAAACGAACGACGTTCTGTTTATAGAATACATGTAATGCTATTGCTGTTCTATAAGCCGAAAGTCTTTCGGCTTATAGAACAGCAATAGCATTACATGTATTCTATAAACAGAACGTTGTTTGTTTTAAAGACTTTCGGCTTATAGAATACATGCAATGCTATTGGCTTTCTATAAACCGAAAGAGTCCCCATTCATACGAATAGGTCAATTGACCTATTCGTATGAATGGGAACTCAATTTCGGTTTATAGGAAGCCAATAGCATTACATGCATTCCATAAACCGAAAGTCATTCATGTCGGTTTATGGAATGTAGTACAATGCTATTGGTATTGTATAAACCGACTCTATTTCGGTTTAGAATGCCAATAGCACGAATGGACGAATGGACGAATGAACGAATGATTTTCGTTTATTAATCATTCGTTCATTCGGGTTTTGTTAGTTAAAATTTTCGTTATTCGTTTTTCGGACGAATGGACGAAAATGCTATTTTCGTCCGAAAATGCATTCGTCCGAAAACGAATGCACATGTCTACCATTAATACCCTTAGTTTGCCTAACCTTACTGCGAAGCAAAGAACAGCCCTTTTCGACCTAAAGAGGATGGCAATATAATAATTAAAGAAGTCGATAAAGGTGGCTCAGTAGTCATATTGAACAAATTAGACTACATTAGAGAAACAGAGAGACAGATTCTGGATGAGGAAACGTACATTAGATTATCCAACAACCCTACTAAAATCCTACGAATATACTAGTATATTAGATGCTGGGTAATATCTAGGGATATTGAGCCCCAAAGAGGTAGAATACCTGTATAGAGATGACCCGATTGTACCAATATTTACAATTTGCCCCAAGTTCACAAATGTCTAATTAATCCCCCAGGTCGTCCCATCATATCAAGCATTGGGAGTCTAGAAGAAGAGTTATCCGAATGGCTTGACATTTATTTACAGCAGTTAGTTAATCAGCAAAATAGTTTTCTTAAAGACACCAAGGACGTAGATGGCACTGGTAAAATGGCAGACTAACTACACATGGACTACTATGGACATTAATTCATTGTACTCTTGCATTCAATACAAATTGGGAATTGGTTCCCTATAAGCAGTCTTGGATAGGTATAGCAATTACTCACAAGATTTGATACAGTTTCTAATAGAGGTCACCGATTTTCTCCTAACACATAATTATTTTATGTTTGACAACACATTTTTTTTTACAATGCCAAGGTACGGCCATAGGCTCACGTTTTGCCCCATCATATGCTAATATCTACATGGTAGCTTGTGAAGATGCTTACATTGATAGCCACAAGAATCCCTTTCATCATTGTATCGCCTGGTATGGGCAGTACATTGATGACCTGCTATTCTTGTGGCAAGGATCAGATACTCAATTACTACAATTTTTTAATTATATCAACTATAATGATTTGAATTTAAAGTTCACTGTGAACAGTGCACTGGAAAGTATACATTGTTTGGATTTAACCTTGAAAGGGAAAGGGAATCCGGTGACAAAAACAATAAATACTGTACCATATAGAAAACCAACAGGTGGGAATTCAGTGCAACATGCAACCAGATGTCTTTTGAGAACAGTAGTTAAAAACATTCCGCTGGGCCTATTTGTGACGCTGAGAAGGAATTGTTTAGACTCCCATCCGTTCAATAAACAATGTGATGGACTCAAAAAAAGCCTAATGGCTCGAGGTTACAAAAAAATGGATGATCAATAAGGCTATTGAAATTGCTAAATCTAAAGATCTTATTATGCTACTTGGGAGTTGCAATAAAAATAAAAATGAAATTAGAAATTCTAATGTCGGGAGTCTGCTTCTCAGCCAAGAGGACAGAGACACTCAGGAGTCTGCTCTCACCCAGTCTATTTCAGCTGTTGGCTCAATGCCATGGGCACTTTTCCATGTGGCCAACAGATCTCCAAAACATGCAAGCATGTAACTAAAAAGGAACCAACTGTTTCTAACATGAGTGGTAACGCTTTTTCTGTTGAGGAATACACTTACTGCAGTATGTGTATGGTGTATTAGACATATGTGCAATAGCCTGCAGGAAATGTAAACAGCAGTATAAGTAATGGACAGGTAGAAAACTCAAGTGCAGGGTTAGAGAACACCTTAATGATATTGAAATAAAGGCCAATACAGACATTTTTAACACTGTGACAATAGCAATATTAGGTTCTTTTCAGTATCTATAACAGAACAAATAATAATAAGTCCATTATTTTTTGTCAATCTGCACTGATTACTATAACTGCTTGGTTTGACCAACAATTGGGGATTATTCTAGCCTTGGTGAAAAAATAATCTTAATTTTATTAAAGACAGGACCTCTAGCAGCAAAAGAGTTAACAGAGTTGTAAAGATTCAACCAATAGAAACAAACACAGGATGAATATAGAAACCGCCTCAGACACTTCCTCTTTCTTTGAACAGCCGAACAGGGCACGAACAATTTAATTCTCAAAAATAACCCATCACCACAAAAAGTCGGAGCACTGGAACAGGACAGATGCCAACTCAGAACACCATGTTGGAAGGCAAAGAGAAAGAGAACATTGTGAAAGTAAACTGGTCTACTAAACAGATTCATAATAAGACTGCAAACAATAAACAGAGAGACAGCCGTACTATATAATCCAAAACTGGTCTAATAAGCAGATTTTTAATAACACTTCAAACAATAAAAGTCAGATACACAATCATAATATATAATAATACCCACAGATGTAATAAAGGTTGGGGGAAAATAAATAAATAAACTAGGGGGGGAAATATTCGCCTCCTGTCTTTAATTAAATTAAGATTATTTCTTCACCAAGGCTAGAATAATCCCCAATTTTATGGCAAGACAGGGGGCTTCATATTTGCATTTTTAACGCTCATTAATAAGAGAAAAAGATCCCATGCACCAAATGAGCAAGATGAAGAACTCCATCTATCAACTGTAGGAAAACGTGTTTTAACAGATTAATGTAAGAGATCAGAAGCTGCCTGTTAGGCACTGCACGAAAAATGTACTTGGCTGACAAATACCTATGGACACAGCTAGTCCTGAAAAACACCCCTTTTTTCCAGGTAGAAGGAAAAATAATCCATAGAAAAGCCCGAAATCAGAAAACCGGCACAATTACACCAAATAGAGCAAAAGCGAAGGAGGAGAGCAACGTTATCAGGCCATTCCTCAACACAATGAAGGACCCTAGACACATCCAAAATGAATTGTGCCGCAACATTGAAGGTCAAGCCAAGCGGATGCCACATAAAAGGTAAAGAACCGATGGATCATAGCTGAAAACCATTCCTAGAAGGGAAAGTGTACCGCCGAGAAACTGAACCGGAGGATGTTCATAATACTAAAGTAAGGAATAGACAGTATAGGGCCAGACAGGGAGAGAGACAAACGGTCAGCACATTATAGTACAAGAAGGAGAGGAAACCATAGATGTGATCTCCACAGCAGGGTGGTTAATAAGCCCATTACTCTCTGGGGAGTGATTAGATAGGGAGCCCAGAGAACCATGGGAAGGCATAGGCTCCCTGGAGAGGCCATGACTGGAGAAATGCATCCACCACCATAGAGAGAGGTCCAGCATCCAGCTGAAGAGGGCTGGTGTCTGACAGTTTGCCCTGGATACAAACAGATCAAGGTTGAAGGGACCATTGAGATTCAGGGCGAGAATGATCAATGGGGATACATGCCAATGTGTGGGGCCAATGAACAGTGAATTCTGTCTTAGAGGAAACTGGGAATCACAAAGGGACACCTGATGATATCCAGTAAGTTTATATGGAATCCCCGTGCTTCAGGGAACACATGAGATACACCCCATCTGAGGGAGCTGGCGTCTGAATCTATGATGCATCATTCCAGAATGGAGACAATCCAGTCATAGGAACCTAAAGATGATGAGCCTTCAGACATTGCATTATGACATTGGATTTTAATTCCAATTTGCCTTGTTGATCATGAAGCCAAGAGTCTATAACAGATGGCCAATCTTGCACCACCAGCAAGATGTTGTCCAGATAAGTAATAGTGGATTCATTGAGCATGAGGGCACTCCATAACTGGCTTGGGCAGTTTTGTGAAGCACCAAGGTGCAGAGCCCGAATGGCCACAGGTGATCTTGTCAGAACGCGACGTACCCTTTATTAGATATTAATCTGGCCTGGAAGGAGGATGATGCATCCTGATAGGACAGTGAACGGTAGGAGAATGTACAGTTCTGAAACTGGTAGGACGTCAGATTCTGGGCAGAGGGGCCTGATGCAGTAAAAGGCGTTCTTGCTAGTGGCACAGCCCTCTGCCGACCAGCCCTGAATTAAAAAGATCCCCATGGAAGACCTACTTCATTGATGTCTGAGCTTTATTTAGCTAGGTAAATATGTTGACATGTTGATTTATTTAGTTGAGGAACCTATCCTTGCACAATATGGTTTTATACTTAAGAGTCCCAGGATATGTCCTTGGGGGCCAGTTCATGTCAGCTTGACATCCAATTTGTAAAGGGTGGCTTTGTGCTGTTCTGCTAACATAGCCACGTAAGCATTGCCTAGGAGACACATGGCTTGTTGCGCCCATTCCTTGGACAGCCGTGTATCCAGTGGGGTGCCCTCTGTCAAAGCTTTATCTGTGATGAAGAACAATTGTGATGGTGGCCAAGACATCAAGCAGTTTGTCTTGCTAGATGTTAAGGCCCTGTTCCAGCCCTTTGCAAGGACTTTGACATTCTTGGGCATGAAAATTACAAAGGTCAGGTCAAATGGAGGTGTTATCCACTTTGTACAGTATAGTAGAACAAGGACACTCCGCCTTGAGCTTCTGGAGTACCTACTTTTCCAGGGGATGCTAGGTAGGACACCACTCTGAGGACCTGGAATGGCGAAGGATTGAAAAGAGGGAGACCCATGGCATCCAAAATCTCCAAGGGTATGCCAGGTTTAGAGGAGCCTATGAGGGAGTCATGGTGCAGGGCACCCCTGGGGTGCAAGGGTCCTGATAGATCAGCAAGAAGTGGAATCCTAGCGGATCCTGGTCTATAGATCCCTGCTTAGTACTCCTTTACCACAACTTCTGAACCCCTTGTTGAGGTGGGATCATGAAGGGCCACTCTTGGCCTTTTTTCACAGGCATCCTGCCCTTGGAGTTGGCATTCAGTGAATCTCAGGGTCTAAAGGATCAGTGAGAGCCCTGGATTCAGAAGAATCTCTGCCATCAGAGAGTATGGGGAGGAGAATGCCTGGGTTGCTTGGCACTGATGTAGAGCATAGTGAGGGCCAGAACAGAGCACAGCCAAGAGTAAAGCCCTGTGGGCACATAAGTCTCATCTGTCAAACTGTCTCAGTGCCGTGCCATTTCTTCAAGGCACAAGAGTCATATATGTTGTGGTGCCTGTATATATATTGGGGGTTACCCGAAGTGTCAGCGGGGGTCACCCACAGCACTGGTATAAAGGCTGCTAAGCCAATCCCTTAAATCAGAGAGTGAACACCCCTGGCCTTGTTGTGAGAGGCATATGTTGTTGTGCCTGTATATAAATCAGGGGTAACCTGACTTGTCAGTGGGGGTCACCCACAGCACTGGGATAAAGATTGTTAGGCCAATCCCTTTATTCGTAGGGGGATCACCCCTGGCCTTGTTGTGAGAGGCATATGTTTAGTGCCTGTATATAAATTGGGGGTCACCCGAGGTGTCAGTGAGGGTCACCCACCGCACTGGGATAAAGGCTGTTAGGCCAATCCCTTTATTCATAGGGGGTTCACCCCTGGCCTTATCGTGAGAGGCACATTGTAACGCACCGGGTTCCAGATGGTAATAGACCCTGAGCGCCCGAGATCAGGAGCTACGGTGCAGGGTGGAGACACAGGACCTGGTGCTGGGTAACTGCAATTGCTTGGAGGTTTGGGACCCCAAGTCTTTGCACCCACAACCAGGCCCTGTGGAGCAGCTGCTGTATCAGGTACCAGGCCTAGACAGAACATGAACTAAGATAGCTGAGCAAAGCTAAAATAGAAAAGGACTGAGGTATAGCAGAATGCAAATACAGAGTGCAGGGCTACAGGACAGAAACAAGACATGAGCAAGATAAAACAGATACCAACTAAGAATAAACAAGGCAAGGCTCAGGGTTGCAGAAAACAACATAAGAATACTGCAGGGAACAGGACAAAGGAACACAAGAGTCACATACAAAGGAATGAACATAAATACAGGAACTAGCCTAATACTAAAGATGTCAAAGGTGGAGGTTTGGTTCACCAAATTGGCCAATTCGATTTTAGCTTGCCAACCACGTCAAGGTATCCCACATAGGCAAGTCCCTAACTAAAACATAATATTAGCAAAGGTAAAACAAATAAAATCTAAGACACATAAATGGCATAGAACTTAAACACAGAGAAAATACCTGTAGACTGCTGCAAAGGACTGAAAAGCAACGGGTGTAGTATAAATAGAAAGGCAGAGAGAATCAGAAAACCTGAAATGGAACATAAGAACAGGCAAAGGAAAACCAGAAATGTAATAGAGCAAAGAATAGAAAACATATGAACTGGGTACAAAAGCAAGGAATAACTTAGACAGGGAACAAGGCTAGAAACAGAGACAGAACAGACTGGAAACTGACAAGGATTACATTTAAAGAGACAGGACAGGGCATCCCATTGAAGGGACTCAGGGCATCCCACTGAAGGGACTCTAAGACATAAGAGCATACTTAGCCTACATGAGCAACATCCGGAAGGCGACCAGCACTACTGCTTTTCTGGATAACTTCTTTAAGGGAATAGAAGTTATCACACGTACAGATTCCCTGGTCATATGTCATGGAGTGCTCACAGGTAGGGGCTACTCTGGAACAGGGCAGGATCCGGACTACAGCCGGTTTGGGAAGGTGCCACTCTGGGGGAGTACCAGTCTGTGGCCAGGAACTAGGAAATGCCACCGAGTGGCCAGAACAGAAATATGCCACCATGTGGCCGGGACTAAGATAAACAGAACACAAGAATTACAGAACAGTTAAGAACCCAGGAACAAGAATAACAAAGAAGCAAGACAGAATAGCAAAATGCAGAAATGAAACTGAAAAGCCTGGATACAGCTTGGATGAGCCTGAATACGGGTTGACTCATGACACACATGTTGTGGTGCCTGTACATATTGGAGGTAACCCGAGGTATCAGTTGGGGTTATCCACCGCACTGGGATAAAAGCTGTTAGGCCAATCCCTTTATTCATAGGGAGGGGGGTCACCCCTGGCCTTATTGTGAGAGGCACATGTTGTGGTGCCTGTACATATTGGAGGTAACCCGAGGTATCAGTTGGGGTTATCCACCGCACTGGGATAAAAGCTGTTAGGCCAATCCCTTTATTCATAGGGGGGGGGGGGGGGGGTGTCACCCCTGGCCTTATTGTGAGAGGCACATGTTGTGGTGCCTGTACATATCTGGGGTAACCCGAGGTATCAGTTGTGGTTACCCACCGCACTGTGATAAAGGCTATAAGGCCAATCCCTTTATTCATAGGGGAGTCACCCCTGGCCTTATTGTGAGAGGCATGTGTTGGGGTGCCTGTACATATTGGGGGTAACTCGAGATATCAGTTGGGTCACCCAATACACTGTGAAAATGATGTTAGGCCAATTCCTTTAGTCATAAGGACCCCTGGCCTTGTTGGGATTTGTTGCGTTGCCTGTACATCCAGGAATGATTCCCTTATATATTGTGAGCTGGGTAGTTCTGTAGATGGGTGTCTCATAGGAGAGCCCTGCTTAGAGGAACGAGCCAAATATTCATCAAGGGTTTTAAATTTCTCATCCCCAGAAGGCAAATCTGCCTGTTCAGATGTAGTATTCAGTGTAAACAAAAGTGGGGAGCACGTAACCCTTTTCTTGAGAGGTGCCTTGCCCTTTTCTTGAGGAAGAGAGTCCAACAGGACCTCTTATTAGAGGGGGTCAGATCATGACAATGGTATGAGTCCTCAGATCTGACCCATGCAAGTGAAGGAACTTCAGAGGCGTCCTGAGTAATGTTGGGGGTTGGATTGTTGCAGAACGGCCAGGCCTGCTGGCAAAGATGCAGCCAAGGTCGACTGGAGCCATGTCTGAAGGCCCCCACTCAAGCCCTGCCTGCGCTTCTCACCCTAATAAAGTTGTTGGCAATATTATGGTATATTATTTTTATATATTTTATGCCACCTTATAAAGAAGCCTACCTACAGAGAGAGAGGGGGGGCTGGTATGAAAACACCATTATCAGACACTGACTAGGGGTCACCCTATTGGAAAAAAACCTGCACCCAGGCAGGTTAACACAACCCCCAGAGGCGGTTATATCACTTTAAACATGAAGCAGCATACATGCTGCTGCAGAAAGCAAAATAAACCTGGAGGGGTTTAAAATTGTCAGGGGAAACTGCCAATAATGATATATGAGAGCTAGATCCCTGAAGTAAATATCCCTTTACAACCTGGTTTATCAAATATATGTGGGATGTGGTAAACTCTCATGTCAGTAGGGGTCAGAAAAAGGGGGTCATCCCCTTGCATGGAACAGTTTGTGGTATTGCCTTCACCAATAATAACAACGCAATATATATGTATGTAGGCCAAAAACAGGGCCTAACCTGGCTGTGCAAGCACCAAGAGAGTAGATGAATAAGCCACAGATTAAAGAAAAACATAAAATGGTGAGGTGTGTGTGGAAAGCGGTATTGCCGCTAATGGTAGAAAAAGAGAGCTCCATTAGAGGTGTAAATCCCTAAAACTAAGGAATAACCTGTTAAGGAAAACACAATAAAGGGACAAAAAAAAACCAATACACAGTAATAAAGCAATCTGAAGTATAGATTAAATAAACGGTATAGTGAGAAACATTCTAGTGTGGAAGTTGCTCACCTGGAGGCAGCAGCAAAGAAAGTGGAAGAGGAAGTGTCTGAGGGGGTTTATATATGCATCCTGTGTTTGTTTCTATTGGTTGAATCTTTACAACTCTGTTAACTCTTTTGCTTCTGGATTTTTCAGTAAAGAAGGATTATGCAAATATGAAGCCTCCTGTCTTGCCATAAAATTGGTTTTGCAAACATAGTTGCATTAAAGACATCAAAACACCCCATATTTAATACTTTGTGGTGTCAAAATTTCAAGAATATACACTTTTCTGAAAATAAAACTAAACTGGGGTATGCAGTGGGCCCCAAACTAAAGATAGGCCAAAGAACAAATATGCTCAATTTCAAACCTAATGACTATTGTTCAACTATTGTGAATGAACCTTCCCAAAAATCCTGGCAAACCTATGGATGGGTGGTATCCCTGTACTCAGGAGATGTTGCTGAACACATATTGAGGTGTTGTTTTGTAGTGACACATACCAAAATCTCCGAATACATGCCTGAAATACAGCGTGTGTGAAAACCCTCCCACAAAAAAAAGTTCTACCAAAATGTTTGACAAAGGCTGGTGGTAGAATTAGTGGATGGAAAGTGTTAAAATACTACCATTTGAAATATCCTAGGGTGTCTAGTTTTCAAAAATATATTGTTTGATGGGGTAAAATACAAAGGCTAGGACATGGGTTCAGGTTGTCTGCAAGTCAAAATTCCAAGTTGGAAAACCAAAAAGTGCACCTCTCAAATGTGGCCTTTTACCCCCTCAAACAACAAAACTATGAATGGGTGGCATCCCTGTACTCAGGAGATGTTGCTGAATACAAATTGGAGTGTTTTTTGGCCGTGACCCATAGCAGGATCTGTGAATTTATGTATGAAGTAAAATGTGTGTGAAAAAACACAAAATGTACTACCCAAAATTTTGACAAAGCTGGTGGTAGAATTAGAGCATGGAAAGTAAGAAAATTCGTTTTTTTTGGTTTTTTTTTCACCATGTTTTATTATTTTTTTATATTATATTATAGAATATGATCAAAATTATGTTATCTAAAGAAAGCCCTTCTTGTGCCGATAAAAACAATATATAATTTTTGTGGGTACAGCAAATGACAAATAAGAAAATTACAGCTAAACACGAACAGAGCAGAAATGTTAAAATAGCCACTGTCCAGAATGACCAAAAATGTTTCAACGGGTCTGTCCTTAAAGGGTTAAGTTTGTTTGACATGACCTGTCTTTCACAAAACCATGCTGACTTCTACTTATTATATATGTATAATTGATGTATACCTTTAGCAATCCTTAAAATAATTGCGCCAATAAAGATGTCAAGCTCACTGGCCTATAATTGCCTGGCTAGGATTTTGATCACTTTTATACCTTGCCAGAATTATGCTTTCTTTCTAATAGGACACTATTCACTAAAATTCAACTTTGGAGGTTGACTTTAATTTTGAGACTAAGTCAAATTTGGCACCCAAATAAGAATCTTACATATTGTAAGTAATGGGAGGCAAAATGATTGAAGCAATTTTTGAGACTTAGTCAAACTCAGGTGCCGAATTTTACTTATTCTCAAAAATAGCTTTGATCATTACTTTCAATGGGAAAGATTCAAACATGTTTTTTTTTTTTTTTTAATAAAAGTGAATCTCGGATGCCAAACTTGAACTGGTCTGAAAATTAAAGTTGACCTTCAAAGTCGAAATTTTGTGAATAGACTCATAAGTACCCTTTGGTGTAAACCATCTGGCCCTGGAGCCTTGTCTGTCTTAACTGTGTTTAAATGATTAAGCACTTTTTCCTGAGACAGCCAATCCAATATTTCCTATGACAATTTTGTACATTTTCAATTTAGCCATTTTACTTGCCTTTTTGCAGGTTTTGTTGGCATATTTGTACTCTTTAAATAATACTGCTGATCCCTTGCTTTTATAAAGTTTGAATGCCATTTTCTTGTTTTGTATTTCCTGTCTTACGTTACCGGTAAGCTTTATTAGTTTTGATTTGTGTATTTTGTATTTGTTAATCTCAGATGAATCATATTATGGTCACTATTCCTCAAGGGTTATCTTACTTGGATGTCTGAGATAAGCTCCTCATTACTAGATCCAGACAGGCATCCATTCCAGTTTAGGTATCTACTAATTGTGCCATACATTTGTTATTAAACAGGTTCAGACCTTGCCTATTAACTATGCTAACCTCACCACTGCTGTCATCCTCATTTACCATAGCTACCACACCCTCACAATCTACTCTAGCTACCATTACTCCATTTTGATCTTTAAAGCTAGTTTAAAAGTTCCTCCAATACACAAATAAAGTGTTAAATGAATATCATAAAGGAGAATCCTCTTGGTGGTGGAAAATAAATATCATAAACTCATATATTATGCCAAAATTGACATATTTATTTAGAATGCTCCCACTGAAGGTTTCTATAGCTGGCTAGACATGGTCCACAACAGCTTTACATCTTACTTATGGAAAGGTAAAAAACTAGGTTAGCCTCAGCCTTTCTACCTAAAAAATACAAACATGGGGGGTTGAATTTCCCCTTGATAAGACAATGTTACCACTCTCACATGATAAGTAATATATACAAACCCCAAGAAGACTTAGCCAAACAAGATATGCGGTATACAATTGAATCAGATGCGGTTAATAGACATTATTTTGAATTTTATTTATGGATTGATAGAAATAAAAAAACATAGCTAAAACAGTGAGACTAAATCAAATATACTAAGTCAAACAATTCAAGAATCGGAGGAGATTAAGAAAAGTCGAAGTATTCAAAATAAAATTATTCAGTCGTGCATGTTGCAGTCTCTAAAACATAATATAGTAGATTTTTCATTGAAGAATTGGCTAGACAGGAATATATTATGTATTTCTGATTCAGTTGAAACTTTAAGATGAAAAATGCAATTATCAGATCAGGAATGCAGAATATATATTTGTGCCTGAAGGACTTTTTGTCCTCCCATCTATTAGAAAATACTCCTGGTACAATTATTTGACTACAGAAGATTGTCAAAAATTACATCTAGAGCAAACCACATGCTGTCATATACTAATAATATTCGTATAAAATCCTGGAAAATCAAATTAAAACAATATAGCTGAGGACTAGTGAACTCAATCTTTAATATTAGTATATTAAATTATTCACTGTTTGAACACTGAGTTGAAAGGTGTTATGGTACCCCCCGGTATAAGAGAGGTTAATACCGCTGAGGATGTTCCCTTTCCAAATGAAAAAGCAGCTAACAGCAGTTCCAATTAGCCGAACAGAAACCACACCAAATCCCTCACGAACCAAACAGCAATACAAATCCCATACCTCCCAGGTACGAGACCAAGCTCCTTGTTGATGGTTAAACAGAGATCTACTTTATTTGTGTAACAACACAGACTTATAAAAAGACATAAACATGACATCACAGTTATTGGTATACAATGGGGGGGGGGGGGGGGGTGGAACTAAACATAGTTTGCCAACTTACTGGGGCTAGGAACACATTAGACACACAGTAAGAGACGTAATGAACCCAACATAATCAGTTAATCCAGTTAATATAGAACAATGGATGTTGGTGTAAACTATCCAGGATTGTCACTGACACATTATAAACCTTTAGAGTGGTCTACTCACATAATTAAACAATACACGTAAAGCAATATGCTCACAGAATGTGACTAACTAACAATATTGGTAGCTTTCAAAATATACATCACTTTCCTCTAAAACTTACTGTTTTTTAGAATCAGACAATTCCACCCAGTAGTTTATTCGGTAGTTTGTGAAATAAATGAACGGAGGGTACGGACAGGCAATTAACCGAAAGATAGACGAAGGCAACGGAATAGAAGTATAATTCCAAGACAGAGGGGTCTGTCACAAAAGTTATTATAAATTGATGAATGAATGGTACCTCGTCCCTGATAAAATGAAAAAATGTACCGAAATTCTGATTCCTGCTGTTAGAGATGTGGAAAAGACTTGAAGTGGAGTCCAGAAGTAGCTTTACTGCATCTTAAATGGGACTTAAAATCGGAAAATCTTAGATTATTAGCAGAACACTGTCTGGTGGCCACCAATGTTTTGATTGCAAAAAGAGAGAGATCAAGTCTCTGTCAGGTCCGTGCTCCGGTCCCACGCCGCTTACCTCCAACATACGCTAAAGGCACTGTTAAGGTCCCCCGCTGTCGGCTGCTCCATGCAGCGCGTACCCGTCAATGGAAATGAGCGCGTGCGCGTCACAACACGCTGTCACTAGTATCACGGGCGTCCTATGGAAACGGGAAGCGTAGCGCGCATTACACACGTCACGGAGGCGGGGCTACAGCCCTTTAAAACACCAACGCGCAAAACATAAAATTGCTTGATGATTGACAAGCTTCACTCTCGTTGTGTGACCCCCGTTTCTCCGTTTGTGGCTATCAATCCGACTTTTTGATCTCCTGATTCTTGACCCGGCTTGCTCACGTTTATTCTGCCTTTTCTGGATTCCTGACCCGGCTTGCTCCTCGTTTATTCTGCCTCTCTGTACTCCTGACCCTGGCTACCCGTTACTGGACTCTCCTGCTCTCTGGACTCCCTGATATTGGCTTCCCTCCTCGATCACCCTATTTGCTTGCCCCCTCGATTTGGATTACCTCGGCAGTGCTGTATATTCCATCAGTATCCTGTTTACATCCAACGGATCACACCTGGTACTCGTGCCCGATACCACAGGTAGTACCTGCCACTTCTAAGACCCTCAGGATCTGTGGTTTCAGGCAAAGGCGCTTAACTTCTGCTATTGGGGATCCCCTGCTTCTGAACCACGGTACGTCTGCTTGGCTTCCTTACAGTCTCACAGTTGAGAAGAAGCACTTTTATAACCAGTTTCTTCTTCAAATCAGATCTCTCTGTACTCTGCAAAAAAATTAAAATATATGAATTGTGGAAAATAAGGGGTGGAAAGTGTGTAACGCAAATAATGTAGGACATGTACCTCAAACATGGAAGTATTACAAATGATAAAAATATTCTGATTAAGCAGATTGAGTGCCTCGAGAGAAATAAAACAAAGGAGGAGGGGAGGAGAGGAGGAGACTTGAAAAATAAAAAAGAATTAAGAAAGGGGGTGAAAAGGGCAGGGAGAAATAAAGAGGAAGAAGAAGAAAAAGGGGAAAGGAAAAGGGAAGGGAAATAAAGAAGATACAATAAAAGAAATGGAGAAGAAGAGAAAAGATCTTTAATGAGACTAAACTAAAACTCTCCTCTTTCTCTGATCCCATCCTCCTAACGCTGATGTTCTTATTTATTGAGTATGATATGCACCAAAGACAGAAGCAATAAGTGAATTATGCGATGACTATGAAAGGACAACAGTCAAATTGTTATTATCAAATGTAAGTTTATTTACGAATGTGTTTTGTAAGTCTTTACATTCGTGAAAAAAAAAATAACTATTTGAATAAACAAAAAAGTTTCTCTAGCCCTCCTCTCCTCTAGTACTACAGTCCCCTCATCATTAAGGTACAGTCCATCCCATCCATAGACTCTGTAGCCTACTGCAAAAGTGTGCCTAGTGCTCCAAGAACCCATTCACTCTTTCTTACACCACCTTCTCAGCCACACATTTATCTCCCTAAGCTCTCGCTGTCTCCCTTACAGTGCATGGTACTGGTAATATTTCAAATAATTTTACCTTGAAGGTCCCTTCAAGCTTATTGCTTAATGCCCTCAAATTATTTTTAAGGACCACCCACCTGCCAATAACATTGTTGTTAGTACCAATGTGTACTAAGACTGCTAGATCATCCGCATCCCGTCCCAACAATCTGTCTTCCCAGTCAACAAACCCAAGCACCCGGGAGACAACATAAAATGTGGCATTTGAGATCCTGGCAACAGAGTACGCTATCTTCCTAATAATGGAATTCCCTACTACCAATACCTGTCCAGCTTTCGTAGCAACCTGGTATCCCACTGTGCGGGGGAGGCTACTCTCCTGGCTGATAGTAGAATCAGCCTGCCCTAGAAATGCCCCTTTCTCAGCTGATCTCCTCAGCATACTAACACAAGCTGGTAAACATGTTGGGATAAACTAGCCCAGAACAAGCCTCCCTGGCTCTCCAACCCCTACTTCCCTTTACACTGCTAACCCAGATCTCTGCCCTATAAACCTCTTCTCCCCATCTCCACTCTCCTCTACACTGCTTTATACCGTATTTGCTCGATTATAAGATGACCCTGATTATAAGACGACCCCCCAAACTTTGGATATTCCTTTAGGAAGAAAACTAAAAGCCTGAATATAAGACTACCCTATAGGAAAAAAGTTCAACTTGTATATGTTCACATGTAAATTGCTTTTTTAGTAAAAAATTATATCAAAAAATGCATTTCTTGTTTTTATTTCCTTTTATGTGCCAATGCTGCCTATCTCTTTCCCTTGTCCCAGCTTTGTCTCTCTCCCCCCCTTAGTGTTGTCTCTCTCTCCCCCTCCCTTTGACCCCCCTCACCTCTGTCTCTTCCCCCCCTTGTTTCTCTCTGCCCCCTCCCCTTGTTACTATGTGCCCCTCTCCCTCCCCTTGTCTCTCTCTTCCCCCCTCCCTCCCCTTGTCTCGGTCTCTTCCCCCCTCCCCTTGTTTCTCTCTGCCTCCTCCCCTTGTTGCTCTGCCCCCCTCCCCCGTATCTCTGCCCCCTCCCTCCCTTGTTGCTCTGTCTCTTCCCCCCTCCCTCCCCTTGTTGCTCTGTCCCCCGTCTCTCTGCCCCCCTCCCTCCCTTGTTGCTCTGTCTCTTCCCCCCTCCCTCCCCTTGTTGCTCTGTCCCCCGTCTCTCTGCCCCCTCCCTCCCTTGTTGCTCTGTCTCTTCCCCCCTCCCTCCCCTTGTTGCTCTGTCCCCCGTCTCTCTGCCCCCTCCCTCCCCCGTCTCTGTCTCTTCCCCCCTCCCTCCCCTTGTTGCTCTGTCCCCCGTCTCTCTGCCCCCTCCCTCCCCCCTGTCTCTGTCTCTTCCCCCCTCCCTCCCCTTGTTGCTCTGTCCCCCGTCTCTCTGCCCCCTCCCTCCCCCCTGTCTCTGTCTCTTCCCCCCTCCCTCCCCTTGTTGCTCTGTCCCCCGTCTCTCTGCCCCCTCCCTCCCCCCTGTCTCTGTCTCTTCCCCCCTCCCTCCCCTTGTTGCTCTGTCCCCCGTCTCTCTGCCTCCTCCCTCCCCCCTGTCTCTGTCTCTTCCCCCCTCCCTCCCCTTGTTGCTCTATCTCTTCCCCCCTCCCTCCCCTTGTTGCTCTATAGTGCTGCAATAGTTCAAAAAGCAACCAACATGTTTCGTCCTTCGGACTTCATCAAGGGTATAGTGTTCTCTGCGAGTCTCTCTTATATAGCCATCAATTAAAGTGACAGCCTTCATTTAAGTGAGTTCCAAAAAATTATAAAAACGGAGACATAAAAGTGGAACATCTCATACAATGCATTTAATAAAAACATATTATTTGCATTTTTATTACAATATAAATTTTAAAAAATGAAAATACTATAATAGAAATATATTTAAATAAATCACCAATATATTAAAAAATGACATAACTTGCATAGAAAATATACATACATTTTTTTACATTTTTCTAATCTCAATTATCTGTAAAAAATAATTAAATAAAAGCTTTAAGCTCAAAATCTATATTAATGCCATGGGGTGCAATGGTCTTTAAATTATGAATCCAAAAAGCTTCCCTTTGATGGAGCCTTTTTATTCTATCCAACCTCTCCATGTGCACTGTATAGCTTGAATTCCTACAAACTTAATGTTTTCTTGGCATCCCCTGGGGAATGATTTACAAGGATTGGGAAGGCAGAACCCTGGGAAATTATGCAAATTAATTGTACAGGACATGTATGGGCGAGGGGGAGGCAAGAGATGACTGACGGGGGCTGGGGGAGGGGCTTCAAGGGGGAGTTGTTAAAAGCCCTGGAGCCTCTCTCCCCAGCAGCCATTTTAATCTGTAAACGCACCTGGTAGCAATTTTCCCACCCTCCCTCCCTATGTTTATGTGTTTTCTATGTATTAACTTTCTTTTGTCGCAGCAGGCGGGGGTTGGCTGTCCTTGCCAGTAGGGGATATGTTTTGGAAAATGGAGTTGGAGTTATTACAAGGAGAATGGTGCTCGGGTCCTCCCCTTAACCTTAAAAGCAACATGGAAGTTGTTTGTAGTTGACGTGCCCACTGAGCTAAGTGAGTCGGCTAGTGGTAAGCATTGTGGGAGAGATGGGCCAGGTGGAGTTATGGCATCTCAAGGGACGAGGAGGGGAGGCGAGCTTCTGGATTCTGGATTTGGTTGGAAAAAGGTGGCCATATATAAATATATGGGTGGAAGTGGAAAATGGTTTTACTGGCAAGGGCTTAGTCAATTTGTCAGGCTGTATTCTGTTTTATACATATAAGTATTAAAGGATGGTGGTGGTTTATACAGCCTGATATGTGTTTAATAAAGAAGTGCTGTGGCCTTGTTGTACCATCACAAGTCTCGTGTCCATTATTGGGGGGAACATGGGCTGGTATGGTTATGGGTGTCTGTGGGGTTATGGTATGTCTCAGGAATCGGGCATCTATCCCCTCTGCATACATACATGTATTTCTCAAATCCCTTTCCAATCAAACCTAAGTGTTCTAAAATTCTAACCTTCAGGGATCTTTTTGTTTGACCCACATACTGCAGTCCACACCCACACTCTATAAGGTAAACCACATGTGTGGTATTACAATTTATAAACCGTTTTATTTTGTACGTTTTTCCTGTGGTTTTGGACATAAATTCTGTTGTTTTTCTGCTTTGGGTGGTACATACTAAGGCTGCCCTGGGAGTTGCTTTCGGCAGTTGCTCGTTTGGACTGAGATATCCACATCGAGGCTGTACGAGGAAGTGTTTACCCAGCTGATCCCGAACAACGGACGAACACGGAGGGGACTAGGAGAGAGAGTTTGTGCACAAGACTGTATTCTGCTGCCCCAAACAACGCCCGGTTTGTTTTTTTAACCTGTGTCATTTTTGTACAATATATCCTTTTATATCGATACCATTGGTGTTTCTTTTAATGATATATAAAGAGGACCGAGAAACCATCTTTTGATTAACACAAGGTTCCGTCCAAGTTGCTTAATTTCTGTGATGCGAATTCAGTTGCTCCTACTATCTTGGGAGCTTCGTTAGTGAGTTATTTTAACCCCTAAGTGTGCTATTATTCATTATCAGTTATACTGCACCAGATTGTTTTTTTCTGATTATTTTTTCAGATTGTTTGCACAAGAACATTGATTTCAATTGAATTGCAGCATTTTGTGATATTTTCCAATTTATATTTCACCACATTTTTCACTATATTATATTTCTTTTTAATTTTCTTTTTAAAGGTAAGCCAACTGACAATTGTACCAATCAATATAGAATTTCCTGAGGCAGTGGTTAGACCCAAGGTTCTAATTCTCTTTAGCCATAAAATACTTTCCAAGGCAGTAGGCCCCACCATCTCCTGCTCTATCCAAAACCAATCTTGTTCACGAGATTCAGGCAACTGTATTTTATGAGCATGATGTAGCATACTAGCATCAACATATCTAGCCAGGTTGGGCACTCCAAGACTCCCTTTATTATCGGGTTTATGCAGCCACTGCCTGGTGATTCTTGTTTTGTTTTTTTATCTCCCCAGATATATTTACCAGCTAGACTTTGGAACTGTTTACAACATGTGACAGATATAGGGACAGGAATCATTCTCAATAAATAGAAACATAGAAACATAGAATGTGTAGGCAGATAAGAACCATTTGGCCCTCTAGTCTGCCCAATTTTCTAAATAGCCTTGTGCCTATCCCACTCATGCTTAAAATCCTTGACCATGTTTACCTCTACCACTTCCGCTGGAAGGCTATTCCATACATCCACTGGGTCTAGGACACTTCTTCGCCGCATCTTCATCGCTGACAGTTCAGCGCAGCAGTTAGAACGCTGAACTGTCAGCAATCAAGTATAACGAGGCCGTGTCACCGCGGCTGCAGCTATGTAAGAGCTGACAGTTCAGCGCTGAACTGTCAGCTCTTACAAATCTAAAAGTAAAACTAAAATAACCCCCCTAATAAATGATCCCCCCCCCAATAGTAACACTAAACACTAAACCCCAATACTAACACTAAAATTAACCCCAATACTAAAATTAACCCCCTAAACCCTAATACTAACCCTAATACTAACCCCCGAACCCTAATACTAAACACTAAACCTAATTCTAACCCCCTAAACCTTAATTTTAAACAAACTAAAATCGGTAAAATACTTACCTTTAGCGATGAAATGTCCCGCGATGAAATCTCCAGCGACGATCTGTATTGTGCTGTAGAGTCGGCGGTGAAGCGGCTGCGCGGTAGCAGCCGCGATGAAGAGTCCCATCCCCACATCCACTACCCTCTCAGTAAAGTAATACTTCCTGATATTACTTTTAAATCGTTGCCCCTCTAAGTTTAGACTATGTCCTCTAGTTGTGGTAGTTTTTCTTCTTTTAAATATACTCTCTTCCTTTACTGTGTTGATTCCCTTTATGTATTTTAATGTTTCTGTCATATCCCTCCTGTTACGTCTTTCCTCCAGACTAATCTTGATGTTTTTTCTTTACAAGAAGATTTGGACAGAGTGGGGAACTGGGCAAGAAAGTGGCAAATGAGGTTCAATATAGACAAATGTAAAGTTATGCATTATGGGAAAAATAATAACAAAGCAACATATACGTTAAATGGTATTTCCCTGGGAAAAACTACTAACGAAAAGGATTTAGGAATCATTGTAGATAACAAACTTGGCAACAGTGCACAATGCCAGTCAGCAGCTGCAAGGGCCAATAAGATATTGGCATGTATAAAACGAGGTATAGATTCACGGGAGGAGGACATCATCTTGCCTCTTTACAAATCAATGGTAAGACCGCACCTTGAATATGCAGTACATTTCTGGGCACCAGTCCTTAAAAAGGATATTAAGGAACTAGAAAAAGTGCAAAGGAGAGCAACAACATTAATAAGGGGATTGGAGGATCTTAGTTAGGAAGAGAGACTTAAAAAATTGCAGTTATTTACTTTAGAAAAAAGGCGTCTTAGAGGGGATATGATAACATTTTATAAATATGTGCAGGGCCAATATAAGGAGCTCTCCAATGACCTGTTCATTAACAGAAATGTACAAAGAACAAGAGGTCACCCCCTGAGACTGGAAGAGCAAAGATTTCATAGGCAGCAAAGGAAGGGATTCTTTATGGTAAGGACAATAAAATTATGGAACTCACTGCCAAGAGATGTAGTGCTATCAACCACAGTAGATGCATTTAAAAATAGTCTGGATGTTTTTTTTAGAAAAGCAGAACATACAGGGGTATTAATAATAGAATAAGCATTAATAATAGAGCTTTTTGATCCAAGGAGAAATCTGATTGCCCTTTTGGAGTCAAGAAGGAATTTTTTCCCCTTAGGAGGCTAAATTCGAAATAGCTTCCTTAGGTTTTTTTTTTTTGCCTTCTTTTTGATCAAAACGCTGAAATGATAGGTAGAAGGGTTGAACTTGATGGACTTGTGTCTTTTTCAACCTAAATTACTATGTTACTATGTTACTATGTTATTGGAATCAATTACACAGATCTTTTTAGCCTATGTGTGGCAAGGTAAAAAATCTAGAATAACTTGAGCTGACCTTATGAGAAGAACCAAATATGCAGGGCTAGGATTCCCAGATTTATATAGATTACACAAAATATCTATGCTAGCACATGCATTAGAATGGGAAAGCAAAAAGGATATCAACCTGAGATGGTTGCAACTTGAGGAAACCAAACCTTAAATATGAATCCCTTTCATCTATAATGGGTTGCCGTACTGGAATTAAAAAAATTGGGAATAAATTTGCCTATAATAAGGGATATATTTAACAGCATAGATAGGATCAGAGTCAGCATAGGGACAAGCACTCCTCTTAACGCAGCAGCACCAATAGACTCTCTCAAATGTTATATATCAAACCTAAATCTTTTGACCTGGAAGAACAAGGGTATAGCCCGTGTATCTGATTTAATGAATAGTGATGGATTAATCACATTTTCATCTGCCCAGGGGAAATTTGCCCTTCCGAACTCAAAAATGTTTACAATTATTAGAATCCAGAATTATCTTAGAAGAAATCTATTAGCTTCTCAAGAAATCCTAGACAAAATTATTGCAGCTCATCATAAATCAAAGTTAATATCAAAATTACTAGTTCATATGGACCAGGGTCAGAATCTCTCACTCCCTGTTTCCATTATTAAATGGGAAAGAGACCTCCCGAAATCTTACTCCGAGGATCAATGGTATGCAGTAGTGGAACTCAACAGGACTGTTGTAAATAACATTACGCTACAGGATTTCTATTATAAAAATTTGTACAGGTGGTTCCCGAATGTCTTCACAAATTCCAGCCCAATACTTCCAATTTGTGCTGGAGATGTGGGGGATCCTTAGGAACCATGCACCACATATGGAGGGACTGTGGGAAACAGAGATAAAACATAGTTTACAGCATCTTCTTGAGGAAATTTGTGGTTTTTGAGGACCTCTCACTGCTCCCTTATTTCTGTTTCTGCTGGACTGCCCAACTATGACCAAACCCCAGCAAAGTAATTTTCTCCATATATTCTCTGCAACCAAAATATGTATGGCCCGATACTGGAGAAGACATGATCCCCCCAGATGGCAGGAGATATTAGCTCAAGTTATATACCAATGCCAGATGGAAAAGCCCATCTTCAGATCAGAAGATAGATACCCAAAGTTACAACCTATCCCCATGGCAAACCCGCGCGCGCCCCCCCCCCCCCCCCCGATTCCGCCCCTGGAGTGATTCTTGCCTGAGCCTATAACTTTATCTCAACTAATGAGTATACCGACAAGGATTGTATGTGTGCATGCCTGTTGTGAATCAACGTTATTAATCTGAGGGTTGTATGACTGGGAGGAAGATTACTTACTACTTGCACTTTATCTCTTTTTTATCTTTTTATAAAACACCTACTGCATATATATGTCCCCCAAATCTTGTAACTTAACCACAAACTTTTTGCATGTGGGTATTCCTATAACCATGGGCGTAGACATACACATGATTCTTAAAATACTATACTCTTATCGCAAATTATTTGCACATGGGTGTGTCTGCAACCATGGGAGTAGAGTAGTAGAAAGGCTGGAAAATGGATTAGATTCTTTAAATTAGTTGACTGTACCCACTATTTATAAATTGAAAATGTATGTAATTATGAGGATTCTTTCTCGAATATGTATGGATTATTTTGTGTCGGATTTTAATAACCATAAAAATATGAAAATGAGTTATTGATTATGAATCATTAAAAATATGAAAATTGATGATTCATATAAATGGGTCCGACCAAAAATACCCATATAAAGATTTTGTTATGTATATAGAGAGTTTGGCTGATGTTTTTACAAAAGTAAATACAATACAACAATTATTAATAAAATAATAATGAATTTATTGAATATAAAATAAAGATCAAACGATAAGTAAAATAGCGCAACAAACAAATACAAAATCAATAGATGTTAATCTTAATTCACATGTATGACTTTGTAAGGCAGAAAACCAACGTACCGTGATTCATGCGAAGAGGTAGGGATCCCAATTGCAGATATCGACTGTTCCTGCCTGGCACCACCGATACCGAGGGCTACAGGGTAGGTAGACGTCAATAGATGGCAGCAGGCACGAATGTCAGAGAACCAGGAACAGAAGTGCTGGTACCGTGAAGGGTAGTCGAGGGACAGTCCGAGTCGGGGAGCCAGGAAGGTAGCAAGGTCGAGAGTTCAAGCCGGGTTCAAGGATGCCAGAATGCAGGAGGGTCAAATAACGTAGCCGGGTCAGGGAGAACAGAGGTCAGCAAAATCCAGGAGAAAGCCAGGTCAGAAGTCCAGTAGAGTAGAATGATCAAATAACACTTGCAGGAACAAAAACGAGGAAGCTAGGAGCAATCCACGAGGAGATAGCTTGAAAAATCAACAAGCAAATTTGAATTGCGCGCGCTATGGTTTTAAAGGGCATAGCTCCGCCCCCGTGACGTACGCGACGCGCGTCTCGCCGCCCGTCGCCATAGTGATGATCGGGGCAGAAGAGAAAGAGCTTCCCGTCGAGCACGCGCCTGTCTCCAGTGTCGGGCGCGTGTAGAAGAGGATAGCCGACGGTGAGAGGGACCGGAGCTGCTGCTATTCTTTCTGTGAGGGACCCGGCGTGGGACAGATATGCGGACCTTACAGAGCCCCCTCCTCAAGCGCGGACTCTGGGCGCAAACCGGTGCAGGCCGCGAAGGGTACCGAAGATGGTATGCACGCAAACAAGCAGGAGCATGAATATGCGACAAGGGTTCCCACGATCGTTCTTCCGGACCATACCCGCGCCAGTGGATTAGATATTCTATGCGTCCTCTACGCCATCGGGAGTCCAATATTTTTTGTACAACATACTCCTTATTGCCTTCTACGATAACCGGAGCAGGGGGCGTAGGAACCCGGCCGACAAAGCGGTTAGCGATGTAAGGTTTCAAGAGAGCCACGTGGAACACCGGGTGAATGCGAAGCGAGGAGGGGAGTTTCAGACGCATCGTAACCGGACTAAGAACTTCCAAGATAGGGTAGGGACCCAGGAATCGGGGACCCAATTTCCTGGAAGGGCATGTCAACCGAATATGAGCGGCAGAAAGCCAAACCTTGTCCCCGGCTTGGTATCTTGGTGGGGGAGAACGTTTGAGGTTTGCGTATCTTCTTTGAGTGTCTTGAGCAGCCTCAAGGTTCTTACGTAGGGTCACCAAATGTTGCGAGATGCGTAAATGTCTTTCCTTGACCTCGGGTACCGAAGAGTCTGTGACCACTCCGGGAATCGAAATAGGGTGGTACCCGTAGTGAGCAAAGAACGGGGACATTTTAATAGAGGATTGTTGTTGGTTATTGTAGGCAAATTCCGCTGTTGGGAGCAGTGGTAACCAATCGTCTTGTAAGTAAGCGGTGTAACAACGTATATACTGCTCCAGAATTTGATTTAACTGTTCTGTTTGACCGTTGGTCTGAGGGTGGAAGGCTGTGGAGAGAGCGCTATGGATTCGAAGGTTATGGCAAAAGGCTCTCCAAAAACGGGACGTAAACTGAACTCCACGATCCGAGGTGATGGACAGTGGCAGCCCGTGGAGACGGAAGACAAAGGAGATAAACAAGGAAGCTGTGGTGGCTGCTGTGGGAACACCAATGGTTGGGATAAAATGGGCCATCTTGGTACAACGATCCACCACGACCATGATGGTATTGTGTTTCTGAGAAGGAGGTAAATCTACGATGAAGTCCATGGAAATGTCAGACCATGGTCTAGATGGCACAAGGAGTGGCTGTAATAAGCCCGCAGGTTTGGTCCGGTTGGTCTTGTTCCGTGCACACACCTCACAAGAACGAACATAGGACGTGACATCCTTCAGTAACCGAGGCCACCAGAAGTGGCGTTTCACAAGTTCTGTGGTCTTTGTGATTCCACCATGACCCGATAGGATAGAATCATGGTTTAGCTGCATCACAGATACACGAACGGGTTTGGGTACGTAGATTTTATCCTGGTGTCTGTAGCATCCTCCCTGGAACGTGAGAGGAGGTGTAGTATTAGGAGGTATGGCAGACCGAGAATACGTCTGAATTTTGTCAATCAGGGAACCCTGGGTTGCTAAGAACACGTGAGAAGGAAGTATCGTGTCGGGTGAAAGGTTTTCCACCGGCTGTGTATCGTAAAGGCGGGATAATGCGTCAGCCTTGGTGTTGCGAGAACCAGGTCTATACGTGATGTGAAGATTGAACCTTGTGAAAAAGAGGGACCATCGAGCCTGTCTGGGGCGAAGGCGTTTGGCCTTCTTCAGGTATTCGAGATTGCGATGGTCCGTATATATGGTAACAGGATGCAATGCTCCTTCCAACAGATGTCTCCATTCCTCTAGCGCGTATTTAATGGCCAGCAATTCCCTGTCTCCTACATCATAATTGGATTCCGGAGGTGTGAGACGATGGGAATAAAAGGCCACTGGGTGGAGGAGAGCTTTTTCTCCTTGTCGTTGGGATAAGACGGCTCCTATAGCTGTCTCTGAAGCGTCCACTTCCAGGAAGTACGGTGTAGAGGAATCAGGCTGTACTAGTATAGGAGCTGAAGTAAAACGCTGTTTGAGTAAGTCAAAGGCGTCTTGGGCAGCAGAGGTCCATAGAAAGGGAATATGTAATTTAGTCAATTTAGTGATAGGAGCAGCGATCTGCGAGAAGCCTCTAATGAATCTCCGATAGTAGTTGGCGAAACCAATGAATCGATGAACCGCCTTTTTACAAGTAGGTGTTGGCCAATTCAAGACGGTATGGACCTTCCGTGGGTCCATCTGAATGCTCCCTGGGTTCAGAATGTATCCGAGGAATTCAATCTTGGAACAGTCAAAGGCACATTTTTCGAGTTTGGCGTATAGTTGATGTGTACGTAAACGGTCCAGCACCTTGTTCTTGGCGATTATTGGAAAAGATGAGGAGGTCATCCAAATATACCACGAGGAATATATCCAATATATCTCTGAAGATGTCATTCAAGAAATGCTGGAAAGCGGCTGGGGCATTACAGAGTCCAAAAGGCATCACCAAATATTCAAAATGCCCATACCTAGTCCGGAATGCAGTCTTCCACTCGTCTCCCTTGCGAATCCGGACTAGGTTGTATGCTCCACGTAAATCTATCTTGGTGAAAATGGTGGCACCTCTGACTCGATCCAGCAATTCTGGAATTAAGGGAAGTGGGTATCGATTTTTGATGGTGATGTCATTGAGTTCTCTATAATCGATACAAGGTCGGAGACCACCATCCTTTTTTCCGATAAAAAATATAGCAGCTCCTGCAGGGGAGGTAGAAGGTCTGATAAATCCCTTTGCGAGGTTCTCCGTTATGTAGTTCTTTAGGTGAAGCATTTCGGGTTCAGAGAGAGGGTAAATCTTACCAAATGGAATAGATGAGCCCGGCAATAAATCTATGGGACAATCGTAGGGTCGTTCTGGGGGTAATTTGTCGGCCCCCTTTTTGTCAAATACATCTGAGTAATCTGTATAAGGAGCAGGAATGGTGATAGATGTTTCACTGGAACTGGGGTCCATAGACGTCATCAGCGTAGAGACGGTGTCCAGACACTGGTGTTGGCAGAAATCGGAGGAGAAGGACAGAGAGCCTTTCACCCAGTATATTTGAGGATTGTGTTGACACAACCAGGGCATGCCCAGAATGACTGGAAATAGTGGGGATGTCACCACATCAAATCTGAGGATTTCCACATGATCCGGGCCGATGTGGACATGCAGAGGAAGTGTTTCTAGGGCAACCGGTCCTGAGCTAATAGGTGAGCCGTCTATCACTTGGACATGTATTGGCTTTTCTTTTCTGCGAGTTGGAATCTGAAGAAGCTTTACGGTGAAGTTGTCGATGAAACAACGGCTTGCTCCGGAATCAACGATTGCTTGGACTGTAGCGGAGTTAGTGGTCCACTGTAGGAACAGAGAAATGGACAAATGAGGGGAACCGGACGACAAGACAGGGCGAAGACACACCTCAGATTGGCAACTCTTACCTCCGGAAGATCTGGGCAGACGAGGACAGGAACGAATCAGATGACCTGGTTTGCCGCAGTAGAGGCATAGGTTATTGAGGCGTCGATGTTTCTTCTCTTCTTCCGTGAGGGGTCCTCGTGTAAGTCCTAACTGCATAGGCTCATCAGGAGGGCTGGGGGCCGGAGAGGAACCAGAAGGCTCCAGGAAGGACGCAGGGCGTTTGAATACGGGGTTGACTGAAGAGGCACGTTCCATTCTTCTTTCCCTTAGCCTTCTATCCAGTTGCACAACCAGATGGATGAGATTGTCAAGAGAAGACGGCATACCTATGCGAGCAAGCTCATCCTTGAGGGTTTCTGATAGCCCGTGGCGAAATTGTTCCAAAAGTGCCGGTTCGTTCCAAGTGCTATCGATTGCCAGGCTTCGGAATTCTGTGACGTATTCCTCCACGGGTCTTTTGCCTTGTCTAAGAGCTCGAAGAGAGGACTGCGCTGTAGCTGTTCTAAGGGGATCTTCAAACAGAGCATCCATTTCTTGTAGGAATGATGTCCATGAGTCCAGTGATGGGTGGTGAGAGTGTAAAAGATGGTGAGCCCAGGTTTGGGGTTCGCCCTGTAACAGGGAAATGACAGTCCGTACCTTCACGTAATCCGAGGTATATGTCCTAGGCTGTAATGAAAACAGGAGTTGACAGGAAGTCATGAAGGCCCGGTATTTCTTCCTGTCGCCAGAGAAACGTTCCGGCAAGGGCATCCTGGGTTCAGGAGCAAGGGCAGAGGCAGAATCTAATGGATGTGGGGAAGGTGCTAGTGGCGTAGTTTCTACTGGGGGGTATTGGCGATTAGCCTGTAATTCATGTAGCTGATGTTGAACATGAGAGTGTCCAGCTTGCAGGTCCTGCATCGATTGGGTCAGGGCAGTTAGTTGCCGGGATAGGGCAGTCACCGCATCCATGACTTCTGCGGGATCCATGGAAAATGGCTTGTTGATTTTGTAAGGCAGAAAACCAACGTACCGTGATTCATGCGAAGAGGTAGGGATCCCAATTGCAGATATCGACTGTTCCTGCCTGGCACCACCGATACCGAGGGCTACAGGGTAGGTAGACGTCAATAGATGGCAGCAGGCACGAATGTCAGAGAACCAGGAACAGAAGTGCTGGTACCGTGAAGGGTAGTCGAGGGACAGTCCGAGTCGGGGAGCCAGGAAGGTAGCAAGGTCGAGAGTTCAAGCCGGGTTCAAGGATGCCAGAATGCAGGAGGGTCAAATAACGTAGCCGGGTCAGGGAGAACAGAGGTCAGCAAAATCCAGGAGAAAGCCAGGTCAGAAGTCCAGTAGAGTAGAATGATCAAATAACACTTGCAGGAACAAAAACGAGGAAGCTAGGAGCAATCCACGAGGAGATAGCTTGAAAAATCAACAAGCAAATTTGAATTGCGCGCGCTATGGTTTTAAAGGGCATAGCTCTGCCCCCGTGACGTACGCGACGCGCGTCTCGCCGCCCGTCGCCATAGTGATGATCGGGGCAGAAGAGAAAGAGCTTCCCGTCGAGCACGCGCCTGTCTCCAGTGTCGGGCGCGTGTAGAAGAGGATAGCCGACGGTGGGAGGGACCGGAGCTGCTGCTATTCTTTCTGTGAGGGACCCGGCGTGGGACAGAGATGCGGACCTTACAGACTTATTCAAAACCATGAATTATGCAGCTCTGTAGCTGTATCAACATGCATGTAATATTATTTACTATGCAGTTACATTTCTGACCACAATATGGCCATGCATTTTATTTAGATACAACCACACCTACATTGATAATGATAAGTAGTTAAAATTGTTAATGATAGTACACCATAATTACCTACAAATCACCAGCATATACATATAGGTAATGTAATATTACTAAATCATATAACTACTCAAGGTGGCTATTTCTTAATTTGCCCGGTAAAAGACAATGTATGTATTCTAGCTTAGATTTTAAGAATAAAATCTTAGATAATCTCTGAAGATTAGATATTACATATTTGGGTAAATAGCTAGACTATAAGAATTTATGGTTCTTGGTAATATCTATTGGATATTACTCTGGCTTCCTACTGCAGAAAGGATGACAGATAAACACCAGGCTAAAACATATAGATCCAAGAAATTGTGGGATTTAAGTTTAATTTACCAAAATATATATGCTAATTACATCCATGAAAATTGAGATTATGCTAGAAAATAATCACCACATTTATACATTACCAGCAGAGGTTGGTTTGCAGTTGAGACTCCTTCCATTGAAGAATTGAGTGATGGGAGTTACTCCTGGGACTTAGCTCAATACTATGTGTATGGAGATGTCTATTGTTATAGTGAACATGTGCTATTAAAAGCCTCATATTCCTGTGTTCTCCCCAGAAGGAGAGAGACTCAGTCCATTTCTAAAACATTCCCATCTCTCAACACACTAGTGGCAGCTCTCCCCAATTCAGTCCCCCCAGGTCTTTTCAGGTATCACAGGTTTCTGGTCTCCTCTCTACACCTCCAGTATCCACTTATCCACCAAACCTTATCTCAGCTTCACACCCTCTTCTCTGTAACTTCTAGCCAATTAAAAAAATGAATGGGTGTGTTTAATTTAAATGAGATGATGTCAGGATTTATAGCTATACCTGGATTGTGAGTATAATGTAAGACAATATGTTGTTTTTTTTTTTAGTAATTTAGGTTGAAAAAAGACCATCAAGTTCAACCCTCAATGTATAAAAGTGTTAATACAATTTCAAATTAGAGTAAACATTATTATCAATATCATTCCACACTAGATTAAAACGTATAATAAAATGTATACCACACAATTAAAACAATAAAAGCAATATTCAAATTAATATGTAGGATTAATTATACTTACATATTTATTAGTGAAGGTGTGATATAATTAATAATTTTAATGAGCGATTTGAATCAATTAAGTGTGATTATAATAACCCGTATTATATTCTTCAAATCTAATATCCAAATAATCTCACAGTCTGTGTCTTCAGTTTCTGTCAGTTTGGGTGGGCTATCAAGTTGAATAAACCCCCTTCTCCTCTTGTATGTATATAGACACAGCTGTGTCTGTCTACATACAATGGGATGTGGCTTAGAGTCATAACCCTTCCACTAACAGATGTCCCCTTACCTGTTCCGGTGATACTATGAAATTATCAGTAAAATATTTGGTTTCAGATAACAGAGTTAGGAATATGGAAGACTTTCTTTTAGCCTCAGGGGCACAGAATAAGATTTGAACACACAGAATGATGTCCAAAAACTGACACAAAATGGAGGCTGCTGGCATCCATCTTTTTATCCTTTGCTTCTGCTTTATTCATATGTGCCAGTCTTGAGATTACTGTTCAATACCTCTGACATTTGTATATGTGATTTTGATAAATAAAATACTAAATGAAAAAAAGAAAGCCAAAAGATCTTCTTTTAGTCCTGGTAGCAGCCAATAAGTATTGAAAAAATGAAATGTTCTTGAACTTTGGTTCTGCAGGTACGAAGTTATTCCCTGCTTGGACGACTTTCTGTTTTATATGAAAGGAAGAAAATCTTAAAATGATATCTCTAGGGACTTCCTCTGGTAAATATTTGGTTTGAAAGTGTGATGGACCCTCTCTACACATGATTCATTCAGTGCTTCCTGGACTCCCATCGAAGAGAATAGTTAATTCAAAAAAGGTCTTAGTTTTGCTTTGGTCACATCTTCTGATATGCCTCAAATTCTGATGTTTTTGCACCAAGCTCTGTCTTCTGCATCGTTAACTTTGGTCCCAGAACATGCTTTGTGTCCTGTATGTAGCCCTTGAGTTGTTTCACCAAAAGCTGCAGATGAAAGTCTACAAATTTAGATAAACCTTCACCTATGGAACCTATTCCCACCACAATAGGTCTACCAGGCGATGAAACTGGACCTCTCCCAATGGAAGTAGAAAGGCGACGTAGGCAGGATTCTCTGGTAAAAGCTTTAAGTTTTATTTCCAAAGTATGAAAAGCAATACAGGACCAAGCATAGTCATCATATTAATATCACACAATTTTATTACATCCTATATTTCTATCCAAAATCATTCGTAATATTCATTTGTATCCTAGAATATAATAAATTAAAATGTAAAAAACAACAAAAAACACTTATATATCACAAGGGAAAGAGAGAATATTTACAGAAAGACATGTATACAGAAACACGTCCACTGAGACATTATAGCATTAAAAACTCCATATGTGCATATTGTGCTATTTGAAATTAATGAATCAAAGAAATCAGAAAATATACAACAAAAAGTCATTTCTTCTAGGGAAACACTTTGATGGTCAGTAGAGTCAATCTTTACATTTTTTTCTTTTCAACAGGAACCTTTATCCAGCTTGTCCAAGGAGCTCAACTGCCTGCTTCTTATGTCCAGGAGGCCTCTCACTCCTCCGTTTTTGGTTTTAGCTGCAGGAGCATGCGTTTTCCCGAAGAAAGGCTCCTATATTTCTATCCGGAGTTAATAGTGTTTTACTGCCAGCCTCACTTTTTCTGAGGGGCTCTCTTCTATTCCCCTTCTGTCTCCAGGTTTCCAGGTCTTCCGCCAGCACCTTCCTTTTTATGGGCCACTGCTACTGGTGTCTGCTCCCCTTCGATCAATTCTTCCATTCTCCAGCCACAGCGTCTCTATCGTTCTCTCTCCCAGTCCTTCCTTATTTGTGCCCTTCTTCCCCCTACTCACGGAGCTCACATAGGCATGTCCTCATGTCATGCTCCTCCCATGACTTCACATTTTTCTATAAAACCCCAAAACACATATATATGGTGATACTTTGTATGATCGGTCCTATACGGGTCGCTGCATACCACAAAATCCATAATAAATATTCTTGAGAACGAATGTATCACTTGTTCAAAAGGCCAGTGTATAGATCTGTGAAGTGCCTCACACAGTGATTCTCCCTTCTTTGTTTGAGCTGTTATAAATGCTTAGTTGGATGATGGTACTGGTGTTTTTTATTAATTGTTTGAAGTGAGGAGGTTTGCCCATAAATATATTTTACATACCCCAGAGACTTTGATGCCAGAGTAAAGTATTTAATTCAAGTTCCCCTTGACATACTTAATAGTTGACTAATACAGTTTGGGCACACTTCCAATGAACTCTTCCGTTTTTGTTTGTATACAGCTGTAAAGAGACCACAGTTCTGGAAAACAGCTTAGTGACAGATCTCTTTTGCTCACTTCCACTACTGGGACAAGTTAAGAGGGAAAAAATGATAACCTCCTGGTGCAAAAAGCTCTAAGAAATCATATACAACAATAGACTGCCCAATAATGTGAGATTCCCTCCAGCTAGCCTCACAGATCTTTCCTCAAAGTGGTCCTTGCTTCGGGCGAGTGGGGGTGTACTCCTTATTTATAAATTTCTACTCTTTCAGAGCTTATATTAGACGCCATTGTTTACTCTGAGCTCCGTTTTGTGCAATCTATAGTACTATCAGCCATCATAGGTACAGAAGAGTCAGTTAAATTGTCTGGGCATTAATAGCTTGCACACAAGTTTACTTATCTGTCGGTTGAGCCTTCCATCATCGAATTGATTAGAACTATTCCAAGACATCCAAACAAGATATCCGCACCCAGGTGTATCCTAGATTTTCTGTGGGGGCTGCTGGATAATCATGTGCCTGCTACCTCCCTTGTGTCTTTGGATTTGTGCTTGAACGACAGGCGGAAAAACAATAGTTCCTCTAGGCTTTGCAGTTGATCATGTTAGGCTTAGCAAACACTATTCCATTTCCTAGGACCATCCAGACAAAAAACTCGACCATCTTCAACAGAGACGCCGCTCCTACCCCCCTTGAGCTCCGAGACGCTCTGCCCTCTCAGTGTCTCAAGTCATCCCGCTACATTACCCACTTTCTTACCTTTTAATTCATTTTTTTTTATACTTTGTTGTTTTTATAACTCCTTCTTTGCTTGTAAAACCTACACTTGAGGAGTAGTCACTTAAGGAGAGGTCACCTGAATTGCACTGCTCAGTTTTCTCCTGCTTCTTTCAGAATAAATGTCTTTAAAAAGGGCGTGTGTGAATATATATATACCGTATTTATCGGCGTATAACACGCGCCGGCGTATAACACGCACCTCATTTGAAGAAGGAAATTTTAGGAAAAAAAACTTAAATTTCAAATAAAGAACTTTGAAGCCCAATATGCCATTTTAATATGCCAGGATATTGCCCCCAATATGCCATTTAATATGCAGGATATTGCCCCCAATATGCCATTTTAATATGCCAGATATTGCCCCCAATATGCCATTTTAATATGCCAGGATATTGCCCCCAATATGCCATTTAATATGCAGGATATTGCCCCCAATATGCCATTTTAATATGTCAGATATTGCCCCCAATATGCCAGATATTGCCCCCAATATGCCATTTTAATATACCAGGATATTGCCCCCAATATGCCATTTAATATGCAGGATATTGCCCCCAATATGCCATTTAATATGCAGGATATTGCCCCCAATATGCCATTTAATATGCCATGATATTGCCCCCAATATGCCATGATATTGCCCCCAATATGCCAGGATATTGCCCCTTACTATGCTCGTTATGCCACCCTCCTCCCCCAGACCCCAGTACTTACCTCGTTCCTGCTCTGTCCCCCGGTGCTCTAAAGCTGCGTGGCTGTGAGAGAAGCGTTGTGAGCTCCCCTCCAGCCGCGCGGCCAATAAAGTTTGTTTAAAAAAAAACACACTTTATTGACCGCGCGGCTGGAGGGGAGCTCACAACGCTTCCCTCACAGCCACGCAGCTTCAGAGCACCGGGGGACAGAGCAGGAACGAGGTAAGTTTTAGATTTATTTTTTTTCCGGCGTATAACACGCACACACCATTTCCCCCCTATTTTCAGGGAGAAAAAGTGCGTGTTATACGCCGATAAATACGGTTATATATATATATATATATATACTTATATATACATATATACTGAACTAAATTATAAACACAACACTTTTGTTTTTGCCCCCATTTTTCATGAGCTGAACTCAAAGATCTAAGACTTTTTCTATGTACACAAAAGGCCTATTTCCCTCAGATATTGTTCACAACTCTGTCCAAATCTGTGTTAGTGAGCACTTCAAACAGTGCGAAACGTCAACGTTTGGTGCAGATTTATTTGTGTGTCTCATGAGTGTTCCAACTGGGATCCTTGGCTTCCTGTTCTGCCAAATACAGTCCATGAGAATTTGTGATATTAATTCAATCCCCTGATGAATTTCATTTTCAGATGAAACGTGTTGTGTGTTTACGGTCTGTTAGCCACCGTATACCCGGAAGTTCCTCACAGCACCAAAGCGCTAGGATGCTGACGCCCAAATGGACACAGTGCCTCACAGTTTTATGTTATATTCTGAAAGCCAATTTTGTATATGTTCGATCTCATGGATTCTCATATACCTGAATATTAACATGTTTTTATACTTACTGGAGAAATAAATTACTTTCATTACCACTGGGCTCATACCCTATCATCGCCAGAGATATCTAGTGGTGGCAAGTATAATATCCATAATGTGCATTTTCCATGCTCCTTGGTTATAAAAGCTATACTGTGTTTGTCATATCACAGCATTTCTTATCTCATATTTTTATTTTTCATTACATACATATTGCACTAATGCAGAAAGAAAAGTCCTGCGCTCACTCCCATCACTGGGCGGCTGCAATGACTACAGTACACATCAGCCCCAATATATAGTAAAAACCAAAGAAAAACAAGTTACCTGCGCTCTCTCCTTTATCCCTATGTATTTGTAAACAAATGGAGGTTTTTTAGTTACCTCCAATGGCCATGAGAGGATGAGCCCACCTGCCAACTTCAAGGCAGACCCCCCTAGGTGGGTCCTAACCCTAACCATTCACCTTGCTTCTTTGAGCCTCTGGCAAAAATCTCTAATGAGACAGAAAGGGGTGTTTTTTATATACACCCCTATACATTATTAACCCTTAATATGGAACACATGGGATGGGCGGCTGCATTGTAACAAGGCTGAGTAATACAAAAAATGGATACAAATGCAGAAAGAAAAGTCCTGCGCTCACTCCCATCACTGGGCGGCTGCAATGACTACAGTACACCTCAGCCCCAATATATAGTAAAAACCAAAGAAAAACAAGTTACCTGCGCTCTCTCCTTTATCCCTATGTATTTTTAAACAAATGGAGGTTTTTTAGTTACCTCCAATGGCCATGAGAGGATGAGCCCACCTGCCAACGTCAAGGCAGACCCCCCTAGGTGGGTCCTAACCGTAACCATTCACCTTGCTTCTTTGAGCCTCTGGCAAAAATCTCTAATGAGACAGAAAGGGGTGTTTTTTATATACACCCCTATACATTATTAACCCTTAAAAGGGAACACATGGGATGGGCGGCTGCATTGTAACAAGGCTGAGTAATACAAAAAATGGATACAAATGCAGAAAGAAAAGTCCTGCGCTCACTCCCATCACTGGGCGGCTGCAATGACTACAGTACACATCAGCCCCAATATATAGTAAAAACCAAAGAAAAACAAGTTACCTGCGCTCTCTCCTTTATCCCTATGTATTTTTATATTGCACTACGTTTTTGGTATTTTTTATTTTACAGATGCAAGCAGTATACGTGGAGTGTCCTTTTGTCAAGTATCTGCATTATTATTTTTTTATGTGTGTTATAACTGCACTGTGATATTGCACTGTTGACTACAACACATTATCTGCAAACTGAAATTTGTTTCACTTTGTGTGTGACACATTATAACATTATCACCGTATTCTCTATATACTGCTATTAGTCACCTTAAGGGCATCTATTTCATTTTTATATCTAAGTGTCTATACACTGAGTGCTGAAAAAAAGAAATAAACTAACTTTTTTTGTACCTCGATCACACAGCCGCAGGTTGTCTGTGTTTGTCATATTGTCAGCTGTCGGTGTTCAGTGAACACTAATAGCATTCACTTAGCAGAGGCTAACTGTAGAGCAGTTCCAATTGTATTTATTGCTTTGGACATGAAGGCCTTTGACTTTACCACCTAGATCAATTCGATCATGAGTCCGACCCCCAGTGTAACCAATAGCAATGGCTCATATAGTGCTGAATCACGAGCTCCCTAGCTCCACCTAACTCTCTCAGACGTTCCGTTTAATACCACAAGTATACCCCTCCACTTAAGTGACTGGCCACTGAAATAAGCCCAGTCAGGTGTCTATTTAGCATTACTTGATACCGATATCTCACTGCCTGACACCACCCTAGGTTCTTACCCTTGGATCCACCCCCTTTCTTAGTTTCCACTCCTATTCTTCCTTCCAAACTTTTTACCTTCCCTCCCCCCTTTTTTTTTTTCTTTCTTTTTTTTCCCCCTCCCCTCTACCACGGCAACCGGGCTCTGGTGAAATCACTAGATTTCCTGATAGTCCTCAACCAACCCACTTCCCTACAATGCCAACCGATTTTAAATTTCTTTCTCTTAATTCCCATGACCTCAATTCCCCCCAAAAACGCAGATCTCTCCTTCGCTCACTGAAAAGTAAAGGTTCAGACATAGCGCTCATACAAGAAACCCACTTCTCGAAAGCCAATATACCATCGCTCCGAGATCGGACATATTCCACTTGTTACACATCCAGTAATGATCACAAAAAATTGGGAGTGGCAATCTTATTAGCAAATCTTGCCCCCTGATTATCTCATACTCCTTTTCAGACCCAACCGGTCGAATCCTCTTCATAACAGGCCAATTAGGCTCACTTACCATAGCAATCCTTAATGTATATGCCCTCCCAGATGCTACTTTTTGGACAGGTCTGTCTTCTTTCCTTATATCACATCCCGCGGATAAACTTATCGTAGGCGGTGACTTTAATGCCACTTGCTCCCCTATTTTAGACAGATCATCGCAGCCTACATCCAATACTATGTATCAGTCAGATAAACACCTATTGAAGTTCCTCACAAAACACGGCCTGTTAGATATTTGGAGATTACAACACCCTACTACCAGGGATTATACCTTCTTCTCCCATCCACATCTCACCTATTCCAGGATTGAAATGCCTCTCCCTTGCTTCCCATTCACGAATTCTCAAAACCATGGTCATGGAAACTGAATGACCCTTTACTGCATAATACCATGGTGGTCTCAACAATGAAAACACAGATATAGAATATTTCACTCTCAATAAAGGTTCAGTGATAAACCAGGCAACTCTATGGGCCACTGATAAGACAATACTTCGAGGACTCTTGATAAGTACAGCTTCTAGACTAAAAAAGGCAAAAGCAGAAGATGCCCTGAGACTACAAAAAAAACTTTTGACATTAGAAACCAAAAATAAACAGCACTCTACTATTGAAACAACAGAACAGTTATCAAAAACTTGCCTAGAGCTAAAACGCCTCATCCTTACAGATACTGCTAAAACCCAGAAATACACCAAAAGAACATATTAAGAGAAAGCCAACAAAGCTGATCGCTTAGTAGCATCAATGTTAAAATCGCAAGCAGCCAGTAGAGTGATTCCAAGTATTCGTAACACTAAGGCACCATCACTACTAATCCTCAAGACATCGCTCAAGAATTTCTACAATACTATTCAGACCTCTATAACCACTCTACAAATAAAACGCTGCTGAATATGACCCATGTCAAAGAAATACTTGATTACCTTGAACACAAAAATTTACCAACAGTAACCGAAGAGGAGAATGCCATCCTCTATAATCCCATCACAGAAGAAGAGATCAAAACCGCTATACAAACACTTAAGGCAAATAAAGCTCCAGGCCCAGATGGTTTCTCAGCCCTTTACTATAAAGTATTCATTGAAGAGATGATCCCTCACCTTCTTCCATTGTTTAATAACATAATAGAAGGCTGTTGCTTCACAGAAGATTTGCAAGAAGCAAATATCACACCTTATACATAAACCCAATGAGCCCAAAGATTCAACCAGCAGCTACAGGCCTATATCCCTTTTGAATGTGAATTACAAGATATTTACAAAAATATTGGCCACCAGATTGAACCAATTCCTCCCACGTCTGATTCATCCAGATCAGGTGGGTTTTATCCCAAACAGACAGGCACTGGATAATACCAGAAGATATGAAGACCTACTATGGCTCACCTCCCGCAGTAAACAACCCACATTATTTTTATCCCTGGACGCCGAAAAGGCTTTTGACCGCATGAACTGGTCTTTTCTACTTTTAACAATAGAACGCATGGGCTTTTCGCAAACCTTTCAGAACTGTCTTTCTGCAATCTACCATAAACCCTCATCCAAAATTTGTATCCCAGGCACCAATCCACTTAAATTTTACAACCACAATGGCACAAGACAAAGCTGCCCACTATCCCCATTACTGTTCGCAATTTCTCTTGAATCTCTCCTTCAGACAATCAGGGATCATGCAAATATCACAGGACTCACTTTTGCCAAATATCATTATAAAGTTGCTGCATATGCAGATGATGTCTTGTTATCTCTTACCAAACCATTGACCTCCTTACCGCATCTATTTCAAGAGTTACAAATATTTACAAACCTGGCAGGATTTAAGATCAACATGACCAAGTCCAAAGCCCTTCCGATTAATATATCTCAATATATAAGCAAACTCCTCCAACTTAATTTTGAGATTCGCATTCAAGATGAACCGCTCACATACCTAGGGCTCCGACTAGCAGCATCCTATACACAACTCTATGCTCTAAACTATCTACCACTATTCCAAAGCCTGAAAAAGATCTTCAAAGATGGAAACCATTACAGATTTCTTGGCTAGGTCGCTTAGCAACCGTTAAAATGAACATTCTGCCAAGATTACTGTACCTCTTTCAATCGCTACCAATCCAACTACACCTCTTAGATATAAAGATTATGCAAAAAGCAATCGATAATTTCATATGGCAAGGGAAAAGAGCAAGAGTAAATAGACATACAATGTAAATGCCTAAAAATGCAGGCAGACTAGGCCTGCTGAATCTCTCAAAATATTACATAGCGGCCCAAATGGCTCATATAGCCGCATGGCATGCCCCGGTCTCACGAATCCGATGGGTGGAGCTTGAAAATGATATTTTCCGGCCCGATGTCCTACCTCAATTTATATGGACCCCAAAGTCTGACAGACCTCTTACAAGAACTCTATGCCCTACTATCCTTCACTCTCTCAATATATGGAATCGACAGGTCATTAAATCTCCCCTGACTAAAGACCACTCTCCACTTACACCGATATACAGAAACAGTAGTTTTCCTCCTGGAGTGGTTCCACATCACTTCAAAACATTTGATCAAGGAGATATCTCTAGAGTATACGATCTCTACTCTGACGGAGAAATGAAATCGTTTACAACTTTGGCTCAAACTATACCTCTCTCCTCCTTTGACTTTTTCAGATACCTACAATTAAGGGACTTTGCTTCTAAACCAGCAGTCATTTTAGCTGCCTCAACCAAACCTTCTTGGTTGTGTATGGACTCTCCCAGACAGAAAGGTCTAATCTCCCTACTCTGCTCTGAACTCGTTATCTCTACCGAAGACAAAACTCTTTCTTACATCACCGCATGGGAAAAAGACCTAGGCATGATATTGGTAAGCGAAGACTGGGTGGACATCTGGGATGCAACTTACAAAATCTCTATATGTACAGTACATAAAGAACAAGCCTATAAAAACCTTATGAGATGGTATGTCACACCCTCAAAATTTGCTAAGATGCAGATCATTCAAAACCCTCTATGTTGGAAAAATTGTGGCACTCAAGGTACCTATTTCCACACATGGTGGGAATGTCCACATCTAAAAACCTTCTGGAAAAAGATTTGATATCCCAAATGTTGTCCAAACCAATACCTCTAGACCCTTGTATATTTCTCCTTTTTCCAAATATATAAAAATTGTGGCTTCCCTGGACGACTCACTTCCCATGTTAAAATGCCTAAATAAATGCCCAAAATATAGACAATCAAAAACTCCTACCAGACTCCCATATGTTAAACACCACACAACAGGAACATCCTAACATTTTATTCTATTCTCCCCATACCTCTCCTTTTCCTCCTTTCCTTCCTTCTAACTTTTGAACTCCGTCTTTACTCCCTTCATTGTTTTACCTCTTTAAATCCCTCATAGCTTTGATTAACTATAGTTAATTACACAAATCCTGGTTTACCGAACGAGTTTATAATGATGTTCATCTAAGGATCTTCTCATATGTTCAAAATATTACACCAGGATGATGTGACCTATAATCTCGGTTATACTCAACAATCATCAAAGTTTTATTTGTAGGTTGGTCCTATCTGTACCACAATTGTAATATGATGCATAACATGTTATGGATTTGTTCATCGAATGCTTTATCTTTGTAAACACTGCCTCTTGATAAAAACTAAACATTTTGAATTTTTTTTTTTTTAAAAAAGATGAAATGACAGGGGGACTAGAGAAAAATTTAGAGTGAGACAGTGGTGGAGGACAGTAGTAGTATGAGATAGATTCATGAAGAAGAGGAGGACGAAAAGGGAAATGGGTGGAAGACTATGGCCAACAGCAGCAGAAGAAGCTAAAAGAAGAGGTAGTCATAAAGGCTGATGAAGCACACGGGTGACACCATCAGTGTCATCCCTGAGGCTCTATACCTGATGGGCAGTGGTGATGGACCACCCAACACTACACTTTAACTAGTGGGAACAAATACTGTGGGAGAATGTAAATGTTATTGCTGTGATTAGGGAACCAAGAGGCACTGACATAGTTCAGTTTAATAATTTTAATTTACATACTTTCAATCTATTTATTTTCAATTGACATGTGACTGTGTATATTACATGTCTTTATAATGACATTAGAATTTGTATATGACATTAGACAATGTCATTTTTTTTTTTCACATTATCAAAAGACCATCACAACATAGAAACTAATTTCTCAGTTGCATCTTTCACAGAATGTTATTTTTATTGGGGGAAAAAAGAAACATTAAAAAATGTTATCACTTTTAATACAGTGCTTAAAATCCCCCAGGAGGCAGCACTGAATAAAGCAATTTATTATGTCTGGAAAATTCCAGCACAATCATGTGAAACGTCAAGCAATGGCTTCTGTGAGAATGTTTCTTTTATAGAAAATTACTATCTGGCATTACAGAAAACAGAAGTGGAGACTGTAAGATTTGTTTTGAGAAATGCAGTTAAAAAGGAAAATGGCAAGTAGTGTAACATTCTTAACACCTGCGTTTTTTAGATACATAAATGAGAAAAGGAAAGTAAAACAAGGATTAGTTAGATTAAAAACAAAAGAGGGATGCTATGTAGAAGAGGATAAAGGCTTAGCAGACTGCCTTAATGAATATTTTTGTTCAGTTTTTACAAATGAAAATGAGGGTAAGGGACCACATTTAGGGAAAAAAAGACTAATGAGTCTTTTGATGCATGTAAGTTTACAGAGGAAGAGGTTTTACTTCAGCTGTCTAAAGTAAAGACAAATAAGTCGATGGGACCTGATGGGATACATCCAAAGTTATTAAAAGAACTTAGTGGGGTACTAGCAAAACCGTTAACAGATTTATTTAACCAATCATTGTTAACGGGAGTAGTTCCAGAAGATTGGAAATTAGCTAATGTTGTGCCCGTTCACAAGAAAGGTAGTAAGGAGGAGGCGGGCAACTATAGACCTGTAAGTCTTACTTCAGTAGTGGGGAAAATAATGGAAACCTTGTTAAAGAATAAAAGAAAAACAAGTTACCTGCGCTCTCTCCTTTATCCCTATGTATTTTTAAAACAAATGGAGGTTTTTAGTTACCTCCAATGGCCATGAGAGGATGAGCCCACCTGCCAACGTCAAGGCAGACCCCCCCTAGGTGGGTCCTAACTCTAACCATTCACCTTGCTTCTTTGAGCCTCTGGCAAAAATCTCTAATGAAACAGAAAGGGGTGTTTTTATTTACACCCCTATACATTATTAACCCTTAATAGGGAACACATGGGATGGGCGGCTGCATTGTAACAAGGCTGAGTAATACAAAAATTGGATACAAATACAGAAAGAAAAGTCCTGCGCTCACTCCCATCACTGGGCGGCTGCAATGACTACAGTACACATCAGCCCCAATATATAGTAAAAACAAAAGAAAAACTAGTTACCTGCGCTCTCTCCTTTATCCCTATGTATTCTTAAAACAAATGGAGGTTTTTAGTTACCTCCAATGGCCATGAGAGGATGAGCCCACCTGCCAACGTCAAGGCAGACCCCCCTAGGTGGGTCCTAACTCTAACCATTCACCTTGCTTCTTTGAGCCTCTGGCAAAAATCTCTAATGAGACAGAAAGGGGTGTTTTTATTTACACCCCTATACATTATTAACCCTTAATAGGGAACACATGGGATGGGCGGCTGCATTGTAACAAGGCTGAGTAATACAAAAATTGGATACAAATACAGAAAGAAAAGTCCTGCGCTCACTCCCATCACTGGGTGGCTGCAATGACTACAGTACACATCAGCCCCAATATATAGTAAAAACAAAAGAAAAACAAGTTACCTGCGCTCTCTCCTTTATCCCTATGTATTCTTAAAACAAATGGAGGTTTTTAGTTACCTCCAATGGCCATGAGAGGATGAGTCCACCTGCCAACGTCAAGGCAGACCCCCCTAGGTGGGTCCAAACTCTAACCATTCACCTTGCTTCTTTGAGCCTCTGGCAAAAATTTCTAATGAGACAGAAAGGGTTGTTTTTATTTACACCCCTATACATTATTAACCCTTAATAGGGAACACATGGGATGGGCGGCTGCATTGTAACAAGGCTGAGTAATACAAAAATTGGATACAAATACAGAAAGAAAAGTCCTGCGCTCACTCCCATCACTGGGTGGCTGCAATGACTACAGTACACATCAGCCCCAATATATAGTAAAAACAAAAGAAAAACAAGTTACCTGCGCTCTCTCCTTTATCCCTATGTATTCTTAAAACAAATGGAGGTTTTTAGTTACCTCCAATGGCCATGAGAGGATGAGCCCACCTGCCAACGTCAAGGCAGACCCCCCTAGGTGGGTCCTAACTCTAACCATTCACCTTGCTTCTTTGAGCCTCTGGCAAAAATCTCTAATGAGACAGAAAGGGGTGTTTTTTATTTACACCCCTATACATTATTAACCCTTAATAGGGAACACATGGGATGGGCGGCTGCATTGTAACAAGGCTGAGTAATACAAAAATTGGATACAAATACAGAAAGAAAAGTCCTGCGCTCACTCCCATCACTGGGCGGCTGCAATGACTACAGTACACATCAGCCCCAATATATAGTAAAAACAAAAGAAAAACAAGTTACCTGCGCTCTCTCCTTTATCCCTATGTATTTTTAAAACAAATTGAGGTTTTTAGTTACCTCCAATGGCCATGAGAGGATGAGCCCACCTGCCAACGTCAAGGCAGACCCCCCTAGGTGGGTCCTAACTCTAACCATTCACCTTGCTTCTTTGAGCCTCTGGCAAAAATCTCTAATGAGACAGAAAGGGGTGTTTTTTATTTACACCCCTATACATTATTAACCCTTAATAGGGAACACATGGGATGGGCGGTTGCATTGTAACAAGGCTGAGTAATACAAAAATTGGATACAAATACAGAAAGAAAAGTCCTGCGCTCACTCCCATCACTGGGTGGCTGCAATGACTACAGTACACATCAGCCCCAATATAAAGTAAAAACAAAAGAAAAACAAGTTACCTGCGCTCTCTCCTTTATCCCTATGTATTTTTAAAACAAATGGAGGTTTTTAGTTACCTCCAATGGCCATGAGAGGATGAGCCCACCTGCCAACGTCAAGGCAGACCCCCCCTAGGTGGGTCCTAACTCTAACCATTCACCTTGCTTCTTTGAGCCTCTGGCAAAAATCTCTAATGAGACAGAAAGGGGTGTTTTATATTTACACCCCTATACATTATTAACCCTTAATAGGGAACACATGGGATGGGCGGCTGCATTGTAACAAGGCTGAGTAATACAAAAATTGGATACAAATACAGAAAGAAAAGTCCTGCGCTCACTCCCATCACTGGGCGGCTGCAATGACTACAGTACACAGCAGCCCCAATATAGTAAAAACAAAAGAAAAACAAGTTACCTGCGCTCTCTCCTTTATCCCTATGTATTTTTAAAACAAATGGAGGTTTTTAGTTACCTTCAATGGCCATGAGAGGATGAGCCCACCTGCCAACGTCAAGGCAGACCCCCCTAGGTGGGTCCTAACTCTAACCATTCACTTTGCTTCTTTGAGCCTCTGGCAAGGAGAGAGCGCAGGTAACTTGTTTTTCTTTTGTTTTTACTATATATTGGGGCTGATGTGTACTGTAGTCATTGCAGCCGCCCAGTGATGGGAGTGAGCGCAGGACTTTTCTTTCTGTACTTGTTAAAGAATAGGATTGTTGAACATCTGAAGTCGCTTGGATTTCAAGATCAGAGACAGCATGGGTTTACTTCAGGGAGATCATGCCAAACTAATCTTATAGATTTTTTTGATTGGGTGACTAAAATAATAGATCAGGGTGGTGCAGTAGACATTGCTTACCTAGATTTCAGTAAGGCTTTTGACACTGTCGCACATAGAAGGCTTATCAATAAACTGAAATCTTTGAGTTTGGATTTCAATATTGTTGAATGGATTAGACAATGGCTGAGTGACAGGCAACAGAGGGTTGTAGTCAATGGGATATATTCGATGCAAGGTCTTGTTACTAGTGGGGTACGTCAGGGATCTGTACTTGGACCCATTCTCTTTAATATTTTTATTAGCGATATTGCAGAAGGTCTTGTTGGCAAAGTATGTCTTTTTGCTGATGATACAAAGATTTGCAGCAGGGTTGATATTCATGGAGGGATAAGCCAAATGGCAAATGATTTAGCTAAACTAGAAACATGGTCAGAGCAGTGGCAACTGACATTTAATGTGGACAGGTGCAAGATTATGCACCTTGGACGTAAAAACCCAAAAGCAGAATATAGACTATTTGGTACAGTCCTAACCTCAACATCTGAGGAAAGGGATTTAGGAGTAATAATTTCAGAGGACTTGAAGGTAGGTAGGCAATGCAATAGAGAAGCAGGAAATGCTAGCAGAATGCTTGGTTGCATAGGGAGAGGTATTAGCAGTAGGAAGAGGGAAGTGCTCATGCCATTGTACAGAGCACTGGTGAGACCTCACTTGGAGTATTGTACGCAGTACTGGAGATCGTATCTCCAGAAGGATATTGATACTTTGGAGAGAGTTCAGAGAAGGGCTACTAAACTGGTTCATGGGTTGAAGGATAAAACTTACCAGGAAAGGTTAAAGCATCTTAACATGTATAGCTTGGAGGAAAGACGTAACAGGGGGGATATGATAGAAACATTTAAATACATAAAGGGAATCAACACAGTAAAGGAAGAGAGTATATTTAAAAGAAGAAAAACTACCACAACTAGAGGACATAGTCTTAAATTAGAGGGTCAACGATTTAAAAGTAATATCAGGAAGTATTACTTTACTGAGAGGGTAGTGGATGTATGGAATAGCCTGCCAGCAGAAGTGGTAGAGGTAAACACAGTCAAGGAGTTTAAGCATGCGTGGGATAGACACAAGGCTATCCTAGCTATAAGGCCGGGAACGGGGGACTAATAAAAGTACACAAAAAAAATTGGGAAGACTAGATGGACCGAATGGTTCTTATCTGCCGACACATTCTATGTTTCTATGTTTTTATGCTACCAAGCTGCGTAGTCTCCACCGTCAAGTTCCCGGTGTCGCAAATGATATGGGGCTGCATGAGCGCAAAGGGCACAGGAGACTTGCACATGGTAGACGGAACTGTCGATGCCAAGTCGTACGTACGGATTTTATCCCGATCGCTGATGCCCACCATGGGGAGGTTGTTCGGGCAGCCACAGGACTGCATCTTCCAGCATGATTTGGCTCCCTGCCACCGAGCCGGAAAGGTGAGACAGTACTTGGAGCGCAAAGGCGTGTGCCTGCTCGATTGGCCCCCCAACAGTCCTGATTTGAACCCAATCGAGAACGTTTACCGTGAAACAGGAAATGCAAAACAAGAAAATGGCATTCAAACATTATAAAAGCAAGGGATCAACATTATCATTTATAAAATACAAAGAGGCCAACAAAGCATGCAAAAAGGCAATTAAAATGACTAAATTGGAAAACGAGAAAAGGATTGCCAAGGAGAGTAAAATTAACCCCCAAATTTTTTTATAAGTATATAAATGGAAAAAAGCTAAAGAGGGAAAATGTTGGGCCCTTGTTATCCCAAATGGGATATTGATCTATTTGGATTTTGCTAAAGCATTTGATACAGTCCCACACAAAAGGTTACTCTACAAATTGAGAGAAATAGGATTGGGGGCAAATGTATGTATTTGGATTGAAAATTGGCTAAAAGATAGAACACAGAGGGTTGCTGTAAATGGTAAAGCTTCAAATTGGACCAGGGTAGTGAGCGGAGTACCTCAGGGGTCTGTTTTGGGACCTCTTCTTTTTAATCTGTTTATTAATGATCTCTCACGTTGTGCTGAGTGCCATGTCTCAGTGTTTGCTGATGACACAAAATTAGGTAAGGTAATAAAGACTAATCTTGATGTTTTTTCTTTACAGGAAGATTTGGACAGAGTGGGGAACTGGGCAAGAAA